>CM038793.1:116825370-116969335 GCA_021764765.1 Vicia sativa | reverse complement strand
TTTGTACTCTAACAATTCTTGTTTCTGCTGTTCCGAGCCACCTGTTTATGCTTTTGCAGTATAAGGAGATCCTTCTTTGGTTTGACTTGTGCACTTGTTTCTTGTTATCATAAATTTTTTGAGTTATTATTTCCCTTTTGCACATTTCCTGGTTTGTGCTGTGACAATTGTTTTGATATTGTTCTGATATGTTGCTTATTAATGTTACAATAAATTTTCTTTTCTGTGCCATATCCTGTGCCATGCTTATTCAGATTTTTGTCCAGTTTCCAAGAATTTCCTCCAACTTATCGTTCTTGAAGATGTCATCATTTTGGATGAGATTTAGACATCGTGATCAAGTTTTGTTTTACGATGACAATATCACTGTTGAGGAGATTTTGTGGTGATTTCCTTTTTCTCAAATTTCAGCTTGGGGTTCTTCCAACTTCCTCAATGAGCTTGTTCCTTCTTTCATTCCACTTTACACTTGGCTAATTTTTCTCACACACATTTAGATGGCAGTAGAAGTTCTTAAATGTATTTCATGGCTAGAGTTTGCGCATGGCTGTAGTGATAGTTGGTATTTTTATTTACGGCATATTGGTGATAAGCGGTTTTTTTTGTTTTATAGTGGTTATTTATGTTTGTATTTATTTGCGATATGGATTTTTTGATTTTTTCTTGATGGATTTTGCTGAGTTAGATTATTATGTTGGATGTGTGTTTTATATTTGACTTGATGGATTACTTTTCGGATGTTGAATGCTTTCAAGTATGGTTATAGTAAATATTTTTCTTTTGGTTTTTCTTGTATTTTAGCTGGAGGTGTGTTTTGTTTTTTTGTTGGGCGTATTGATTTTATTTCGTGTTGCAGAGATTTTACGTTTTTCAATTTTTGGTGTTGGTGTTTTGAGTTTTTCAACAGTATTTGCTGTAAATTTTGGGTGTGATTTTGTAATTTTTTCACTAGGTTTTTTTCTGATATTTTTTGCGGTGTTTTTAGGTATTGGTAATTTCATATTTTATGTGAAATTTGGTGAATAGTTTTGCTTTTTCATTTTCAATTTTTCAATGTGGTAGAGTATTAAGTTTTTATATTTTACTTAGATGTTTCATGAGTAGTTTTGAGGTGTTCAAATATTCTTGGTTGCGTTTGGCATTGATGAACCAATCAAGATATTTCTGTTATGTTAATTAATAAAGCATTCAATGTTTTTAGAGTTTTGCCTCTTCCTCTTTGCTCCATTCCTCTTTGTGTTTCAAGACAAGAAGATTTTTTCAACCTTTGTTGGTGTTTCCATCCTTTCAAGAGTTTTCAAGCCTTGATATCCACCGATCTTAGGAAGGCAACCATACGAGGCTTCTCAAGATTTGACCCATCCGTAATTTCACTTTTCTTTATCCATTATGCCGTAAACTATTTTTCCTGATCTCACCTTAACAAGGTGGTGCCCGCCTCGATGCCAATTGAAATTTCGGCAGTATACTTAATGTCAGTAGAATGTTATGACACAGACTGACATCGCTTTGACAATTCACACAAAGAATATAGAAAGCAAGAAATAACACAATAAGTTGTTCACCTGGCCGTTCTAACAAACCTACGTCTGGAGGCTACCAAGCCGTGGAGGAAATTCACTATTAGTAGTATCAATTCAGAGTTAAACCGCCTGCTACAACCCTTACTTAACCCTACCCAATGACACTTCAACCTAAGTCCTACTTAGATCCGAGTTTTACTACTCCCTCAATCACCGCAGTTGATATCAACCTATTGACTAATTGAATTGTGAAGACACACTTCAATAAAATATCTTGATCTTGCTTCAAAGCTTTAATCAAGAGACAAACACTGTGCTTTAAAGCTTTGAGTGATAAACTACCTTACAACAAATCCTAGTTCAATGCACTTATCAATTGATAGTTGCTTGGCTCACAAGAGAAACTAGAATTACAAAGACCAATCGTTAAAACCTTTAACAAGACACAAACAAAAAGCCTTCAATGTCTTCAATGGAATCTGAGGCGTGGTGTAGAGTAGTGGTTGATTTTTTATATAGAAGCAGTCCCGAATTTCTTTTTTGGGTTTATAAAGATAGTGGTTTACTTAATTTTCCTAAAACATGGTTTGTTCAACAACCAATTTAGGTTTAATTAAGATTAACCTAGCAGCCACGTGAGCATGCTTTCTAATAATGTAAAACATAAATAAAATGCTCAACAAACTTCCTGAAAAATTCAGAAAAATTGATTCTGTAGAATAATGTTTAATCGAATGTCATAACATCCGTTATGACATCGATCGCTTTTCGCAGTAATTTCCTCGCATGCCTTTAGCTTCCCGGGCTCGAGCTGTACTTTTACCATCCTTGTCCAGTAGGATTTATCTTCAATCTCTGAATGTCATGACATCTATCAAGACATTTCTAAAGCCTAGTTTTACCAAAATTGATGCCAACTTAAAACACTAACACATCCCATAAACCAAAGAGAAAGGGTCGGGTCACTCTGCTGAAGTGCGCATCAAGGCGATATCCATGTAAAGCAAATGGAAGCATTTCATGCCAGTCTTTGTAGGTGACAACCATCTTCTAGATGATCTTCCTGATGTTCTTGTTTGCAGCTTCAACTGCCCCATTTATCTTGGGTTTGTAAGGAGAAGAGTTGTGATGAAAAATCTGAATTTTTCACAAAGTTCTGCCATCATCTTATTATTGAAATTTGAGTCGTTGTCAGTAATGATTCTTCTAGGCACACCATACCGACAAATGAGATTGTTCTTGATGAATCGGACCACCACTTGATTGGTAACATTTGCATAAGAAGCCGCTTCAACCCATTTGGTGAAGTAATTAATTGCTACCAAGATGAAACGATGTCCATTAGAATCCTTGGGTTCAATCATCCCAATCATGTCAATACCCCACATAGAGAAAGGCCATGGGGAAGAAATAACATTTAGAAGTGTAGGAGGCACATGAATTTTCAAAGATAATTCGACACTTATGGCACTTCTTCACAAATTTGTAATAATCGAATTCCATTGTTAACCAATAGTAACATGTCCTTAGCATCTTCTTAGCCATAGAGTATCCACTGTCATGGGTACCAAAAGAACCCTCATGAATCTCATGCATCAATATGTCTGCTTCGTGTCTATCCACGATCCGAAAGGTGACCATGTCATAATTTCTTTTCTATAACACACCTTCATTGAGAAAGAAACTCGACCAATCTCTCAAGGTCTTTCTATCTTTGCTTGTCGTATCAATTTGATACTCGAATCATCTGAAACGCTGATACCATGATACTAGGGTTTTTCTTAATTTGCCACTTCCATGGCGAATATATAACTTGCCTCTCAAGGCGCCAATAATGGCTTGAGGTACATCATTCCACTGGTTCACTTTGTACATAGAAGCTAAAGTTGCGAAAGCATCTGCCATATGATTTTCATCTCGGGGAATATGGTGAAGCTCTACTTTATTGAAGAAAGTCAACAGCCTCCTTGCATAATCTTTGTAAGGGATTAAACCACGGTGACGAGTTTCCCAATCTCCTTTAATCTGATTTATTACCAAAGCCGAATCACTGTACACATCAAGAATTTTGATTATGTGATCGATAGCTTCTTCAATTCCTGTGATACAAGCTTCATATTCTGCCATATTATTCGTACAATCTAACATCAACCTTGCTGTGAAAGGAATCTGAGCTCCTAGAGGAGTAATGATCACAACACTGATTCCTTTTCCACAAGTATTCACAACTCCATCAAACACCATTCCCGGTCGGGATTCTGGATCTGGACCTTCTTTAGGTAAAGGATCATCATAATCTTTCATTTTCAAATACATTACATCTTCATCTCGAAAATCAAACTCAACGGATTGATTATCCTCAACCGGCTGATGAGCTAGGTACTCTGCCAGTACACTGCTTTTAATAGCTTTCGAGGTGCGTTATTCAATATCATATTCAAATAACAACATCTGCCAACTAGCAATTCTTCCCGTAAGAGCAGGCTTTTCAAAGATGTACTTGATCAGATCTATTCGAGAGATCTACCAAGTAGTATGATTCAACATATATTGTCGCAGACGCTATAATTTTGTGCTAAAGCACAACAAGTCTTTTCCAATATAGAATACCTAAGATTTATAGTCGGTGAACTTTGCTCGTGTAATAAATGGCATATTTTTCCTTCCGTTTCATCTTGTCGCCCCAAAATACATCCCATGGAGCTTTCCAACACAGTCAGATATAGAACCAATGGTCTTCCTTCAACATGAGGGAGCAAGATATGAGGCTCAAGAAAATACTTTTTGATACTTTCAAATGCCCTCTGGAAATCATCTGTCCATACGCAAGCTTGATCTTTCTTCAACAGCTTGAAAATTGGTTCACAAGTTGCAGTCATATGTGAAATGAATCTGGAAATGTAATTCAAATGTCCGAGGAAACCTCTAACGTGCTTTTCAGTTCTTGGTGCCGGCATCTCTTGAATTTCCCTAACTTTATCAGGATCAACTTCAATTCCTTTTTGGCTGACAACGAAACCCAATAGTTTTCAAGACTGGACACCGAATGTACATTTATTGGGGTTCAAGCGGAGACGGTACTTCCTTAAATGCTGAAACAGTTTCAACAAATCTCCCAAATGATCTTCCTCGGTTTGGAACTTGGCAATCATATCATCAACATACACTTATATTTCTTTATGCAATAGATCACAGAATAGGGTCGTCATGGCCCTCTGG
Organism: Vicia sativa; assembly: GCA_021764765.1. Taxonomy (NCBI): domain Eukaryota; kingdom Viridiplantae; phylum Streptophyta; class Magnoliopsida; order Fabales; family Fabaceae; genus Vicia; species Vicia sativa. The sequence goes on along the minus strand of CM038793.1, from coordinate 116,964,593 downwards.
TACATTACATCAGCGTTCTTGAACCCAAAAGGCATCATTCTATAACGGAGTGTTCCCTAGAGTGTGATAAACGTTGTTTTTTCCATATCCTCAAGAGCCATCTAAATTTGATTGTATCAGGAAAATCCATCCATGAACGAGAACACTTTGCATTTTGCAGTACTTCCCAGCACCATATCAATGTACGACAAAGGAATACCATCTTTCGGACTAGCCTTGTTTAGATCTCAGTAATCAACACACATGCGGACTTTTCCATCTTTCTTTGGTACTGGCACAATATTGGAAATCCAGTGAGGATAGACTAATGTCACAAGGAAACTTACGCAGTCTGCTTTAAAACATCCTCCTTAATCTTTATCCCATATCGATGAGTTCTTCTTAATTTTTCTTGATTGATGGGTAAATAATGTGGAGAACTTTCTTTTATCTAATTAAGGAAGGTGAAAAGAACAGAAAAGACCTTCGTTAGATTCTCGGTAAGTGAGTTGATTAGAAAAGGGAAGGTGTTAGCACCCTTTCATTCGTAGTTATCTACGGCTCTTAATTGCTTTAGCTCACTTTATGACTTGCTTTTTGTGTGTGTGTTTGAAAATGTTTTGAAAAGGCATTTCGCTTTGACTTCGTAATGATTCACACTGAATGTATACGTAAGTGTTCAAATGTTTCGCTTTTGGAAAAGTGTTTTAACTTTGTAAAAGTCTGTGGTGTAAAAGATGTTTTGATAGAGCAAGCAATTAAGAGTCTATTACCTACTCGTAACGGTCAAGCTCGTGTTATTTGACTTTCCTTTAGAATAGCTATCCATGCCATTAGTTGGTAGGTAACCCTATTCGTTGGATGTGAAGGACATTGAAGGACATCGATGGTCATAGAAGGCAACTTGTAGGAGTATCCTAGGACATTCAGAGGACGATTATCACTTTTGTGCAAAAATTGAAGGACTAGATCATGTATTCATAGGCAACATCGGGGGTCATCGAGGGACTATGATCTTTAGTACGAAGGGACTATGATGATATTTTGTGAGCAACCATGCTAAGACACCCCTACGTTCGAAAGGCAACGAGAGAGAATACCCTAGGGGGTGCATGTGTGAAGAGAGTGTATTGAATTCGGATAATTTATCTGGTGATTAGAGTTAGCTATGTTGATTTTATCTTGCCATACACGCCTAGTTACTAGCAGTTTATAGGTGCGGAAATTAAATTGCGGAAAGTAAATCCTACGTTATTACATGGCTTTGGGGCGGATACATAATTGAGGAGTGCGGAAAGTAAAACCTAATTAAACTATTACATCCCATGAGCATTTACATAATATTCAAAAAGAAAATGCGAGAAAATAGTCCTAACTATTACAACCCGAAAGCAGTTACAATAATCGGAAAAAGAATCGAATTGCAAATAAGAGAAAATAATGTTAGTGAAAAAGATTTTTGAGTTAGGAAAAAAAATTTAGGGTTAACAAACCTAACTAGATGAGAAAACATTTTTTTGGGAATTTTCTGGATTAATTTTAGTATAGAAAAACAATTAAAAGTTAATTTTTGACTAATTAACAATTAATTAAAATATGAATGAAAAATATTATTTTTTATGCTAAAAATTAAATAAGCATTTTTCTGACCTAAATGCAAAAAGAAAATATTTTTTTGTGATTTTTTAATGTGTTAGAAAAATATTTGAAAAGAAATTGAATTGAATGGAAAAATAATGTGAAAATAAGAAAATAAAGTTAGTTGGAAAAGTGATAAAAAAATATATGTGAGAAGCCAAGGTTCAACCTGTGTCTTCCCCGTCAAACGCTACAATGCCATATCCGAGCCACCCTGTTTTGGTGTTAGGCATATGAAACAGAATGAATATAAGGGAGATATTTTCCTGAACGTTGAAGAAAACACGCGCCAAGGGGGTCATCGTCCCCAATTCAAAATTCTCAGGCTTTTAGCTACGGTTTTCATCCGTAGCTAAAGCCTTTACCAACAGATTGCTTCTGTAGCTACATCCCTGCAAGATCAAATCATTCATAATACACAAAATAAATTAGCTTTGAGGGCATCAGTCGATTTGAAATCCTCTTCTGAGTACGATGGTGGCTCTGGTTTTGGCTAATTTTGGCTTAAACGAAAAGCCCTAATTCTGAGCTACGAACCCTAGCCATGGTGGATTCATATTCCTGCACTCAAACTCAGATTCAACTATGCAGAAAGCTTCGAAGCTTCATGATAAACACAAATACATGGTTAATTTCAATTGATTATGCATGAAAATATGAAATCGATTTTGAGTTAGAGTTATGCAAACTGTGACTCGAATTGAGCGATTCTGGATGTTGGGATTGCTTGTGAGTATCTGGATCGATTTAGAGGACCTCCAGGAAGCGATTGGAAGGCTTAGAATTGACTGAATTGATGCACAAAGAGGTCTGCCGTTTTCTTGGAATGCACAAATTTTTTGTACTTGGCTTAGGGTTATTTAGGCATCAAATTCGTTCTTGTGGAATTTGGAATCAATGTGTATATATACTAGAGTGAATTAGGTCAAGAATTTTGAAGAAATATTATGCCAATCAATGAAAAAATATTTGATTTGGAATCAAACCAAATATTGTTTTTTTTGAGCCAATTTCAATGAATTCTCTTGTCAATCTTCATTATTTCGAAATAATCAGATTAATTGGCTTGCTTGGACCTCAAGGATGAGAGAAAATCAATCTTGCACTTAATTTTTGATTTTATATCTTTTATTTTAATTAAATTAGTTTTAAATGAATAAAAATCCTAAATAAATAAAAATAAAATATAAAAAACGTGGCCTTGGGCTTGGAGGTTCCAATTTAGATAAGGAACAAGTTTGAATCAACAAAAGTTAGGCCCATTTGGAAAATATTTGATTTTCTCAAGTATTTCTTATGCACCTCCTCAAAAATGCTCAACTTGCACATCTTGTATCTTGCTCAATTTATTAACATTTTTAGGTGTTCTTGGACTTTTTAGAAAGCTCAAGATGTCTTCTAAACAGCCCTTTTGGTTTCATCTTCATTGAAGTTTCCATGCTCATGAACACTTCTTTGCAAAAAGATGACCTTTTGTTGACTTTTAAAAAGACCTGTAATGTTTTGATCCATAACTTCCAAATGAAGCATTTCTAGCCCAAGCTTGTGAGACCTGAAGTTGTAGAGAATTGAATTTTCTTCAAAATGAGCTGTGGTGGAAAAATTTCTGATAAAGTATGTAAAAGTTATGCCTGGTCAAAGTTCTGATGACTTTTGTCTAGAAAACCCTAATTTAGAAACTTTGACTTTTGATCAAATCTTGACTTTTCTTGAGGAATCATGATCAACCCTTGATCAAATGATGAATATTACTTCAAAATATTGGTGTAGACCAAAAAATATGAAGTTTGATTGTATGTTGACCACAGTTGACTTTTTGTCCAGTACAACTCATTTTCAACTATCCGAGCAATTGGATGAACAATTTTGACCTCTGAGGCTTGAAACTTGACATGGTGATTCCTTGAAGCATATGATGGAGTATAATATGTTTGGTCAACCCCTGTGAAATCCTTGAGTATTGAGATGTGAATTGTCTTGAGAAGTGGGAGGGAAAATTGTGGGGTATAACAGTTGCCCCTGTTCAATCTTCTTGCACTGGAAGGGTTAGATTGGCATTTTTTCCTTTCGTGACCTGAAGGTAGAAGATAATTGAACACTCGAGTCCAGTTGAAAATTTGCCCTCGCTGTTGTATGAAATAAGATCGTCAGCTGATGATACGCTGGAATGGACTTATAGATGCCATTTGGAGAAACTGTTGTTGGAGAGTGAGTCGTACGCTAAACTCTGTATTTGTCTTTTGAGTAGAAGAGACAACGGAGATGGGCTTAAGATGCCATCTGGAGAAGCTGAGTCGTACGCTAGACTCTGTAGTTGTCTTTTGAGTAGAAGATACATTGGAGATGGGCTTAAGATGCCATCTGGAGAAGCTGAGTCGTACGCTAGATTCCGTAGTTGTCTCTTGAGTAGCAGAGGCAACGGAGATGGGCTTAAGGATGCCATCCGGGGTTGTTGATAATAAGAGAGAGTCAAAATAAACCTTCGTCTTGGCTATTCTTGAGGTGAATATTTGGATGTGGATAACTTTCCGCCTTGTTTCGGGTGTTAATCCATAATTTTTGCCTTGAGATAATTTGTGCGGTCTTTCGATAGTTCTCCGCCTTGTTTTGGGTATTAATCTTTGACCTTTCGCTTGAAAATGACTTGTTACCCGTTGAGAGATAAACTTTAACAGATATGGTTAGTCTTATGCAGATTATGATGCATGCGAGTGTATGACAATATTATTGTGATGTATGCATATGTTATGACTTTTATGTAGATGTATGAATATAAATGTATGAATGTAGATGTATTTCACAACATATCGATCTTGAAGAAGATGGGAACGTCCTGCTGAGGATTTCTGATGTTTGCTTAGGGGGTAGGTTGTTGTGAACCCTGACTTGGAGAGAAAAAGAGATACTTCTGATTCCTCGGGTGCACTATCTGACCAAATCTCGAGTCTAGATATTAATGATGTTGGAAGAATAGCGGCGATCAAGAGGTACTCGACTGGGGATCTTGTGCATAGATCTTGCGGAGGGTGATTATATTTCCCATAGACCCTTCTGGGGGACAACGCGGCATGGCATAATCTATTACTGCTTGGAGACTGACGTGACGTGGTGAAGCTGATAGGGTCATTAAAGCTTGACGAGGCTTGTAGGATCATGAAAGGCGACGGACCTGATAGGGCCCCCCTTGAGAAGATGAATCTGAAGTTTGTTGAAGACTCTGACTGGGGAATAAGAGAGATGTAAGCTCCTCCGATGCACTATCTGACCATGTTTCGAGTATGGATATTGTTGTTGTCGTGGAATGATAATCATTAGGAGATACTCCGTTGGGGATGAATATCCTTGCGTATAAACCATGTTGGGGAATAATGTGATACTGAATAACCTATTATTTCTCGGAGGCTGACATAGTAAGCTGATTGATGATTTGGTTACTGCTCGGGGACCAATGTAATGTGATAACTTGAGAAGGTAGATAAGTTTGATAGGATCACTGCTCAGGGACTCACGTGATGAAATTGATAGGATCACTGCTCGGGGACTCACGTGATGAAGCTGATAAGATCATTACTCGGGGACTAATGTGATGAAGTTGATAAGATCACTGCTCGGGGACTAATGTGATGAAGTTGATAAGATCACTTCTCGGGGACTAACGTGATGAAGCTGAAGCATTGTAATACTTGCTGGGAGAAGATTAGTACTTCGTCGGAGAAGATTTATCTTTGTAGGGAGAGCGATAGCTCTACGGAGATAGATGATCCTGTGGATGCATTTCTTGTGAAACTGACTCTGCGGGGATGCATTGGTGACTTTAATGTCATCCCAATTATCTTTTGCTTTTCATATGTATATGAACAGATGTTTATTGTCAGATGCATATAATCATTCAAAGCAAACATTGGACTTTATGCAAAAAACAATAAAATTAACACTGTAAAAAGGGATTTTGCATTAATTTTGAAAAGTGGCATATGGCCAAGCAGTTTGTATACAAGAGACGAATATCCTAGTAAGAGGAAACTGTCAGTAGAAAGTGAGTGAATTGATTTTGTGCCATTTGAAATCTTGAATGTTGATAGTAGCATGGTCTGTAAGCAGGTGATCTGGACGAGACATAATCGTACGCTTAAATCCCTAATTTTTTCCTAGACCGACCTTTCGGGGTTTTCAGTCTACCGGGATACCCTTTTTTTCCCAAGCCGCCTTTGCAGGTTTTCGACTTGTCGGGTGTACATTTTTGTGTATATATCCTTAACTTTTTCCCGAACCTTTTGGTTCGCCAGGATGCCCTTATTTTTGCCTAGGCCAGTTGACCTAGCGGGTCTCGTTCATGCGTAGTATTTTTTGACTCTGTCTGCGTTCATAGGGGTGTGGAAAGTCTTCTCTATCCATGGTGCTAAGTATCATAGCTCCGCCAGAAAATACTGTTTTGACACAAATAGTCCCTCATAGGTGGGAGTCCATTTTCCCCTGGGGTCGCCTTGTGGAAGGATGATGCGCTTGACTACTAGATCACCGACTTGGTAGACTCGGTGTTTGACTTTCTTGTTGAATGCTCTGATCATTCGCTTTTGGTATATCTGTCTATGGTAGATGGATGTGAGCCGTTTTTTGTCGATCAAGTTAATCTGGTCAAGGCGAGTCTGGATCCATTCGTCTTCGCCTTGTTCTACATCCTGGAGGACTCTAGTTGAGGGTATCTAAACCTCTATGGGTAAGACTGCTTCTATACCGTATACAAGAGAAAAGGGGGTTGCCCTTATAGATGTTCGTACTTTAGTGCGGTAACCGTGGAGAGCAAATGGCAACATCTCGTGCCAATCCTTGTAAGTCACTGTCATCTTCTGTATGATCTTCTTGAGATTTTTGTTGGCGGCTTCCACTGAGCCGTTCATTTTAGGCCGATATGGAGAAGAGTGTGATGCTTGATATTGAATCGCAGAGTTCGTGATCATTTTGTTGTTGAGGTTGGTACCGTTGTCCGTGATGATCCTTTCGGGATGCCGACGATGATAAGATTATGCTTGATGAATCGAGCCACAACATTCTTGGTAACAGATGAGAATGAGGCTGCTTTTACCCATTTAGTAAAGTAATCAATTGCCACAAGGATGAAACGGTGTCCATTGGAAGCGGTAGGTTTGATTTCTCCAATCATGTCGATTCCCCACATTGTGAAAGGCCAAGGAGCGGTCAGAACATTCAACAAAGATCGAGGTACGTACTCTTCGATATATCCGTATTTGTGAAAAGACCGAGCATAGCGGTGACAATCAGCTTCCATGGTGGACCAATAGTAACCTTCTCTTAGAATCTTCTCAGCCATCGTATGTCCACTAGAGTGGGTACCGAATACGCCTTCATGTAATTCTTCCAGGATCCGTTCCGCTGGTTTCTAGTCTACACAGCGGAGTAAGCACAAGTCATGATTGCGCTTGTATAAGATGTCGTTGCTGAGAAAGAATTTGGATGCGAATATTCTTAAGAATTTCTTGTCATTGACAGATGCTCATGGATATTCCCGAGTCTCAAGATACCTCATCACAGAGAACCAAGTTTTCTTCTCGCATCAAGTTCACAACAGTATCCTGGTTCGTCAAAGTTTTTGATGATGATTTGGGGAGCTTCGTTGTCCCATCTGACTTTGAACATAGATGACATGGAATCTAATGCGTCTGCCAACTGATTCTCTTCTCGTGAATATGATCGAAAGTAATTTCTTAGAAGTAAGGGATCAGATTTAGAACATGGTCTCGATACAGGATGAGATTTGGATGCTTCATATCCCAATCGCCTTTAATCTGACTGATCACTAAAGCTGAGTCTCCATACACTTGCAAGAATTTGATTCTTAAGTCAATAGCAGCTTTGATACCCATAATGCACACTTTGTATTCAGCCATGTTGTTGATGCGGTCAAACAAAGTTCATGGTGAAAGGCGTGTCCTCATAGAGATGTCATGATGGCGCCAATACCATTGCAAAGTGCATTTGAGGCCCCATCAAAGACCATGGTCCATCGATCCTGCTCGTGTCTTTCGTCTGGTCTTGGTTCTTCATAATCAGAATTAGCAAAACATCTTCGCTCGAAATTGAACCGCATAGATCGATAGTCATCTATGGCTTGATGAGCCAAATGATCACCATTACACTTCCTTTGATCGCTTACTAAGTAGTATATTGATGTCATATTCGGTCAAGATCATTTGCCATCTTGCTATTCTTCCTGAGAGAGGTGTTTCTAATATGTATTTTATCGGATCCATCTTGAGATCAACAAGGTAGTGTGAGTCAACATATATTGTCTTAGTCGGAAAGCAGCCTAAGCTAAAGCCGCAAGTTTTCTCAAGTCAGGAGTATCTTGTTTCACAATGGTAAACTTTTGCTAAGGTAGTATATTGCATACTCTTTTCGACTGCATTGCTATGTTGCCCCAACACACACCCCATCAAGTTCTCTAGTACTGTTAAGTACATGATAAGAGGTGTTTCTTTGATCAAGCATCGTGGATAGGAGGATTTTGTAGATATTCCTTGATTTTGTCAAAAAATTTGGCAATCGCTGCTCCATTCCACTACTTGATCTTTTTCCAGTAACTTGATGATTAGCTCACAAGTAGTAGTTAGATGTGCAATGAATCTGGCAATGTAGTTTAATCGTCCCAATAAACCTCTGACTTCCTTCTCGGTGCGGGGAGCTAGCATTTCTTGGATAGTTTTAACCTTGGCAGGGTCAATCCTCAATACCTTTACCACTGACAACAAATCCCAAGAGTTTACCGGATCTGACTCCAAAGGTGCATTTGTTGGGATTGATTCTTAGTCTGTATTTCTTTAATCTATCAAATAGTTTTCGCAAATGATCGAGATGTTCCTCTTCAGTCTGTGATTGAGCTATCATGTCGTCGACTTAAACCTCTATCTCGTGATGAATCATGTCACGGTACAATGCTACCATGGCACGTTGATATGTGGCACCAACATTCTTCAGACCAAACGGTATGACCTTGTAGCAGAATGTGCCCCACTGTGTAACGAAAGTAGTCTTTTCCATGTCTTCAGAAGCCATTTTGATCTGGTTGTAACCAGAGAAACCATCCATGAAGGAGAAGACCTTATGTTGAGGGGTGTTGTTGACTAGAACATCAATATGAGGAAGTGGAAAATCGTCTTTCGGACTTGCTCTATTCAGATCTCTGTAATCCACACACATCCTTACGTTGCCATCTTTCTTAGGTACGGGCACCACGTTCGCAACCCATTGTGGATAAGAAGTAACGACTAGGAAACCGGCATCGAACTGTTTCATAACTTTGGCTTTGATTTTCTCAGACATCTCGGGACGCATACGACGAACCTTCTGCTTTACAGGGAGAAATCCTTCCTTCGTTGGTAGCCAGTGCACCACAATGTCAATAACCAGACCTGGCATATCCTCGTATGACCAAGCAAAAATCTCGATATAGTCTCGCAACATCTGGACCAATCTTTCCTTGATATTATTCTCAAGACCTGCTCCTATCTTGATTTCTTTTCTATCTTCGTCAGTACCTAGATTCACAACCTCAATTGGCTCTTCGTGTGGCTGTGTAACCTGTTCTTCTTGCTGTAGTGTAATACGGTGAACTGACTTTGTAGGTTTTTGTATCGCAATGTGGATAGCAAGAGTCGCCACCGACTTTTCTTTTATCCAATTAAGGGAAGGTAAAAAGTACAGAAAAAGACCTTCGTTAGATTCTGAGTAAGGGAGAAGGTTATGAAAAGGGAAGGTATTAGCACCCCTTTCCATCCGTAGTTATTTACGGGCTCTTAGTTGCTCTTAGATCACCTTAAAATTGTGCTTTCTGTGTGTTTGACAAAAATGTTTTGAAAAAGGCATCTCGCTTTGACTTTGTAATGATTCATGTAGGAATGTATACAAAGTGTTTGGAAATGTTTCGTTTTTTGAAAAGAGTTTGAACTTTGACAAAAGTGTGAGGTGTAAAAAAAGTGTTTTGATAGAGGAAGCAACTAAAAGTCTTATTACCTACTCAGAATTGGTCGTTTTCGTATTTTTTACACTCCTTTAGAATAGTGCTATCCATACCATTAGTTGGTAGGTAACCCCATTTGTTGGATGTAAGCGGGACATTCGAGGGACATCGATGGTCAAAGAAGGAAACTTGTAGGAAGTATCCTAGTACATTCAAGGGACTATCATCATTTTCAGAGGCGACAATCGAGGGTCAAGATCATGTATTCAAGGCGACATCGTGGGTCTTATGATCTTTGTATCAAGGGACTATGATGATTTGTTTTGAAGGCAACGGTGCTAGAATACTCTACGCTCGAGGGACATGACCATTTCAGAATCCAATTAGAGTGAGATATGTTGATTTTAATCTTGCCATACACGCCTAATTACTAGCAGTTTATAGGGTGCGGAAATTAAATTGCGGAAAGTAAAGGTGCGGAAAGATAAATCCTACGCTATTACATGGCTTTGGGGCAGATACATAATTGAAAAATGCGGAAGATAAAAGTCCTAGTTAAACTATTACATCCCATAGGCAATTACATAATATGCAAAGAAAAACGATAAAAAATTGTCCGAAACGAGATAACCTATAAACAGATGAAATATCGGGAAATACGAGAAAATTTAATAAGAGGAAAATGTTAGTAAAAATAATAATTTTTGAATGAGAAAAATATTTTCATGCTGGAAATAACATTAATATGCTAAAATAATTTTTTGGGAGTTTTTGGAGTTAATTTAATAATTAAAAATCAATTAAAGATGATTTAAATGATAAAATAGAAATTAAATTAAATATGCATGCAAAAATAATATTTTTAATTTTATAAATTAAGTAAACATTTTCTGAAAATAATGCAAAAAGAAAATATTTTGGTGTTTTTAATGCATAAAAATTATTAAAGAAAATTAAATTGTATGGAAATATTAAAAGAAAATAGGAAAATAGGAAAATATTGCAAACTTGTGAAAAAAATCAAATTCCATGGCTGGATTCAACTCGTGTCCCCGGTGAAAAGCGCAATTTGCTAACCGAGCCATGGTACACGCGTTTGGAAACCGGAGCGAATGGCTTGTGTTTAGTGTCACCCCGATTGCCCGTAATCACGCGCCAAGCTTCATCTTCTTCGCTTTGAATTTTTGAAAAGATAGCGCCCCAAGGCGACGCTTATAGTCCCCGATTTTCCAAAATCTCATACACATAATATAAATTAATTGTGAGTACATGAATCGATTGCAAATTGAATTCTAAACACGATGGTGGTGGTCTTTTGGTCCAATTTTTCCGTTTTAGAGAAACCCTATTGTGAAACCGAAAACCCTAGCAATGGTAATTCGTGTTCTAGGCCATGGAAATTCAATCAAACTGCCCAGAAAGCTTCCAAGCTTCGTTCTAAACACAAAAACAACAACAAAACATGTTAAAAATGCATGAATAATGGAAATCAATTTTTTTGAAAAAGTGAGACAAACCGAAATCGTGTTCTTGCAATTCTTAATGTTTTTGGACAATGTAAAGGTCTGGGATGCTTCAAGGGATGTCAAGGAACGTGTTTGGATCCTCAAAACCAATTGAAACAAGCTGGAACAAGGGCTGCTAGTTACTTGAAGAGCACGGTTTTTTGACTTTAGGTTAGGTTTCTCCAAGCAATTTTTCTCGTTTCTAATTCATGTGATATGCATTGTATATTTATAATGGATGGAAATTGAGCCGATTTGAGGAAGAAATAATCATCAATCATGTAAAGATTATTTGATTTTGTACAAAATCAAATCTCATCTTTTTGATCAATTTTCATCAATTCCTTGCCAAATCAAACCAAATTTCAAATTTGCCAAGATTCTGGTTACTTGATCTCAAGGATGAGAGAAAATCAATTTTGTAATTAATTTTGATTTTATACTTATTTTTGAATTTAATTTGTATTTAAATGAATAAAATCCAAATTAAATAGAAAAATAAAATTAAAAATCGTGGCATTGGCTTGGATGTTCCAAATTGTATAAGGAACAAGTTTGATGAAGAAAACTAGGCCCATTTGCAAAAATTTTGATTTTTACAAGTATCTCTCTTTGTGCACTTCTTCAAAATTTCCCAACTTGTGAATTGTGTATCTTGCTCACTTTTCCACATTTTTTAGTGTTCTTGGACTTTTTGGAAAGCTCTAGGAGTCCTCTAACCAACCTCTTTGGTTTCATCTCAATTGGAGTTTCCATGCTCAATATATCTTCAAAACAAAAAGTTCACTTTTTGTTGACTTTGAAAAGGACCTATAATGTTTTGACCCATACCTTCCAAATGAAGCATTTTTTGAACATTCTTGTGACACATGAAATTATAGAGAATGGAATTTCCTTCAAAACAAGAGGTGGTGGAAAAATTTCTGAGAAAGTATGAAGAAGTTATGCTCAGTCAAAGTTTGGTTGACTTTTCACTAAGAAACCCTAATTTGGAAAGTTTGACTTTTGAGCAAATCTTGAGTTTTCTTGATGAATCATGATCAAACCTTGATCAAATGATGAATGTAACTTCAAAATGAGGATGTTGACCAAAAATCATGAAGTTTGACTGTATGTTGACCACAGTTGACTTTTTGTCCAATATAACTGATTTTCAACCATCTGAGCAATTGTCTGAGGAAACTTGACTTCTGAGGCCTGAAACTTGACATGGAGAATCTTTGAAGCATATGAGGGGGCATGAAGACCATTGGAGATGTTGGAAATCCATTTTGATCTGAGAAATACCAAACCCTAGTTTGGGTTGATTGTCTAAGAGAGGGTTTGTCTGACCAACCCTTGAGGAATCCTTGAGTATGGATGTATGAAATATCTTGAGAAGATGGAGGGCAAATTTGGGGTATGACACTGCCCTCTCAATCTTCTTGTACTGAAGGATTAGATTGGCATGCTCGCTTCGTGACCTGGAGGTAGAAGATGATTGAACACCGAGTACACCGAAAATTTGCACTCCGTTGGTCGATGATGCGGAATGGGTTATAGATGCCATTTGGAGAAGTTGAGATTTCACCGAAATGAGTCGACGCTAGACTCGAGAAAGTCGTCTGGATAGGAGGACCGCTCGAGATGGGCTTAAGATGCCATCCGAAAGAACGATGCCGGGAGTGAGCCACGCTAGGCTCTATAGACGCTTCGAAGTGGAAGGAGCAGGAGATTGGCTTAAGATGCCATCCCGAGGAGTCGACGTTAGACTTCGTGCTCATCTTTGAATGAAGTTATTGGTTTGTACTGTTTTTAACCAAATATGCAGATTCGAAGTGGAGAAATGTTGACAAGTAGTCGGAGATGGGCTTAAGATGCTATCCAAGACAACCGAGTCGCACGCCGCACTGTAGTTGCTGATAATAAGAGAGAGTCGAATACATCTTCGCCGATTACTCCGAGGGATGATAGTTGGCGGAAATGGATAGCTTCCGTCAGGCTGGTATTGATCCAATGCCCGTATCGGAGGATAACTTGTGATCGCTCGTATAGTTTTCCGCCTAGCTTCGCATTAACTCGGATCCGCTGGAGGACAACGGGCGGTCGCTCGATAGTTTTCCGCTCGATTCGGGTCTTAATCTCGGACCGCTTGTTTGAGGACAACTAGGGCGGTCTTTCAGATAGTTCTCCCGTCTGGATTCGGGTATTAATCCTGGACCTATTTGCGTCAGAAGTGATTTTCACCTATTTTGGAGAAAACAAGAGAAACTTTGATAGAATACTGTTAGTCTTATGCAAAGTATGATGCATGACGATGTTTATGAATGACATATGCATAAATTATGGCTTTTATGAGTAATGCAATGAATGATAGATGTTGTAGTATTTCAAAACATATCCATCTTGAAGAAGATGAGGATGTTCTGCTTAAGGATTTTTGACTTCTGTTTGGGGACGGAACGGATGGAGACCCTGAGAAGAAAGAAAACTTTGATTCCTCCGATGCACTATCTGACCAAGTCTTGGGCCTAGATATTGTTGTGGATGGTAGAGATCAAGCAACATGTTGTTGTGGACCTCATACATAGACTCGCTGGGGAGAGTCTAGGTGGTACTTCATCGGGATCTTACGTAAACTCACGGAGAGTATTTGATAGTAGTTGGGAGACCAGGTTAAAGGGATCTGGAGCCCGTTGGAATCTCTGTCTGGGGAATAAAAGATGTAGGTTTCCTCCGATGCACTATCTGACCAAGTTTCAAGTCTGGATACTGCTGCTGGAGAAATGATGGTTGCTGAGAGATATTTTGCTCGGGATAAATATCTTAGTTGGGGATGAAATGTTATTGCTTGGAAACTGAGGTAACACAAACTTAGTTGAGTGGAGTCATTGCTCGGGGATTCACCTCTACTCCGCTGGGGGAAGTTTGTTGTGAGCGACACCTTTGTGGGGATCATGCTCTGCGGGGGAATGCTTTGGTGACTTTCGTCGTCATCTCAATTCCTGGAGCCTGTAGTAATTACTTTTGTATGTTCACTTTTCGCATGTTTGTGAATAGATTCTTATTGTTAGATGCATATAATCATTCAAAAGCAATCATTGGACTTTATGCAAATGACAACAGCAAGAATTGTAAAGAGAAAGAAACTTGTATTTATTTGAAAGTATGGCATGGCCAAGTAGTCTCAGATACAAGAGAAAAGAAAAGCTATATGGAAACAATCTCGTTAAGTTCCAACTATGCTAGTACTATATTTCAACTATCTCATCTCTTGTCACAGAGAAAGTGATTGAATTGATTTTCGCCATTTGAATCTTGAATGCCGATAGTAGTCTGAAGTAGATAGGTGATCCGGACGAGACATCGCTGACGCTTAAATCCCTAACTTTGCCTAGACCGCCTTTCGGTTTTCGCCCACCGAGATACCCTTTTGCCCAAGCCGCTTTTGGTTCGCCAGATGCCCTTATTTTTGCCTAGGCCACCGACCTAGCGGTCTCTTTTATGCGTAGTATTTTTGACTATGCTCATGCTCAGGTGTGGAAGTCTTCACCACCCATGGTGCTAAGTATCATAGTCGCCGAAAATACTGCTTTGACTACAAATGGTCCCTCGAGGTGGGAGTCCATTTTCCCCTAGAATCACCTTGTGGAAGAATGATCCGCTTGACTACTAGATCACCGACCTGGTAGACTCGGTGCTTGACCTTCTTGTTAAATGCTCGTATCATTCGCTTCTGATAGATCTGTCCATAGCAAATAGACGCGATTCGTTTCTCATCAATCAAATTAATCTGGTCAAGGCGAGTCTGAATCCAATCCTCTTCACCTAACTCTGCGTCCTGGAGGACTCTGGTTGAGGGTATCTGAACCTCGATGGGTAGGACTACTTCCATACCATACACAAGAGAGAAGGGGGTTGCCCCTGTTGATGTTCGTGCTATAGTGCGATAACCATGAAGAGCGAATGGTAATATCTCATGCCAATATTTGTAAGTCATTGTCATCTTCTGTATAATCTTTTTAATGTTCTTGTTGGCGGCTTCCACTGCGCCATTCATCTTAGGCCGATACGGAGAAGAGTTGTGATGTTTGATCTTGAACTGCGTGCAGAGTTCGGTGATCATTTTGTTGTTGAGATTAGAGCCATTATCTGTGATAATCCTTTCGGGAGTGCCATACCGACAGATAAGATTATGCTTGATGAATCGAGCCACTACATTCTTGGTGACAGATGCGAACGAGGCTGGTTCTACCCACTTGGTGAAATAGTCAATTGCCACAAGGATGAAACGGTGTCCGTTGGAAGCTGTGGGCTTGATTTCTCCGATCATGTCGATGCCCCACATCGCAAAAGGCCAAGGAGTTGTTAGAACATTCAGAGGTACTAGAGGTACGTGAACTTTGTCTGCATAAATCTGGCACTTGTGACAAGATTGAGCATAGCGGTGACAATCAGCTTCCATGGTGGACCAATAGTAACCGGTTCTCAGAATCTTCTTAGCAATGGTGTGTCCACTGGAGTGGGTACCAAATGCGCCTTCGTGTAACTCTTCCATGATACATTCCGCTGTTTTCTGGTCTACACAGCGGAGTAAGCACAAATCGTGGTTGCGCTTGTATAGGATGTCGTTGTTGAGGAAGAATTTGGATGCGAACCTTCTTAAAAACTTCTAATCGTTGATAGATGCCCCTGCGGGATATTCCTGAGTCTCAAGATACCTTTTCACGTCATAGTACCAAGGTTTCTCTTCTGTATCAAGCTCATAACAATATGCTGGTTCGTCAAACTTCTCAATGATGATCTGGGGAGCCTCGTTGTCCCATCTGACCTTGAACATAGACGACATTGTAGCTAACGTGTCTGCCAACTGATTCTCTTCTCGTGGAATGTGATTGAAAGTAATCTCTTCGAAGTAGGGGATCAAACTCAGAACATGCTCCCGATACGGAATGAGATTCGGATGTTTCGTATCCCACTCGCCCTTAATCTGACTGATCACCAAAGCTGAGTCTCCGTACACTTGTAAGAACTTGATTCTTAGATCAATAGCAGCTTTAATACCCATGATGCACGCTTCATATTCGGCCATGTTGTTAGTGCAACTGAAACATAATCTATGTGAACGCGTGGTCACCGTAGGGATGTAATGATGGCGCCAATGCCATTGCCAAGTGCGTTTGAGGCTCCATCAAAGATCATAGTCCATCGGGATCCTTGTTCAGGTCCTTCGTCTGGGCCTGGTTCTTTGCAATCAGTAACTAGTAAAACATCTTCGTAGGGAAACTCGAACTACATAGACTGATAGTCATCTACGGCTTGATGAGCCAATTGATCGGCTACTACACTTCCTTTGATCACTTTCTGAGAAGTATACTGGATGTCATATTCGGTCAAGATCATCTGCCATCTTGCGATTCTTCCAGAGAGAGCTGGTTTCTCAAATATGTATTTTATCGGATCCATCTTGGAAATCAACAAGGTAGTGTGAGTCAACATATACTGTCTTAGTCGACGAGCAGCCCAAGCCAAAGCGTTGCATGTTTTCTCGAGCTGTGAGTATCTTGTTTCACACCGTAAACTTTTGCTAAGGTAGTATATTGCGTGCTCGCTTTGACCAGACTCGCCATGTTTCCCCAACACACACCCCATTGAGTTCTCTAACACCGCAAGTACATGATGAGAGGTCTTCTTCGGGCGGCATCGTGGATAGAGGATTTCAGAGGTACCCTTGATTTTGTCAAAAGAAAATCGCAATCGCCATTCCATTCTACCACTTGATCTTTCTTCAAGAATTTAAAGATTGGCTCACAAGTAGCTAGATGCAATGAATCGCAATGTAATTCAATCGCCCAAGAAACCTCCGACTTCCTTCTCAAGGGACCGCATCTCTTGAATAGCTTTAACCTTATGGGTCAACTTCAATACCTTTACCATCGACAACAAACCCTAGGAGTTTTCCGATCCGACTCCAAAGGTGCACTTGTGGGATTAAGTCTCACTGCATTTCTTCAACCTTTCAAATAGTTTATGCAAATGATCAAGATGTTCTTCTTCACCGTGATCGAGCTATCATGTCGCCGACGAGACCTCTATCTCGTGATGAATCATGTAATGAAATAATGTCACCATGGCACTCGATAGTGGCGCCCGTTTTCAATCCGAACGCATAACCTTGTAGCGTAGTGCCCAATCGTAACAAAAGTAGTCTTCCATGTCTTCGGAGCCATTTTGATCCGATTGTAACCGAGAAACCGTCCATGAAGGAGAAAACTTTATGTCGGGCGGTTGTCAACCGTAACATCAATATGAGGAAGTGGGAAATCGTCTTCCGACTCGCTTTGTTCAGATCTCTGTAATCCACACACATCCGTACCTTGCCATCCTTCTTGGGCACGGGCACCACATTAGCCACCCACTGTGGGTAAGAAGTAACAGCTAAGAAAGCGGCGTTGAACGGCTTCATAACTTCGGCTTTGATTTTCTCTGACATTTTAGGACGCATACGACGAACCTTCTGCTTCACAGGAAGAAAACCTTCTTTTGTCGGCAACTGGTGCACCACAATATCAATGTCTAAACCCGGCATGTCTTCGTATGACCAAGCAAAAACCTCAATATAGTCTCGCAGCATCTAAACCAATCTCTTTTTGACACTGTTCACAAGACCCGCTCCTATCTTGATCTCTTTTCTGTCTTCGTCAGTACCCAAATTTACAACCTCAACTTGCTCTTCTTGTGGTCAGATAACTCGCTTCTTGGTGTAGCAACCGACAAGTTCTCCTCGGCACTTCACAATCTTCCTCACTTTCGCCTTCGGCTTGGTAGATCGGATTATCAAGTCATATTTAGCAATAGCATAGTCAATATAAACTAGATTCGAGTGATTCGCAGTTGTATCACGGGTGTGTAAGAAACACATAACTTTTGAAGGGGTGATAAAGTAAAAGAAAGAAAACAATTAAATGCAAAAGTCCAACGATTTTATTGAATGAAAATATGCAAATGATGATAATAACCTCACAACGAGCCGTGATGCCCCGCAAGGCACTAGGCTTTATAGTTTATTGTTTAAAACATAGAAAATAAAAGAAAACAAAACAAGAGCAATAACTCCCGCCTAAAGGAGATTGGTATGACGCCTTCAGATTCCAATTGTCGAGCCCCATGTCCGAGTGGGAAGATCCATTTTTGATGTCAAGTCGCCGTCGCCGCCTTCTATAGCATGGATTCCACTGGCCGATGTGGAAAGGAAGGCCGCACGCTCAGCAGATCATCTTTGACCTTTGATGGTGAAGCCTACACCACCTCTGATTTGAAAGGAAGATCGTGAGCTGTCCCCAAATAGTACTACTTTTTCTTCAACAAGCTTGAGCATCCTTCAATGAGCCCATCCTAGGCGGAACTTGCATATCTGTGAGGACGGAGAGTCAGCAGCATGACTCGTGATATTGTTTCAAAAGCTTGACAGGAGTCTCAAGAATTCACCTCTACCTCGAGGTATCGAATGATCAGATGACCGACCATATATTCTTCTTCACCACATCAGAATAACCTTCCTTTCACCGGATATTTCAGCTTCGATGCAAGGTAGAGGTAATACCGCCCCATGTATCCAAGGGGCCCAAGTAGGCAAGAGAGTCGGACGGATGTCCATGACAAAGAAAGTGGAATCAAAAGTCGGGAACCGACTTTACCTAATGAGTTTCCAAGTATCGTTCGCTAGAACCATCAAAAGCTCTCACAATTATGTCACCGGCTTCGTAACCATCCTTCAACATCAAGTCGATCAAAAGCAGTCTTCGGAAGGATATTCAAAGCGGAACCAGTATCCACCAAAACAAGAGATAATGTGGTGCCCTTGCATTCAACAGAGATATGCAAGGCTTTGTTGTGTTTCTTTCAAATAGAGTCAATTAGCATCGAGAAGCTTTAGGCCATTGTTGGCAGCCAGGCTAGCAATACAAACTTCAAATTGGTCAGTCGTAGTGTCTTGCGGTACGTAAGCATTCTTCATAAACTTCACCAAGGCTTTAGCATGAGCCTCGGAGCATAAGAGCAGCGCAAGCATGGAGATCTTGGACGAGTCCCCTAACTGCTCCACCACATTGTAGTCACTCTTCTTGATAATCTTCGAATTTCTCCATTTCTCGCTTGAGGTGTCTTCAAAGAACTTCCTTTGGTACTCCGAGCAGATGAGTCACCGTTCCTTCCTCTAGCTTGGGAATGGATTGAATAGCTGAATGCGAGCTGGAGTCGCAGTGTCTTTGGAGGAGATATCTAGAGAGAATACCCTTACGGTTCGTCACCTTACTTGATCCGTGATGTTGTCGGTCGTGAATGGTAGCTTCAATCGTAAGATCTTCAATGGTCGAGGGTCTTGCTTGACGCCATGATAGTAAACATCAGCTCCATAGTTCCAAGGAATAGCTTTGTCAGAGGAATATGGAACTGGTCTGGCGAAAGTAATGATGAGAGGTGCCACTCGGGGCACAGAATCAGCAGAGGAAATCCTTATTGTGTTAACATCAGCACGGTCTTCTGGGAAATCGTCACCCTATCCGGTCGCTTTAACATCTTCAATAGGAATTTTGTAACTCTCAGGTATAGTGTACTTCACCATGTAATAAAACTTTCCACCTGGCTGCCCCAAGGTATCCCATGCAGATGGTATAGTTTCATTCACATCTTCGATCTTCAGTTTCTTAGACATGTCTTCACACAGAGTCTCCACAGGTGGTTTCAGGAATAGTATTTCACGGTTATCCATTATGCACTGAACACGTCTTCTAAACCAAGCACAGCCATCAGGCGCCGATGGGCACCAACGACAATTCTCTGGGCATCTTGGGTTGACACCGCCAAAGAAATTATTCTTAATACCATCGAGGAATGGTCAAGTCATCTATGTTGAAAACGTAAGTATCCTCACCGACAGCATTGGAACTTTTTTCATGGTTAGGCATAGGAGTCGTGATCACGTTCGGAGTCTCAACAGGAGGGTCAAACTCAATCTACTTAGCTTCAATCATGTCTTGAATCTTGTTCTTCAGAGCCCAACAGTTGCCAGTGTCGTTCCCTGGGCTATTGGAGTGGCAAGAAAACTTAGCATTAGGATTGTAGGTAACACCATTAGTTGGTAGGTAACCCCATTTGTTTGATGTAAGCGGGACATTCAAGGGGACATCGATGGTCATAGAAGGCAACTGTAGGAAGTATCCTAGCACATTCAAGGGACTATCATCATTTTCGAGGCTTACAATCGAGGGTCAAGATCATGTATTCGGAGGCTACATCGTGGGTCTTATGATCTTTGTATCAAGGGACTATGATGATTTGTTTTGAAGGCACCAAGCTAGAATACCTCTACGTTCGAGGGACATGACCATTTATAATCGTAAGGCAACGAGAGAGAATTACCCTAAGGGGTGCATGTGTGAAAAGAGTGTGTCAATTCAGATATGTTATCTTGAAAATTAGAGTGAGCTATGTTGATTTTAATCTTGCCATACACGCCTAATTACTAGCAGCTTTATAGGGTGCGGAAATTAAATTGCGGAAAGTAAAGGTGCGAAAAGATAAATCCTACGCTATTACATGGCTTTGGGGCAGATACATAATTGAAAAATGCGGAAGATAAAAGTCCTAGTTAAACTATTACATCCCATAGGCAATTACATAATAAGAAAAGAAAAACGATAAAAATTGTCCGGAACGAGATAACCTGTAATCAGATGAAAAATCGGGAAATACGAGAAAATTTAATTAGAGGAAAATGTTAGTAAAAATAATAATTTTTGAATGAGAAAAATGTTTTCATGCTGGAAATAACATTAATATGCTAAAATAATTTTTTGGGATTTTTTGGAGTTAATTTAATAATTAAAAATCAATTAAAAGTGATTTAAATGATAAAATAGAAATTAAATTAAATATGGATGCAAAAGTAATATTTTTAATTTTATAAATTAAATAAAGATTTTCTGAAGATAATGCAAAAAAGAAAAATACTTTTGGTGTATTTTTAATGCATGATAAAAATTATTAAAGAAAAATTAAATTGTATGGAAATATTAAAAGAAAATAGGAAAATAGGAAAATATTGCAAACTTGTGAAAAAAATCAAATACCATGGCTAGGATTCAAACTCAGGTCCCCTGGGTGAAAAGTGCGCAGCCTTGCCAATTGAGCCAGCGTGTACACATGTTTGGAAACCGGAGCGAATGGCTTGTAAGCGAGTGTTACCCCCTAATTGCCCAGAATCACGCGCTAAGCTTCATCTTCTTCGTTTTGAATTTTTGAAAAGATAGCATCGGCCTCAGTGCGACGCTATAGTCCCTGCATTTTCCAAAATCTCATACACATAATATAAATTAAATGTGAGTACATGTATCGATTGCAAATTGAATTCTAAACACGATGGTGGTGGTCTTTTGGTCCAATTTTTCCATTTTAGAGAAACCCTAATTTGAAACCGAAAACCCTAGCAATGGTAATTCGTGTTCTAGGCCATGGAAATTCAATCAAACTGCCCAGAAAGCTTCCAAGCTTCGTTCTAAACACAAAAACAACAACAAAACATGTTAAAAATGCATGAATAATGGAAATCGATTTTTTTGAAAAAGTGAGACAAACCGAAATCGTGTTCTTGCAATTCTTAATGTTTTTGGACAATGTAAAGGTCTGGGATGCTTGAAGGGATGTCAAGGAACGTGTTTGGATCCTTAAAACCAATTGAAACAAGCTGGAACAAGGGCTGCTAGTTACTTGAAGAGCGCGGATTTTTGACTTTAGGTTAGGGTTTCTCCAAGCAATTTTTCTGTGCTAATTCATGTGATATGCATTGTATATTTATAATGGATGGAAATTGAGCTGATTTGAGGAAGAAATAATCATCAACCAATGCAAAGATTATTTGATTTTGTACAAAATCAAATCTCATCTTTTTTGATCAATTTTCATCAATTCCTTGCCAAATCAAACCAAATTTCAAATTTGCCACCTTTGGTTACATGGATCTCAAGGATGAGAGAAAATCAATTTTGCAATTAATTTTGATTTTATACCTTATTTTTGAATTTAATTTGTATTTAAATGAATAAAATCCAAATTAAATAGAAAAATAAAATTAAAAATCGTGGCATCGGCTTTGATGTTCCAAATTGTATAAGGAACAAGTTTGATGAAGAAAAACTAGGCCCATTTGCAAAAATTTTGATTTTTACAAGTATCTCTCTTTGTGCACTTCTTCAAAATTGCCCAACTTGTGAATGGTGTATCTTACTCAATTTTGTACATTTTTGAGTGTTCTTGGACTTTTTGGAAAGCTCTAAGAGTCCTTTAACCAACCTCTTTGGTTTCATCTCAATTGGAGTTTCCATGCTCCATATATATTCAAAACAAAAAGTTGACTTTTTGTTGACTTTGAAAAAGACCTATAATGTTTTGACCCATACCTTCCAAATGAAGCATTTTTTGAACATTCTTGTGAGACATGAAACTGTAGAGAATGGAATTTCCTTCAAAACAAGAGGTGGTGTAAAAATTTCTGAGAAAGTATGAAGAAGTTATGCTAAGTTAAAGTTTGGTTGACTTTTCACTAAGAAACCCTAATTTGGAAAGTTTGACTTTTGAGCAAATCTTGAGTTTTCTTGATGAATCATGATCAACCCTTGATCAAATGATGAATGTAACTTCAAAATGAGGATGTTGACCAAAAATCATGAAGTTTGACTGTATGTTGACCACAGTTGACTTTTTGACCAATACAACTGTTTTTCAACCATCTGAGCAATTGTTTGAGGAAACTTGACTTCTGAGGCCTGAAACTTGACATGGAGAATCTTTGAAGCATATGAGGGGGCATGAAGACCATTGGAGATGTTGGAAATCCATTTTGATCTGAGAAATACCAAACCCTAATTTTGGTTGATTGTCTAAGAGAGGGTTTGTCTGACCAACCCTTGGGGAATCCTTGAGTATGGATGTATGAAATATCTTGAGAAGATGGAGGGCAAATTTTGGGGTATGACAACTTCCCCTGTTCAATCTTCTTGTACTGGAAGGGTTAGATTGACATGCTCGCCTTTCGTGACCTGGAGGTAGAAGATGATTGAACACTCGAGTACACCTAAAAATTTGCACTCGCTGTTGGTTGATGATGTGGGAATGGGCTTATAGATGCCATTTGGAGAAGTTGAGATTTCACCGAAATGAGTCGACGCTAGACTCGAGAACGCCGTCTCGATAGGAGGACCATCGAGATGGGCTTAAGATTCCATCCGAAAGAACGATGCCGGGAGTGAGCCACGCTAGGCTCAGACGCTCGAAGTGGAAGGAGTGGAGATGGGCTTAAGATGCCATCCGAGGGAGTCGACGTTAGACTTCGTGCTCATCTTTGAATGAAGTTATTGTTTGTACTGTTTTTTTAACCAAATATGTAGCATTCGGAAAGTGGAGAAATGTTGACAAGTAGTCGGAGATGGGCTTAAGATGCCATCCAAGACAACCGAGTGACGCCGCACCAGAGTTGCTGATAATAAGAGAGAGTTAGAATACATCTTCGTGCTGATTACTCTGAGGGGATGATAGTTGGCGGAATATGGATAGCTTCCCTGCTCACTTGGTATTGATCCAATGCTCATATCGGAGGATAACTTGTGATCGCTCGATAGTTTTCCGCCTAGCTTCGGCATTAATCTCGATCCGCTGTCGGATGACAACGTGCATCGTTCGATAGTTTTCCGTCCGATTCGGTCTTAATCCTGGACCAATTGTCGGAGGACAACTAGGGCGGTCTTTCAGATAGTTCTCCCGTCTGGATTCGGGTATTAATCCTGGACCTGTTTGCGTCAGAAGTGATTTTCACCTGTTTTGGAGAAAACAAGAGAAACTTTGATAGAATACTGTTAGTCTTATGCAAAGTATGATGCATGACGATGTTTATGAATGACATATGCATAAATTATGGCTTTTATGAGTAATGCAATGAATGATAGATGTTGTAGTATTTCAAAACATATCCATCTTGAAGAAGATGAGGATGTTCTGCTTAAGGATTTTTGACTTCTGTTTGGGGACGGAACGGATGGAGACCCTGAGAAGAAAGAAAACTTTGATTCCTCCGATGCACTATCTGACCAAGTCTTGGGCCTAGATATTGTTGTGGATGGTAGAGATCAAGCAACATGTTGTTGTGGACCTCATACATAGACCCTGTTGGGGAGAGTCTAGGTGGTACTCTACTGGGGATCTTACGTGTAAATCCTGCTGGAGAGTATTTGATAGTAGTTGGGAGACCAGGTTAAAGGGATCTGGAGCCCGTTGGAATCTCTGTCTGGGGAATAAAAGATGTAGGTTTCCTCCGATGCACTATCTGACCAAGTTTCAAGTCTGGATACTGCTGCTGGAGAAATGATGGTTGCTGAGAGATATTTTGCTCGGGATAAATATCTTAGTTGGGGATGAAATGTTATTGCTTGGAAACTGAGGTAACACAAACTTAGTTGAGTGGAGTCATTGCTCGGGGATTCACCTCTACTCCGCTGGGGGAAGTTTGTTGTGAGCGACACCTTTGTGGGGATCATGCTCTGCGGGGGAATGCTTTGGTGACTTTCGTCGTCATCTCAATTCCTGGAGCCTGTAGTAATTACTTTTGTATGTTCACTTTTCGCATGTTTGTGAATAGATTCTTATTGTTAGATGCATATAATCATTCAAAAGCAATCATTGGACTTTATGCAAACGACGACAACAAGAATTGTAAAGAGAAAGAAACTTGTATTTATTTGAAAGGTGGCGTATGGCCAAGTAGTCTGTATACAAGAGAAAAGAAAAGTTATGCAGAAACAATCTCGTTAAGTTCCAACTATGCTAGTACTCATATATTTCAACTATCTCATCTCTTTGCTGTCAGTAGAAAATGAGTGAATTGATTTTCGCCATTTGAATCTTGAATGCTGATAGTAGTCTGGAAGTAGATAGGTGATCTGGACGAGACATAGTCATCTGCTTAAATCCCTAACTTTTGCCTAGACCGCCCTTTCGGGTTTTCAGTCTACCGAGATACCCTTTTTTGCCCAAGCCGCCTTTTCGTGTTTTCGACCGGTGTACATGTTTTGTATATATCCTTTACTTTTACCCGAACCCTTTTGGTTCGCCAGGATGCCCTTATTTTTGCCTAGGCCAGTCGACCTAGCGGGTCTCTTTTATGCGTTGTATTTTTTGACTATGTTTGCGTTCACAGGGTGTGGGAAGTCTTCACCATCCATGGTGCTAAGTATCATAGTCTACCGAAAATATCTTTTGACTACAAATGGTCCCTCGAGGTGGGAGTCCATTTGCCCCTGGAATCACCTTGTGGAAGAATGATGCGCTTGACTACTAGATCACCGACCTGGTAGACTCGGTGCTTGACCTTCTTGTTAAATGCTCTGATCATTCGCTTCTGATAGATCTGTCCATAGCAAATGGACGCGAGTCGTTTCTCATCAATCAAATTAATCTTGTCAAGGCGAGTCTGAATCCAACTCTCTCACCTAACTCGGCCCCGAGGACTCGTCGAGGGTATCCGAACTCGATGGCAGGACTACTTCCATACCATACACAAGAGAGAAGGGGGTTGCCCCTGTTGATGTTCGTGCTATAGTGCGATAACCATGAAGAGCGAATGGTAATATCTCATGCCAATATTTGTAAGTCATTGTCATCTTCTGTATAATCTTTTTAATGTTCTTGTTGGCGGCTTCCACTGCGCCATTCATCTTAGGCCGATACGGAGAAGAGTTGTGATGTTTGATCTTGAACTGCGTGCAGAGTTCGGTGATCATTTTGTTGTTGAGATTAGAGCCATTATCTGTGATAATCCTTTCGGGAGTGCCATACCGACAGATAAGATTATGCTTGATGAATCGAGCCACTACATTCTTGGTGACAGATGCGAACGAGGCTGGTTCTACCCACTTGGTGAAATAGTCAATTGCCACAAGGATGAAACGGTGTCCGTTGGAAGCTGTGGGCTTGATTTCTCTGATCATGTCGATGCCCCACATCGCAAAAGGCCAAGGAGTTGTTAGAACATTCAGAGGTACTAGAGGTACGTGAACTTTGTCTGCATAAATCTGGCACTTGTGACAAGATTGAGCATAGCGGTGACAATCAGCTTCCATGGTGGACCAATAGTAACCGGTTCTCAGAATCTTCTTAGCAATGGTGTGTCCACTGGAGTGGGTACCAAATGCGCCTTCGTGTAACTCTTCCATGATACATTCCGCTGTTTTCTGGTCTACACAGCGGAGTAAGCACAAATCGTGGTTGCGCTTGTATAGGATGTCGTTGTTGAGGAAGAATTTGGATGCGAACCTTCTCAAAAACTTCTTATCGTTGATAGATGCCCCTGCGGGATATTCCTGAGTCTCAAGATACCTTTTCACGTCATAGTACCAAGGTTTCTCTTCTATATCAAGCTCATAACAATATGCTGGTTCGTCAAACTTCTCAATGATGATCTGGGGAGCCTCGTTGTCCCATCTGACCTTGAACATAGACGACATTGTAGCTAACGTGTCTGCCAACTGATTCTCTTCTCGTGGAATGTGATTGAAAGTAATCTCTTCGAAGTAGGGGATCAAACTCAGAACATGCTCCCGATACGGAATGAGATTCGGATGTTTCGTATCCCACTCGCCCTTAATCTGACTGATCACCAAAGCTGAGTCTTTGTACACTTGTAAGAACTTGATTCTTAGATCAATAGCAGCTTTAATACACATGATGGACGCTTCGTGTTCAGCCATGTTGTTAGTGCAACTGAAACATAATCTAGCGGTGAACGGCGTGTGGCCGCCTGTAGGGGATGTAATGATGGCGCCTGTAGGCTCCATCAAAGATCATAGTCCATCGGGATCCTTGTTCAGGTCCATCGTCTGGGCCTGGTTCTTCGCAATCAGTAACTAGTAAAACGTCTTCGCCGGGAAACTCGAACTGCATAGACTGATAGTCATCTACGGCTTGATGAGCCAAATGATCGGCTACTACACTTCCTTTGATCACTTTCTAAGAAGTATACTGGATGTCATATTCGGTCAAGATCATCTACCATCTTGCTATTCTTCCGGAGAGAGCTGGTTTCTCAAGTATGTATTTTATCAGATCCATCTTGGAAATCAACAAGGTAGTGTGAGTCAACATATATCGCCTTAGGGCGAAAGCCCAAGCCAAAGCGCTGCAAGTTTTCTCGAGTGAGTATCTTGTTTCATAGTCGGTAAACTTTTGCTAAGGTAGTATATCATGCTTTTTGACCAGACTCGTCATGTTGCCCCAACACACACCCCATTGAGTTCTCTAACACTGTCAAGTACATGATGAGAGGTCTTCCTTCGGCGGGCGGCATCAGGATACGAGGATTCTGTAGGTACTCCTTGATTTTGTCAAAAGCAAACTGGCAATCATCATTCCATTCTACCACTTGATCTTTCTTCACTAACTTAAAGATTGGCTCACAAGTAGCAGTTAGATGTGCAATGAATTTGGCAATGTAATTCAATCGGCCCAAGAAACCTCTGACTTCCTTCTCGGTGTGGGGACCTGGCATCTCTTGAATAGCTTTAACCTTGGCGGGGTCAACTTCAATACCTTTACCACTGACAACAAACCCTAGGAGTTTTCCAGATCTGACTCCAAAGGTGCACTTGTTGGGATTAAGTCTCAGTCTGTACTTCTTCAACCTTTCAAATAGTTTATGCAAATGATCAAGATGTTCTTCTTCAGTCTGTGATCCAACTATCATGTCGTCGACGTAGACCTCTATCTCGTGATGAATCATGTCATGACATAATGTCACCATGGCACGATGGCTGGCGCTTCTTCAACCGAACGGCATAAACTTGTAGCAGAAAGTGCCCCACTGTGTAACAAAAGTAGTCTTCTCCATGTCTTCGGGAGCCATTTTGATTTGATTGTAACCGGAGAAACCGTCCATGAAGGAGAAAACTTTATGCTGGGTGGTGTTGTCAACCAGAACATCAATATGAGGAAGGGAAATCGCCTTCGACTCGCTTTGTTTAGATCTCTCGTAATCCACACACATCCGTATTTTGCCATCCTTCTTGGGCACACATTAGCAACCCACTGTGGGTAAGAAGTAATAAGAAAGCGCTGAATCGCTTATAACTTCGGTTTGATTTTTTCTCGACATTTCAGACGATACGATTTAACCTTCTCGCTTCACAGAAGAAACCTTCTTTTGTCGGCAACCGTGTACCACAATATCAATGTCTAAACGCATGTCTTCGTATGACCAAGCAAAACCTCAATATAGTCTCGTAGCATCCGAACCAATTTTGACACTATTCTCAAGACCCGCTCCTATCTTGATCTTTTTCGTTTTCACAAGCAAAATTCACAACCTCAACTTGTTTTCGTGGTGGTCAGATAACTCGCTTCTTCTTGTCAGTAGCAACTCGACAAGTTCTCCGGCACTTCACAATCTTCCTCACTTTCGCCTTCGGCTTGGTAGATGGATTATCAAGTCATATTTAGCAATAGCGTAGCATATCAACGAGATTCGGAGTGATTCTGTTGTATCACGGGGTGTGTAAGAAACACATAGCTTTTGAAGGGATAAAGTAAAGAAAGAAAACAACAATTGAATGAAAAGTCCAACGATTTTATTGAATGAAAATATGCAAATGATGATAATAACCTCACAACGAGTCGTGATGCCCCTGCAAGGCACTAGGCTTTAGAGTTTATTGTTCAAAACATAGAAAATATAAAAGCAAAACAAAACAAGAGCAATTACTCCTGCCTAAAGGAGATTGGTATGACGCCTTCGCTTCCAATTTGCCGAGCCGATGTCCGAGTTGGAAGATCCATTTGATGAAGTCGCTGTCGCTGCCTTCTATAGCATGGATTCCACTGCCGATGAAAGGAAGTTGGCCGCACGTCGCGGCGTATCATCTTCGACTTTGATGGTGAAGCCTAAACCACCTTCGATTTGAAAGGGATCGTGAGCTGTCCCCAAATAGTACTACTTTCTTCAACAGAGCTGAGCATCCTTCAATGAGGCCATCCTAGGCGGAACTTGCAACTTCAGAGGACGAGAGAGTCAGCATGACTGGTATTGTTTCAAAAGCTTGAAAGGAGTCTCAAGAATTCACCTCTACCCGAGGTATCGAATGACCGTAGATGACCGACCATATATTCTTCTTCACCACATAAGAATAACCTTCCTTTCACCGGATATTTCAGCTGCGGTAGAGGTATACCCCATGTATCCAAGGGCCCAAGTAGGTAAGAGTAAGTCGGACGGATGTCCATGACAAAGAAAGTGGAATCAAAAGTCGGGAACCGACTTTACCGTAATGAGCTATCCAAGCATCGCTTAGAACCATCAAAAGCTCTCACAATTATGTCACGGCTTCGTAACCATCCTTCAACATCAAGTCGATCAAAAGCATTTCTAAGGATATTCAAAGGAACCAAGATCCACCAAAACATGAGATAAT
Organism: Vicia sativa; assembly: GCA_021764765.1. Lineage (NCBI taxonomy): Eukaryota > Viridiplantae > Streptophyta > Magnoliopsida > Fabales > Fabaceae > Vicia > Vicia sativa. The sequence continues at coordinate 116,935,011 of CM038793.1, read as the reverse complement.
GTGGTGCCTTGTATTCAACAGATGTGCAAGGCTTTGTTGTGTTTCTTTCCCAGAGTCAAATCAAGATCGAGAAGTTAGGCCGTTGTTGGCGCCAAAGCTAGCAATACAAACTTCAAACTGGTCACTCGTAGTGTCTTGCGATACGTGAGCATTCTTCATAAACTTCACCAAGGCTTTAGCATGAGCCTCGGAGCACAAGAGCAGCGCAAGCATGGAGATCTTGGACGGAGTCTGTCCTAACTGTTCCACCACATTGTAGTCACTCTTCTTGATAATCTTCAGAATTTCCTCCATTTCTCGTTTGGAGGTGTCTTCAGCAACTTCCTTTGGTACTTCGGGCTGAGCAGGATGAGTCACTACTTTCTTCCCTCTAGCTTGGGGAATGGATTGAATAGCTGGAATGCGAGTTGGAGTCGCAGTGTCTTTTGGAGGAGAGATATCTAGAGAATACCCTTCCGGTTCTGGTCACCTTACTTGATCCGTGATGTTGTTGATGTTAGGAATGGTAGCTTCAATCGTAAGATCTTCAATGGTCGAGGGTCTTGCTTGACGCCATATAGTAAACATCACCCATAGTTCCAAGGAATAGCTTTGTCGAGGAATATGGAACCGGTCCGGAAGTAATGATGAGAGGTGCCACTGGGGCACGTAATAACAGAGGAAATCCTTATTGTGTTAACATCGATATTGGAAATCGTCACCCCATCCGTCGCTTTAACATCTTCAATAGGAATTTTGTAACTCGTGTACAATGTACTTCACCATGTAATCAAACTTTCCACTTGGCTGCCCTAAGGTATCCCATGCAGATGGTACAGCCATTCACATCTTCGATCTTCGCTTAGACATGTCTTCACACGTAGTCTCCTGTGTTGTTTCGTGAATAGTATTTCACGTTATCCATTATGCATCGAACACGCCTTCTCAACCAAGCACAACCATCAGCGCATGGGCACCAACGACAATTCTCGGGCATCCTGGTTGACACCGCTTGCAAAGAAATTCTTTTTAATACCATCGAGGAATGGTCAAGTCATCTATGTTGAAAACGTAAGTATCCTCACCGACAGGATTGGAACTTTTGTCATGGTTAGGCATAGGAGCGGTGATCACGTTCGGAGTCTCAACAGGAGGGTCAAACTCAATCTACTTAGCTTCAATCATGTCTTGAATCTTGTTCTTCAGAGCCCAACAGTTGCCAGTGTCGTTCCCTGGGCTATTGGAGTGGCAAGAAAACTTAGCATTAGGATTGTATCTCGGAGAGGAAGTGTTGACACTCTGAGGAGGATCCTTCAAAGTAATCACCGCTTTCAACATGTGTTGCAAGGCTCATGACAATGGCATGTTGATCTTCAGAACCGCCTTTGTGGCGCTGCTCGCTACGCGTTGTCTCGCTGAGGTTGTGCCGATGTAGGATTGGAGATCACAACTGCTCCCACAGATTGAGCACGGTCGGTCTTGGCTCGGCTTTTCTGAACATACACAGCATTAGTTTCTTTCTTACCACCAAAAGTTCTTTTTGCAGCATTTGAAGATGTCTCCACATGAATCTTCCCACTCTTGATACCAAATACACTCTCCTCGTCAATACCGTGAATTCCTCAAGAGTTTCCAATCGTGATTGAAAAATGGCCCGCGTTGTTCCTATTAACATATCAACCAACTCCCTATTGGACAAGTGGTGGAACTCTCGCTCGCTAGGTCTCCATTTCGAGCATACTTTGAACTTCTCATCACGACCCATAGACATGCTCAGAATTGCATGCGAGTGGGTGTCAATTCAGCATTGTACATATATCGTCAGAAAGCATCTCTAAGTCACCCAAGTACGGATACATTCTCTAGCCGATAGTACCATTCTAACTAAGTTCTGACAAACTCTTGAAATAATGCATCCACAACTTTCTCATCGGGTGGGGTTGATCTTCAACATAGGACTTCAAATGCAGCTCGGACAAGAAATGCCATCGTACTTGGCAAAGGTAGGAACTTTGAACTTGGGAGGAATTACAACACCAGGGACAAGACTCAGATCATCAAAATTCAACCCGGACATCTTCAGGTTTTCCACAGCATTCAGGCGGTCTTCAAGCTGCTTGTACTTGTCACCTTCATCAGAGTCTTGGCTATAGTCAGAGCGATACTCTCTCTCTTTCTCAGGCTCACGTTGGTCATCTTCATTACTCTTGACACTCCCCTCATTCTTGACACTTCCTTCTGAGAGCTCTATGCGGCTGACCACTTTAGGACCACCCTTGTAGCGTCTGCCCATGTTGAGAAGACCAACAACCTTCTTCTTTTTGTTGATGAGCTTCTTCAGATCTTCTTGGCCTTGGACCAAGCTAGTGAACAATTGCTGGAACTGAGCATTCTAAGCATGGAGATCTTTGACAGACTGTTCAAGAGCCATTTCTGCTAAAATAAATAGCGAGAGAATGAGAAAACCAATCTTCAATGTACCTGTGATGCAATGTTATGCTATGATATGCAATGTTTATGCAAATGCAATGCAATGATTTCAAGGACCTTAGAGATTTAAATTTGTTAAACAAGCACGAACAAACATTTATTAGTTCTCTTTTTATTCTTTTTTCTTGTTAAGTACAAAAGATAGTTCAAAACAATAAAAGAAAAAACATATAAATCCTAAAGCTCTAAGTCTCCCACGGGCGCTTCCTCTTGGTGCCGAGGTAGGCATTGATGTTCCGCTCCTCGTGAAGTAGCTTTGTAAACTTTAGCACTTTCTTCTCACTTGCATAGCACTGAGCTTCAAATGTATCCCATTCTTCTTTGAGATGAATCCAAGATCTCTTCAAGTCTTCAAAATCAGTAGGCATGTCTTGATGGAGAACAGTATAGGGTACGTCACCTATAGCAACAGGTTCCATAATTACTGGTAAAACAGGCGTGAATGGCATCATGAGGTTTTGAGTTCGAGCTCGCACTCCATTTGAGGTAAGGTTCCAAGGAATGGAGTTTTGTGCCCCAAAGTCTTGGTATCGCCTTCTTTACCATGCCCCAAGCGTATGAACCTTCGCGGTAATCGAGATCGTGATTGTAGTCGAACACAATATCTTGGAGAAGCATATCATGAGGACCATCTCTTCGAGCAAAACCAAACCGACGAGAGCTAGAGAAGGTTGTAAGTAATACCTCCTTATACCAAGGAGTGGTACGTTAGGGAACTCCACAACGCTAATGAATGTGAAGTCTTTTGAGAGAAAAGACCCAACGGATATCCGAATGAGAGAGTGACATTAGCCTTGAGACCACTTCAACCTTTGCTCGTTCTTCAAAACTGATGGAGGAAGGTGCAAAATAAACCACCTGGATAGTAACGGTATGCATCACATGAGAGTTCCTTGTCTTTTGATAGTACGAGTGTGGAGAGAATGTAGGTCATCTCCAAGTAAAGTAGGCATAGGATTACGGGTAAGAAACAACTTGATGGCATTGACATCTATGAATTGATCCGAGTTAGGGAATAGAACCAAACCATAGATTAGCAAGGCCACAATGTCTTCGAATGCATGGAAACTCATAACTTTGAGAAACTCTCGGGCTTTCTTAATCGTAAACTGGTAAACCGTTAACTCCACTGTTTCCCAATTGGCTTCAATGTCCGAGCGCTTTAGGTGTAATGCGATGTCTTCGACTTAGGAACCTTTTCTAAGCCTGAATGGCATTTGGTCAAGAATGGTATCCCAAGTAGCTTAGAGAACTCTTCCAAGGTAGGAATTAATCGATAACTGAAATGTAAAGCAATCGTTTCGGATCAAAGAACTGAATAGACATGCATCATATCTTCTTCAAAACCGATATAACCAAATCAAGTAGATAACCATGTCTTTTGATGAACCGAGCATGGTCGAATTTCTATAACCAATTTTTCGAGAAGGTATACCCATGAAGTTGATTCGGATAGTCTTTCTAGAAGCCATAACACCTACAAAATAGAGCAAAGATAAACCTTAGGTCCTTGAAATAGTTAGAAATGATATGCAATGCGAATGATGTCATGATGTCATGTTTACACACAACAATTCACACAATGAGCCTAGGTTTAAGGCTTGCATGAGGTATATGTGATTACCCCACCAAAAGTTTTAGTTGGTTCATCCTGTCCTATAATAGTAACCGGGTTCTAGGAATCTCACATCATTGATCTTTATCGTAGGGGTTTATTTCAATACGACTACCAAGTGGTCGACCGAAAATATCCCAAAAGTCTGATCTTAATGAGCGAGCATCGAGTATCAACCAACCTCGGTCGACCAAAGTCGACCATCTCACTACCTTCTAATGGCCAAGATGGGTCAATTAAGGTTCTAAAAGTTTAGTTAGTGCTTGATGACACCACCAAGCCAAATACTATCCTCAATTTGGAAATGAAGAGTATCAGGACATCCAAAGTGTCACACTAACGTAGCCATCATGTTGACCGTTTTGATATACGTCTAACGGTCGCGACGATTTATTGCTACTTACCTAAAAGGAAAAACTCGGATCCGGGTGTAGGATCCCCCACAAATATAATACCCAAGCAATCCTTAAAGATAAAGCAAGCAAGTCAAACAAAAAACAGTAAAGATGATCTAAAAATCCTTAAGGCATTTCAAATTAAGATGGCTCCTGAGGACATGGAAAAAACAACGTTTATCACACCCTGGGGAACATTCTGTTATAAAGTCATGCCCTTTGGGTTGAAGAACGCTGGTGCAACGTACTAGAGGACCATGACGACCCTATTCCATGATCTAATGCATAAAGATATTGAAGTGTATGTTGATGATATGATTGCTAAGCCCCAAACTGAGGGAGATCATTTGGAAGACTTGTTGAAGCTGTTTTAGCGTTTGAGGAAGTACCGTCTCCGCTTGAATCCTAATAAATGTACATTTGATGTCTAGTTTGAAAGTCATTGGTTTCATTGTTACCTCAAGGAACAAGTTGATCCCGATAAAGTTAGGGAAATTCAAGAGATACTAGCACCAAGCACTAAAAGCAAGTCAAAGGTTTCTGACGCTTGAATTACATTTCCATTCATTTCCATATGACTGCAACTTGTGAACCAATCTTTAAGCTGTTGAAGAAAGATCAATGTTGCGTATGGACAGATGATTGCCAAAGGGCATTTGAAAGTATCAAAGAATATCTGCATGAACCTCCTATCCTGCTCCCTCCTATTGAAGGAAGACCATTGGTCTTGTACCTAACTACTATGTTGGAAAATTCCATAGGTTGTATTTTAGGATAGCAAGATGAAACAGGAAAGAAAGAATATGCCATTTATTACTTGAGCAAGAAGTTCACCGACTGTGAGTCCCGGTATTCTATGTTGGAAAAGACTTGTTGTGCTCTAGCCTGGGCTGCGAAGTGTTTGCGGCAATATATGTTGAATCATACTACTTGGTAGATCTCTCGAATGGATCCAATCAAGTACATCTTTGAAAAGCCTGCTCTTACGGGAAGAATTACTCATTGGCAGATGTTGTTATCTAAATATGATATTGAATACCGCACCCAGAAAGCTATCAAAAGTAGTGTGTTGGCAGAATACCTAGCTCATCAACCGGTTGAGGATGATCAATCTGCTGGATTTGATTTCCTTGATGAAGATGTAATGTAATTGAAAATGAAAGACTGTGATGAACCTTTTCCTGAAGAAGGTCCAGACCCAGAATCCCGTTGGGGAATTGTGTTTGATGGAGCCGTGAATGCTTGTGAAAAGGAATCGGTGTTGTGATCATTACTTCTCAAGGATCGCATATTCCTTTCACAACAAGGTTGATGTTTGATTGTACCAATAACATGGAAGAATATAAAGCTTGTATCATGGGTCTGGAAGAAGCCATTGATCTTAGAATCAAAATTCTTGATGTGTACGGTTATTTGGATTTAGTAGTAAATCAGATTAAATGTGATTGGGAGACTCGTCATCCTGGATTAATCCCTTACAAAGATTATGCAAGGAGGCTGTTGACTTTCTTCAATGAAGTAGAGCTCTACCACATTCCCCGGGATGAAAATCAGATGACAAATGCCTTGGCAACTTTGGCTTCCATGTATAAAGTGAATCGATGAAATGATGTATCTTAGATCATTATTTGGCGCCTTGAGAGGCTAGCTTACGTATTCGCCCTGGATGTGGCAAAGGATGAAAAGCCTTGGTATTATGATATCAAGCATTTCCTGATGAATCAAGAGTATCCAGTTGATGCGACAAGCAAAGATAGAAAGACCTTGAGGAGATTGGCTGCTAGTTTCTTTCACAATGAAGGGGTATTATACAAAAGGAATCATGACATGGTCTTTCTCAGATGTGTGGATAGACATGAAGCAGACATGTTGATGCCTGAGATCCATGAGGGTTCTTTTGGTACCCGTGCCAATGGACACTCTATGGCTAAGACGGTGATGAGGGCAGGATATTATTGGTTAACTATGGAATATGATTGTTACAAATTTACAAGGAAGTGCCATAGGTGTTAGATCTATGCTGATAAGATTCACGTGCCTCCTACTTTGCTCAATGTTATTTATTCACCACGACCTTTCTCTATGTGGGGTATTGATATGATTGGGATGATTGAACCCAAGGCTTCTAATGGACATTGTTTCATCTTGGTAGAAATTGATTACTTCACCAAATGGGTTGAAGCGGCTTCTTATGCTAATGTTACCAAACTAGTGGTGGTCTGATTTATCAAGAATATTCTCATTTTTTGTTATGGTGTGCCGAGAAGAATCATTACCGAAAACAAATTAAATTTGAATAATAAGATGATGACGGAACTTTGCGAAGAATTCAAGATTGTCCATCACAACTCTTCACCATACAGACCCAAGATGAATGGGGTAGTTGAAGCTGCAAATAAGAACATCAAGAATATCATCCAGAAGATGGTTGTGAGTTACAAAGACTGGCATGAAATGTTACCCTTTTGCTTTACATGGGTATCGCACTTTAATGCGTACTACAACAGGAGCAACCTCGTTCTCTCTTGTGTACGGCATGGAAGCAGTGTCCCCGTGGAAGTTGAGATTCCATCAATGAGAGTCATCATGGAGGCTAAGTTGTCAGAGGCTGAATGGTGTCAAAACAAATATGATTAGTTGAATTTGATCAAAGAGAAACGTATGTCTGCTTTGTGTCATGGTCAGTTGTACTAGAAGAAAATGAAGAAAGCATTTGATAAAAAGGTAAAACCTCGTGTATTTAGATAAGGCGACCTCGTGCTCAGAAAGATCATTTCTTTAAACTCTGATTCCAAAGGCAAGTAGACTCCCAATTATGAAGGCCCATATGTTGTCAAGAAAGCCCTCCGGCGATGCATTGATTCTTGAAACTATGGATGGCGAGGAGTTTCCACGTCCTATGAATGGCGATGTAGTCAAGAAATACTTCGCCTAAATAAATAAAAGAACGGCTCGCTAAGTTGAAAATCTAAAAGGGTGACTTATGCAAAAAGGAGCGTGTCGGTAGGCTGAAACCTCGAAAGGGTAGTCTAGGAAAAAATTAGAGACATAAACAGAATAAATCACCCGGTAGGCTGAAAAACCCGCAAGGGCAGTCTAGGCAAAAGTTAGGGATTAATGGCAAGTAACTACATCAGACAAGATTTGATCGTAGAGGCAAAAATCTACATGGATCATCTTCATACATCAACTAAAGACTACACAGTATATGAGTTCAAAGTTGTTAGGGAGAATAGGGCTCATTGTATTTCGATGTACCTTTTCCATGTATCTACCATTTTTCAAAAAATTTGTAATCATATGTGGGGTCATGCTATTTGCAGGCTACCATTCTATCAATAAAATTTGAGCTTTTATCCAATTTCTTTGCGATCTAATTTTGTTCTGTTCATAGAAATATGCTTTTATTACTGAAAATATATTTCAAAAAACAAACAGATTCGGTAGAACATACTGGAGAAAATTTTACAAATCTAAAGTGTGTTTACATCGGATGTGATGCAAGAGGACAAGATAGCACAATTCCCATTCTTGATCAATAATGTTGGGGTTGGTGTGATACGGTGAACTGACTTTGTGAATTTTTGTATCCAAATGTGCGGATAGCAAGAGTCGCCACCGACTTTTATTTTTATCCAATTAAGGGAAGGTAAAAGTACAGAAAAAGACCTTCGTTTAGATTCTGAGTTCGGGAGAATGGTTATGAAAAGGGAAGGTATTAGCACCCCTTTCCATCCGTAGTTATCTACGGGCTCTTAGTTGCTCTAGATTACCTTTTAAAATTGCTTTCTGTGTGTTTGACAAAAAATGTTTTGAAAGAGGCATTTCGCTTTGACTTTGTAATGACTCATGTAGGAGTGTATACAAAGTGTTCGGAAATGTTTTTGTTTTGAAAAGAATTTGAACTTTGAAAAAGAGTGTGTGGTGTGAAAAGCATTTGGTTTAGAGCAAGCAACTAAAAGACTTATTTACCCACTCAGAATTGGTTGTTTTTGTACTTCTACGTTCCTTTAGAACAGCTAGTCGCACATTAGTTGGTAGGTAGCTCCATTCGTTGGATGCCGGACATTCAAGGACATCGGATTGTCATAGAAGGCAACTTAGGAAGTGTCCTAGCACATTTGAAGGACTATCATCATTTTCAGGCGACAATCGAGGGTCAAGATCATGTATTCGGAGGCTACATCGTGGGTCTTATGATCTTGTATCAAGGACTATGATGATTTGTTTGAAGGCAACGGTGCTAGGATACCTCTACGTTCGAGGGACATGACCATTTGAGTTCGTAAGGCAACGAGAGAGAATTACCCTAAGGGGTGCATGTGTGAGAGAAGTGTGTTGATTTCAGAATATGTTATCTTGAAGTTATATGTTCATTATTAGTCTTTCCATACACGCCTAATTACTAGCAATTGATAGGGTGCGGAAAGTAAAATGCGGAATGTAAAATGCGGAAAGTAAATCCTACGCTATTACAATGCTTTGGGGAAGATACATAATTTAAAATGCGGAAAATAAAATCCTAAATTAAACTATTACATCCCGTATACAATTACATTATTGAAAAATAAAATGAAAACGGAAGAATCGTCTAAATCGGATTAACCTGTGAAACGAACGAGAAATCGGAAAATATGATGAAATCGAAATAAGAGAAAATGTTAGAAAAAATGCAATTTTTTATATGAGAAAATTATTACATGCTGGAAATAATGTGAATATGCTAAAATAATTTTTTGGGATTTTTTAGATGCATTTTAATAATTTAAAATGAATTTACAATGATTTAAATGCAAAATTATAAGTAAAAATAAATATGCATGCAAAAATTATATTTTTAATTTATTAAATTAAATAAAGATTTTATGAAAATAATATAAAAAGAAAATTAATTTTTGATGAATTTTAAATGCAGAAATAAAAATATGAAGATAATTAAAACAATGCAAAAATATTAAAATAATTAGAAAAATAGAGAAATATGAAAAAAAATATGCAAGTTTGAGAAAAGAAGCAAAACTGGTCTCGCAAGGATCGAACTCGTGACTGTGGAAAGCATCTCCAATACCACGCCTTTAACCAACCGAGCTAACGTGCATCCGTGTTTGGAAACGGAATGAGTGGAAAATAACACGCTGCCTCCCGGCTTCCTCGCGCCAAGCTTCGCTTCAACCTTTGAATATTTGAAAGTCTCCGGCCATGGTTCGACGCAAAGTCCCCCGCAAACATCAAAACGCAGACACATAATATAAATAATATCTAAGATCATGGTTCGATTGGAAACATCATTCAATGCAATGGTACGGTCTTGAGGTCCAATTTTTCCTGCTTTGGAAAACCCTAAACGTGTTCGTAAACCCTAACAATGGTGTCATGCATTCCCGCCATGGAAATTGATTAAAGCACCCGTAAAGTTTGCAAACTTGTCACTAATCACAAAACAACAACAAACCGTGTTAATAATGCATGAATATGAGAAATCGATTTTGAAATTTTCAAGAACAAACCCAAACACGGATTTTCCGATTCGATGGATTTGAGCAATGTAAAGGCTCGATCGATTCGAGATGCCAAGGAATGTGTTGGCACCTTAAAATTGGTTGAAAACGGGAAGTATGATTCCAATTGCTTGCTTGCCACGGTTTTTGAGTTTGGGAATAGGGTTCTTGAGTAAAAATTCTACCCTAATTGTGGTATGCATCACATATTTATATTGGATGGATTTGGAATGGTTTTGGGAAAGAATTGATCAATAATCAATGATAATCAAATTTGATTTTTGCAAAAATCAAATCTTCAAATTTTGGTCAATTTCAATCTAATCTTGCCATATTGATCCAATTTCGAAATTGCTGGCTTTTAATGAATTGATTGGATCACAAAGAAGAAATAAAAATCAAATTTGTAATTAATTTGATTTTATATTTATTTTTCAATTTAATTTGTATTTAAATGAATAAATTCCAAATTAAATAGGAAAATAAAATAAAAATTCGTGGCATTGGGCTTGGATATTCCAAATTGCATGAGGAATAAGTTAGGATGAAGAAAAGTAGGCCCATTTGCAAAGTTTTTGATTTTTAGAAGTATTTCTCTTTGTGCATTCTTTCAAAATTGCCCAACTTGTGAATGGTGTAACTTGCTCAATTTTCCACATTTTTGAGTGTTCTTGGACTTTTTGGAAAGCTCTAAGAGTCCTCTAACCAACCTTTTGGTCTCATCTCAATTGATTTACCATGCTCAATATATCTTCAAAACAAAAGTTGACTTTTGTTGACTTTGAAAATGACCTGTAATGTTTTGAGCTATACCTCTCAAATGAAGCATTTTTTGGACATTCTTGTGAGACATGAAGTTGTAGAGAATTGAATTTCCTTCAAAATGAGATTTAGTGGGAAAATTTCTGAGAAAGTATGAGAAAGTTATGATCACCAAAGTTCATTGACTTTTCACCTAGAAACCCTAATTTAGAAAGTTTGACTTTTGAGCAAATCTTGAGTTTTCTTGATGAATCATGATCAACCCTTGATCAAATGATGAATATAACTTCAAAATGAGGATGTTGACCAAAATTATGAAGTTTGACTGTATGTTGACCAGTTGACTTTTGTCCAATACAACTAATTTTCAACCATCCGAGCAATTGCGAGGAAACTTGACTTGGAGGCTTGAAACTTGACATGGAGAATCTTGAAGCATATGAGGAGGCATGAAGACCATTGGAGATGTTGGAAGTTCATCTTGACTTGAGAGATACCAAACCCTAGTTTAGGTTGATTGTCTAGAGAGAGTTTGTCCGATCAACTCGAGGAATCCTTGAGTAGGGATGTATGAAGCTTCTTGAGTAGATGGAGGGAAAATTTTGGGTATGACACTGCCCTGCTCAATCTTCTTGTACCGAAGGTTAGATTGACATGCTTGTCTTCGTGACCGGAGGGAAGATGATTGAACACCGAGTACACCTAAAAATTTGACCCGGTCACGATGTCAAGGAATGGGCTTGCGATGCCATTCGAGAAGCTCGGGAAATGAGTCGACGCTAGACCTGATATTAGGAGGATTGCTGGAAAGTGAGCCACGCTTAGGCTCATGGACCTCTCGGAGGAGGGAGATGGGCTTAAGATGCCATCCGAGGAAGTCGATGCTAGACTTCGTGTTCATTTTGAATGTAGTTATTGGTTCATGCTTGATTTTTAACCATATGCAGATTCTAAAAGTGAAGAATATGTTGATAAGATATCCGAGATGGCTTAAGATATCCAGGCAACGAGTCGAGCCTGATAAGAATCGAGAAAAAGATATCGGATCTTCAATCACTATATCTAGATATCCGATCTCAAATGACGCCGAGAAACTTATAATATCTATGAACCGAGAATAGATCATGATTCATTGAATAGATATCAAGATTTCAGAATTGAAGAGAAATTCTCCTGCACATCCCACACCAAGAGGATCCGAGATCAATTCCATTTATAAGATATAATGATTCAAGACTCGCACGTAAGATTTCATTAGAACATCAAAGATTTATTAATGGTAGAGAAATAGGAGAGAAAGAATTTGTATTCATTGAAATGTGGCGATGGCCAAGTAGTTTGTATACAAGAAAGGTAAAAGCTATGAAACAATCTCAAGTTCCAACTATGCTAGTACTCATATATTTCAACTATCTCATCTCCTTGCCATGTGAGTGAGTGAATTGATCTTCGCCATTTGAATCTTGAATGCCGATAGTAGTCTGGAAGTATGATCCGAAGAGACATAGTCGACGCTTGAATCCCTAACTTTGCCTAGACCGCCTTTCTTTTTTTCACCACTGAAACCCAAGCCGCTTTTCGTGTTTTCTTGACCGGTGTACATGTTTTGTATATATCCTTAACTTTGCCCGAACCCTTTGGTTCGCCAGATGCCTTTATTTTTACCTAGGTCACCGACCTAGCGGTCTCGCGTAGTATTTTTGACTATGTCCGCTCAGTGGTGGGAAGTCTTCACCATCCATGGTGCTAAGTATCATAGCTCACGAAAATACTGTCTTGACTACAAACGGTCCCTCGTAGGTGGGAGTCCATTTGTCCCTGGGATCACCTTGTGGAAGAATGATGCGCTTGACTACTAGATCACCGACTTGGTAGACTCGGTGCTTGACCTTCTTGTTAAATGCTCTGATCATTCGCTTCGATAGATCTGCCATGGCGATGGACGGAGTCGCTTCTCATCAATCAAGTTAATCTGGTCAAGGCGAGTTTGGACCCAATCATCTTCGCCTAACTCTGCCTCCTGGAGGACTCTGGTTGAAGGTATCTGAACCACGATGGGTAAGACGGCTTCCATACCGTATACGAGAGAAGGGGTTGCCCTGTGGATGTTCGTGCTGGTGCGATAACCATGAAGAGAAATGGTAACATCTCATGCCAATCCTTGTAAGTCACATATCCTCAGATAATCTTCTTAATGTTTTGTTGGCGGCTTCCATCGCGCCATTCATCTTAGGCCGATATGGAGAAGAATTGTGATGTTTGATCTTGAATCGCGCGTAGTTCGTGATCATCTTGTTGTTGAGATTAGAACCGTTATCTGTGATAATTCTTTCAGGAGTGCCATATCGACAGATAAGATTATGCTTGATGAATCGAGCCACAACATTCTTGGTAACGGATGCGAACGAGCCTCGCTTCTACCCATTTGGTAAAGTAATCATTGCCACAAGGATGAAACGATGTCCATTGAAGTCGGGTTTAATTTCTGATCATGTCAATGCCCCACATTGCAAAAGGCCAAGGAGAAGTTAAAACATTCAGATGTATGGGAGGTACGTGCACTTTGTCGGCATAAACCTGGCATTTGTGACAAGATCGAGCATAACGGTGACAATCGCCCCATGGTGGACCAATAGTAACTCGCTCAAAATCTTCTTAGCCATGGTGTGTCCATCGGAGGGGTACCAAATGCCTTCGTAACTCTTCCATGATACGCATTGTTTCTCGTCTACACAATGAGTAAGCATGATCGTGGTTGCGCTTGTATAGATGCTGTCGAGGAAGAATTTGATGCAAATCTTCTCATAAACTTTTATCATTAATGATGCTCTCTGGATATTCCCGAGTCTCAAGATATTTCTTCACGCCATAGTACCAAGGTTTCTCTTCTACGCCGAGCTCATAACAATACCGTTCGTCGAACTTCTCAATGATGATCCGGGAGCCTCGTTGTCCCATCTAACCTTGAACATAGACGACATAGTAGCCAATGCGTCCGCCAACCGATTCTCTTCTCGTGGAATATGATTGAAAGTAATCTCTTCAAGTAAGGGATCAAACTCAAAACATGCTCGATACGGAATGAGATTCGGATGCTTCAGATCCCATTCGCCTTAATCTGATCGATCACCAAAGCCGAGTCTCCATACACTTGCAAGAACTTGATTCTTAAGTCAATAGCTTTGATACCCATGATGCACGCTCAGATTCGCCATGTTGTTAGTGCAATCAAACATAATCCGCAAAGGAATGGAGTATGTCCACCGTAGGGATGTAATGATGGCGCCAATGCCATTGCTGCGCGCTCGAGGCTCCATCAAAGACCATAGTCCATCGGGATCCTTGTTCAGTCCTTCGTCTGGCCTGGTTCTTCACAATCGTGACTAGTAAAACATCTTCGTCTGAAATTCGAATTGTATAGATCGATAGTCATCTACGGCTTGATGAGCCAAATGATCGGCTACTACACTTCCTTTGATCGCTTCTCGAGAAGTGTACGATGTCGATTCGGTCAAGATCATTTTCCATCTTGCTATTCTTCCGAGAGAGTGGTTTCTCAAAGATGTATTTTATCGGATCCATCTTGAAATCAACAAAGTAGTGTGAGTCAACATATAACGCCTTAGTCGAAAGCAGCCCAAGCCAAAGCGCTGCAAGTTTTCTCGAGTGTGAGTATCTTGTTTCACGCGGTAAACTTTTGCTAAGGTAGTATATTGCATGCTCTTTTCGACTGACTCGCCATGTGCCCCAACACACACCCCATTGAGTTCTCTAACACCGCCAAGTACATGATAAGAGGTCTTCCTTGGGCAAAGGCATCGTGATAGGAAGATTCAAGGTACTCCTTGATTTTGTCAAAAGCGATCCGCAATCGCCATTCCATTCCACTACTTGATCTTTCTTTAGTAACTTAAAGATTGGCTCACAGTAGTAGCTAGGTGTGCAATGAATCGCAATGTAGTTCAATCGGCCCAAGAAACCTCCGACTTCCTTCTGCGGAGTGGCATCTCTTGAATAGCTTTAACCTTGGCGGGATCAACTTCCATACCTTTACCAATGACAACAAACCCTAGGAGTTTTCCGGATCTGACTCCAAAGGTGCACTTGTTAGGATTAAGCCTCAACCTGTACTTCTTCAACCTATCAAACAATTTCTGCAAAAGACCAAGATGTTCTTCTTCAGTCTGTGATCGAGCTATCATGTCATCGACGTAGACCTCTATCTCGTGATGAATCATGTCATGAAATAATGTCACCATGGCACGCTGATAAGTGGCGCCTGTTTTTAGTCCGAACGGCATAACCTTGTAGCAAAGTTCCCACTGTAACAAAAGTAGTCTTCCATGTCTTCGTGGAGCCATTTTGATCTCGATTATAACCGAGAAACCATCCATGAAGGAGAAAACCTTATGCTGAGCGGTGTTGTCAACCGTAACATCAATATGAGGAAGTGGAAATCATCTTTCGACATGCTTTGTTCGATCTCAGTAATCCACACACATTCGTACTTTACCATCTTTCTTAGGTATGGGTACCACATTTGCAACCCACTGGGGATAAGAGGTGACAGCTAAGAACCCGGCGTTGAACTGTTTCATAACTTCGGCTTTGATTTTCTCGACATCTCGTGACGCATGCGATTTAACCTTCTGCTTCACCGAGAAAACCTTCTTTTGTTGGTAATCGTGAACCACAATATCAATGTCTAAACCGACATATCTTTGTATGACCAAGAAAACCTCAATGTAGTCTCGTAGCATCCGAATCAACCTTTCTTTAACACTGCTCAAGACCCGCCCTATCTTGATCTCTTTTCCGCCTTCATCAGCACTCCAAATTCACAACCTCAACTGCTCTTCGTGGTCAGATAACTCGCTCTTCTTGTAGCAGCGCAAGTTCTCCGGCACTTCACAATCTTCCTCACTTTCTTCGGCTTGGTAGATCGGATTATCAAGTCATATTTAGCACTAGCATAGCTGTTATTAACTAGATTCGAGTGATTCTTGTATCACGGGTGTGTAAGAAACACATAGCTTTTGAAGGGGTGATAAAGTAAAAGAAAGAAAACAAACAATTGAATGCAAAAGTCCAACGATTTATTGAATGAAAATACGCAAACGACAAATAATAACCCTCGCAAACGAGCCATGATGCCCCGGGCAAGGCACTAGGCTTTCAAAGTTTATTGTTCAAAACATAAAGAAATACGAAAAGCAAAACAAAACAAGAACAATTACTCGGCTAAAGGAGATTGGTATGACGTCGCCTTCCAATTGTCGAGCCCATGATCCGGAGTGAAGATCCACTTGCTGATGTTGAAGCCGTTGTCGTCGTCTTCTATAGCATGGATTCCACTCTGGCTGATGCGAAAAGGATGTTGGCCGGAACGTTTGCGGCGTATCATCTTCTGACCTTTGATGGTGAAGCCTAGACCAGTCTTGTCAAATTTGAAAGGAAGATTAAGGAGCTGACCCCAAATAGAACTACCTTCTTCGCCTTGAGCTGTCTTTCACGAGGCCATCCTAGGCGGAGCTTGTGTAACTTCAGAGGACGGAGAGTCACAGCATGACTGACATTGTTTCAAAAGCTTGACAGGGAGTCTCAAAGAATTCACCTTCCATCTCGAGGTAACGGAACGACTGCAGATGACTGACCATATACTCTTCTTCACCGCACACTGTGACAACCTTTCCTTTCACCGGTACTTCAAAAGGTAGAGGTAACCGCCCCATGTATCCAAGGGCGTCCAAGTAGGCAAGAGTAAGCAGGACGGATGTCCATGACAAAGAAAGTGGAATCAAAAGTCTGGGAACCGACTTTAACAGGCAGAGTGAGCTCTCCAAGCACTGTCCGCTTAGAACCATCAAAGGCCCTCACAATAATGTCACTGGGTCTCAGAACCAACCCTTCGACATCAAGTCGATCAAAAGCAGTCTTCGGAAGAATATTCAAAGCAGAACCGGTATCCACCAAAACATGAGACAAGTGCCTTACATTCGACGAGATGTGCAAGGCTTTGTTGTGTTTCTTTCCGAAGTCAAATCAAGATCGAGAAGCCTAGGTCGTTGTTGGAAGCCAGGCTAGCAATACAAAATTCAAATTGATCAGTAGTAGTGTCTTGCGGCACGTGAGCATTCTTCAGAAATTTCACCAAGGCGTTAGCATGAGCTTCAGAGCACAAGAGCAGAGCAAGCATGGAGATCTTGGACGGAGTATGTTCCAACTGTTCCACAACATTGTAGTCACTCTTCTTGATAATCTTCGTAATTTCTCCATTTCTTGTTGGAGGTGTCTTCAAGAACTTCCTTTGGTACTCGGTTGAGCAGATGAGTCACCGGTTTTTCCTCTAGCTTGGGAATGGGTTGAATGGTGGAATGCGAGCGGAGTCGTGTCTTTGGAGGAGAGATATCCGAGAGAATACCCTTCCGGCTCGTCACCTTACTAGATCCGGATGATGTTGTCGTGAATGGTAGCTTCAATGGTAAGATCTTCAATGGTTAGAGGGTCTTGCTTGACGCCATGATAGTAAACATCAGCTCCA
Organism: Vicia sativa; assembly: GCA_021764765.1. NCBI lineage: Eukaryota > Viridiplantae > Streptophyta > Magnoliopsida > Fabales > Fabaceae > Vicia > Vicia sativa. The sequence continues at coordinate 116,917,731 of CM038793.1, read as the reverse complement.
TAATTCCAGGGAATAGCTTTGTCAGAGGAATATGGAACTGGTCTGGGAGAAGTAATAATGAGAGGTGCCACTTAGGCACGGAATCAACAGAGGAAATCCTTATCGTGTTAACATCAAGATAGTCTTCGGGAAATCGCCACCCCATCCGTCGCCTTAACGCCTTCAATAGGAATTTTGTAGCTCTCAGGAATAGTGTACCTCACCATGTAATCATACTTTCCACTTGGCTGCCCCAAGGTATCCCACATGATGGTGTTGTTTCATTCGCATTGTCAATCTTCAATTGGACATTTCTTCACACACTTATGCATGTGTGGTTTCGAAATAGTATCTCACGGTTATCCATCATGCATGAACACGCCTTCTCAACCAAGCACAACCATCAGTGATGGGCACCAACGACAATTCCGGCATCCTGATTGACACCGCTTGTAGCAAATTCTTCTTAATATCATTAGAGGAATGGTCAAGTCATCTATGTTGAAAACATAAGTATCATCCCCAACAAAGATTGGAACTCTTGTCATGATTAGGCATAGGCGCTGATCACATTCGAGTCTCAACAGAGGATCAAATTCAACTGCTTAGCTTCAATCATATCTTGAATCTTGTTCTTCGTGAGCCCAACAATCATCGATTATGTCCCGGCTATTGGAGTGGTAAGCACACTTAGCATTAGGATTGTATCTCGGAGAAGAGGTGTTGACATTCGAGGAGGATCTCAAGGTAATCACTGCTCAACATGTGTTGCAAGGCTTATGACAATGGCATGTTGATCTTCAAATCGCCTTCGGCGCTGCTGCTACGCTGCTGTCTCACCGAGGTTGTGCCGATGTAGGATGGAGATCACAACCCCCTACGCATTGAGCGGTCGGTCTTGGCTCGGCTTTTCTGACCATACACAACATTAGTTTCTTTCTTACCACCAAAGGATCTCTTCGCAGCATTTGAAGATGACTCTACATGGATCTTCCCACCTTAATACCACTTCAATGCGTCACTGTAAGTATCAACTCGGTGAATCCGGTGAAGAGTTTCCAATCAGTGATTGAAGAATGGGCCGTGTTCCCATGAACATATCAACCAACTCCCTATTGGACAAGGGTGGTTGAACTCGCTAGGTCTCCATTTCGAGCGCATCTTGAACTCTCACGACCCATAGACATGCTTTGTAGTTGCATGCGAGTGGGTGTCAATTCAAGATTGTACTCATATTGTCCAGAAAGCATCAGCCTAGGTCACCCAAGTACGGATACGGCCATTCTCTAGTCGATAGTACCATTCCAACTGGTTCGACAAACTCTCTTGAAAATAGTGCATCCACAACTTTCTCAAGGGATTGATCTTCCGGACATAGGACTTCAAATGCGCTTAGGGCAAGACATGCCATCATACTTAGCAAAAGTAGGAACTTTGAACTTGGGAGGAATCACAACACTGTGGACAAGACTCGATCATCAAAATTCAACCGACATCTTCGTGTTTTCCACAAGATTTAGACGGTCTTCAAGTTGCTTGTACTTGTCATCCTCATCGATTATTGGCCATTATCATAGTCCTTCTCAAGCTCGGCTGACTGCTTCACCATTACCCTTGTTACTTTGTTCATCCTCCTTCTTGACACTTCCTTCGAAAGCTCTATCCGATCGACTCTTAGGACCACCTTTGTAGGCCCCGCCCATGTTGAGGAGACCAACAACCTTCTTCTTCTGTTGATGAGCTTCTTCATCCTCTTGGCCTTGGACCAAGTGGTGAACATCAAACCGAGCATTCGGGCTTGAAGATCTTTGACAGATCGCTCAAGAGCCTTGCTAAAATAAATAGCGAGCAAATGAGAAAACCAATCTCCAATGTACCGTGATGCAATGTTATGCTATGATATGCAATGTTTATGTGAATGCATGCAATGTTTTCAAGGACCTTAGAGATTTAAATTTGTTAAACAAGCAATGAACAAACATTTATTAGTACTTTTATTATTATTTTTTCTTTTAAGTACAAGAGATAGTTCAAAACAATAATAAAAGAAAAGCATAAAAATCCTAAAGCTCTAAGTCTCCCACGCGCCTTGGTGCCGATGTAGGTATTGATGCTTCGCCCTCATGAAGTAGCTTTGTTAACTCTAGCACTTTCTTCTCACTTGCATAGAATTGAGCTTCAAAGGTATCCCTTTCTTCTTTGAGTTGAATCCAGATCTCTTCAAGTCTTGAAAATCGAGGCATGTCGATGGAGAACAAGATAGGTACGCCACCTATAGCAACAGGTTCCATATTTACTGGTAGAACAGGAGTGAATGGCATCATGAGGTTTTGAGCTCGAGCTCGCACCCATTTGAGGTAAGGTTCCCAAGGAATGGGATTTTGGTTCCCCAAAATCTTGGTATCAGTCTTCTTTACCATGCCCCAAGCATGTATAAACCTTCGTCAGTAATTCTGGAGATCGTGGTTGTAGTCGAACACAATATCTTGGAGAAGCATATCAGGTGCACCATCTCTTCGGGCAAAACCAAACTGACGTAGAGCTAAAGAAGGGTTGTAAGTAATACCTCCCCTTATACCAAGTAGCGGTACATTAGGGAATTCTCCACAACGCTCGATGAAGGTGAAGTCCTTTTGAGAGAAAAGATTCCAACGGATATCTGAATGAGAGAGTGACATCAATCTTTGAGACCATCTCAACCTTTGTTCATTCTTCAAAATTGATGGAGGAAGGTGTGAAATAAACCACCTTGAAAGTAACGGTATACAACACATGAGAGTTCCTTGTCTCTTAGTAGTACGAGTGTGGAGAGAATGTAGGATGTCTCCAAGTAAGGTAGGCACAGGATTGCGGGTAAGAAATAATTTGATGGCATTGATATCTATGAATTGATCCGAGTTAGGAAATAGAACCAAACCATGAATTAGCAAGGCCACAATATTTTCAAATTCATGGAAACTCATAACTTTGAGGAATTCTAGGGCTTTCTTGATTAGGAACTTGGAAAGTAAACCCTTAACTCCGCTTCTTGTTTCCCAATTGGCTTCAATATCTGAACGCTTAAGATGTAAGGCTGATGCAATGTTCGTACTTAGGAACCTTTTCTAGACCAGTGAATGGCATTTGGTCAAGAATAGGTATCCCAAGTAGCTTAGAGAACTCTTCCAAGGTAGGAACCAACTGGTAATCTGGGAATGTAAAGCAATGGTGTTTCGGAACAAAAGAACTGGAATAGGACATGCATCATATCTTCTTCAAAACCGGAGATAACCAAGTCGAGTAGATAACCATCTCTTTTGATGAACTGAGCATGGTCGGGAATTTCTGAAACCAATTCTTTGAGCTGAGAAGGTATACCCATGAAGTTGATTCGGATAGTCTTTCTAGAAGCCATAATCCCTACAAAACAGAGCAAAGATAAATCCCTAGGTCCTTGAAATAGTAAGAAATGATATGCAATGCAAATGATGTCATGATGTCATGTTTAGCACACACAAACAATTCACACAATGAGCCTAGGTTTAAGGCTTGCATGAGGTATAGGTGATTACCCTACCAAAAGTTTGAGTTGGTTCATCCTGTCCTATAATAGTAACCGGGTTCTAGGAATCTCACATCATTGATCTTTCTCGTAGGCGCTTATTTCAATACGACGCCAAGTGGTCGATCGAAAATATCCCAAAAGTCCGATCTCAATGAGCGTAGTATCGAGTATCAACCAACCTTAGTCAGACCAAAGCCGCCATCTCACTACCTTCTAATGGCCAAGATGGGTCAATTAAGGTTCTAAAAGTTTAGTTAGCGCTGATGACACCACAGAAGCCAAATACTATCTTCAACTTGGGAATGAAGAGTATCGGGACAACCAAAGTGTCACGCTAACGTAGCCATCATGTTGACCGCTTATACGCCTAGCGGTCGCGATGATCTAATGCTACTTACCTAAAAGGAAACCCGATCCGTGTAGGATCCCCCAACAATATAATACCCAAGCAACCCTTAAAGATAAAGCATACAAGTCAAACAAAAAGCAATAAAAGTTATCTAGAAATCCCTAAGGCAATTCTCTCTTTTAGGGTGTACTCCCCAGCAGAGTCGCCAGTTCTGTGATACGGTGAACTGACTTTGTGGATTTTTGTATCCAAATGTGCGGATAGCAAGAGTCGCCACCGACTTTTATTTTTATCCAATTAAGGGAAGGTAAAAGTACGTAAAAAGACCTTCGCTTAGATTCGAGTTCGGGAGAATGGTTATGAAAAGGAAGGTATTAGCACCTTTCCATCCGTAGTTATCTACGGGCTCTTAGTTGCTCTAGATTACCTTTAAAATTGCTTTCGTGTGTTTGACAAAAATGTTTTGAAAGAGGCATTTCGCTTTGACTTTGTAATGACTCATGTAGGAGTGTATACAAAGTGTTCGGAAATGTTTTGTTTTGAAAAGAATTTGAACTTTGAAAAAGAGTGGTGTGAAAAGCATTTGGTTTAGAGCAAGCAACTAAAAGACTTATTTACCCACTCAGAATTGGTTGTTTTTGTACTTCTACGTTCCTTTAGAACAGCGCTAGTCGTACCATTAGTTGGTAGGTAGCTCCATTTGTTGGATGTAAGCGGGACATTCGAAGGGACATCGGATGGTCATAGAAGGCAACTTGTAGGAAGTGTCCTAGCACATTTGAAGGGACTATCATCATTTTTCGTAGGCGACAATCGAGGGTCAAGATCATGTATTCGGAGGCGACATCGTGGGTCTTATGATCTTTGTATCGAAGGGACTATGATGATTTGTTTGAAGGCAACGGTGCTAGGATACCTCTACGTTCGAGGGACATGACCATTTGAGTTCGTAAGGCAACGAGAGAGAATTACCCTAAGGGGTGCATGTGTGAGAGAAGTGTGTTGATTTCAGAATATGTTATCTTAAAGTTAGTGGGCTATGTTCATTATTAGTCTTGCCATACACGCCTAATTACTAGCAATTGATAGGGTGCGGAAAGTAAAATGCGGAATGTAAAATGCGGAAAGTAAATCCTACGCTATTAAAAGGCTTTGGGGAAGATACATAATTTAAAATGCGGAAAATAAAATCCTAAGTTAAACTATTACATCCCGTATACAATTACATTATTGAAAAATAAAATGAAAACGGAAGAATCGTCTAAATCGGATTAACCTGTGAAACGAACGAGAAATCGGAAAATATGATGAAATCGAAATAAGAGAAAATGTTAGAAAAAATGCAATTTTTTATATGAGAAAATTATTACATGCTGGAAATAATGTGAATATGCTAAAATAATTTTTTGGGATTTTTTAGATGCATTTTAATAATTTAAAATGAATTTACAATGATTTAAATGCAAAATTATAAGTAAAAATAAATATGCATGCAAAATTATATTTTTAATTTATTAAATTAAATAAAGATTTTATGAAAATAATATAAAAGAAAATTAATTTTGATGAATTTTAAATGCGAAATAAAAATATGAAGATAATTAAAACAATGCAAAATATTAAAATAATTAGAAAAATAGAGAAATATGAAAAAATATGCAAGTTTGAGAAAAGAAGCAAACCGGTCTCGCAAGGATCGAACTCGTGACTGTGGAAAGCATCTCAATACCCACGCCTTAACCAATCGAGCTAACGGCATCCGTGTTTGGAAACGGAATGAGTGGAAAATAACACGCCGCCTCCCGGCTTCCCGCCGCGCCAAGCTTCGTCTTCAACCTTTGAATATTTGAAAGTCGCGGCCATGGTTCGACGCAAAGTCCCTGGCAAACATCAAAAACGCAGCACACATAATATAAATAATATATAAGATCATGGTTCGATTGGAAACATCATTCCGAATGCAATGGTACTGGTCTTGAGGTCCAATTTTTCCTGTTTTGGAAAACCCTAAAACGTGTTCAGAAACCCTAACAATGGTGTCATGCATTCCCGGCCATGGAAATTCGATTAAAGCACCCAGAAAGTTTGCAAACTTGTCACTAATCACAAAAACAACAACAAACCGTGTTAATAATGCATGAATATGAGAAATCGATTTTGAAATTTTCAAGAACAAACCAAACACGGATTTTCTGATTCTGGATGGATTTGAGCAATGTAAAGGCCTGGATCGATTCTGGAGATGCCAAGGAATGTGTGGGCACCTTAAAATTGGTTGAAAACTGGAAGTATGATTCCAATTGCTTGCTTTCCACGATTTTTGAGTTTGGGAATAGGGTTCTTGAGTCAAAATTCTACCCTAATTCGTGGTATGCATCACATATTTATATTGGATGGATTTGGAATGGTTTTGGGAAAGAATTGATCAATAATCAATGATAATCAAATTTGATTTTTTGCAAAAAATCAAATCTTCAAATTTTGGTCAATTTCCAATCTAATCTTGCCATATTGATCCAATTTCGAAATTGCTGGCTTTTAATGAATTGATTGGATCACAAAGAAGAAATAAAATCAAATTTGTAATTAATTTGATTTTATACTTTATTTTTCAATTTAATTTGTATTTAAATGAATAAATTCCAAATTAAATAGGAAAATAAAATAAAAATTCGTGGCATTGGGCTTGGATATTCCTAATTGCATGAGGAATAAGTTAGGATGAAGAAAAAGTAGGCCCATTTGCAAAGTTTTTGATTTTTAGAAGTATTTTCTTGTGCATTCTTTCAAAATTGACCAACTTGTGAATGGTGTAACTTCTCAATTTTCCACATTTTTGAGTGTTCTTGGACTTTTGGAAAGCTCCAACAGTCCTCTAACCAACCTTTTGGTCTCATCTCAATTGGAGTTACCATGCTCAATATATCTTCAAAACAAAAGTTGACTTTTGTTGACTTTGAAAATGACTGTAATGTTTTGAGCTATACCTCTCAAATGAAGCATTTTTGGACATTCTTGTGAGACATGAAGTTGTAGAGAATTGAATTTCCTTCAAAATGAGCTTTGGTGGGAAAATTTCGAGAAAGTATGAGAAAGTTATGATCACCAAAGTTCATTGACTTTTCATCTAGAAACCCTAATTTAGAAAGTTTGACTTTTGAGCAAATCTTGAGTTTTCTTGATGAATCATGAGCAACCCTTGATCAAATGATGAATATAACTTCAAAATGAGGATGTTGACCAAAAATTATGAAGTTTGACTGTATGTTGACCACAGTTGACTTTTTGTCCAATACAACTAATTTTCAACCATCTGAGCAATTGTCTGAGGAAACTTGACTTGTGAGGCTTGAAACTTGACATGGAGAATCTTTGAAGCATATGAGGAGGCATGAAGACCATTGGAGATGTTTGAAGTTCATCTTGACTTGAGAGATACCAAACCCTAGTTTAGGTTGATTGTCTAGGAGAGAGTTTGTCTGATCAACTCTTGAGGAATCCTTGAGTAGGGATGTATGAAACTTCTTGAGTAGATGGAGGGCAAATTTTGGGGTATGACCGCTGGTCCCGTAAGAACCATCAGAGAATTCTTTTTTTCCCCAAACATGAATGTCAGTGCAAAGTAGGTTATCCTAGTAGAACATTTTAGATCTCCCTAGAAGATTTTACACAAGTTGTTTTCTTGATTGAAGCGTGTTGACATCTTCACAGAATATGTTAGTTAAATGATGCCTGGGAATGTCAATGATGTGCCTGATAGAGGTTTGCCTTTTCAAGCACACGGTTCTAGAGGATTTCATGTTGGCCGAGTGTTTCCCGTGCACTACTTGATTTTCTTTGTTGATCCTCAATAAGATGTCGGCACGCGCATTCATTCATACAATATGCATCACTTTTATTCATTGGCTATTTCGATATGTTGATAATCCGAGTATGCCTTATATCTCACAATCTTCAGCTTTGAGTAGAAAAGTTCATTCTTTTCGCTTTCCCCACAGTTATCCTTCATGGAGAAATAAAGTCTCTTTCCCCAGTGCAGTTTTGGTTTGGATTCTAATGTCCAGATAGCTTTGTCGCTCAGGTTGTAAATTCTGGATGGATATTGAATTTATTTTGCACACAGAAGACTTTATCTCTTCAGCCGGAGTGAATTTGACTCATGTCAGGAAGTCCGTTCTCATTCTCCAACAATATTGACATCATATTTCTCCCCAAGCTACAACAGGCATGTTGTATGAACAGCTGATTATCCCCAGCAAGTCGGCTAATGCCAATCTGATCTTATTTTGGTAACCTAACGAGGAATCTCTCGCTAGGGATTGACCGTTCACCTCTAGCAAGTTGAAAACTTATTGTTGAAGTCTCTGATGGGTGATTTACAAGTTTGTCGACGAAAGTTCCTTTGAGTGATTTACAAGCTCATTGTTGAACGTTTCTATGGTTTTCCGTTGGGTGATTTACAAGCTCATTACGGATTAACTCTTTATCTCCGATGGGTGATTTACAAGCTTGTCGATGGAAGTTCCTTTGAGTGATTTACAAGCTCATTATTAAACGTTTCTTTGGTTTTCTGTTGGGTGATTTACAAGTTCATTACGGATTAACTCTTTATCTCCGATGGGTGATTTACAAGCTCATCGATGGAAGTTCCTTTGAGTGATTTACAAGCTCATTGTTGAACATTTCTTTGTTTTTCGTTGGGTGATTTACAAGCTCATTACAGATTAACTCTTTATCTCTTATGGGTGATTTACAAGCTTGTCGATGGAAGTTCCTTTGAGTGATTTACAAGCTCATTGTTGAATGTTTCTTTGGTTTTCCATTGGTTGATTTACAAGCTCATTACGGATTAACTCTTTATCTCCGATGGGTGATTTACAAGCTCGTCGATGGAAGTTCCTTTGAGTGATTTACAAGCTCATTGTTAAATGTTTCTTTGGTTTTCCATTGGGGATTTACAAGCTCATTACGGATTAACTCTTTATCTCCGATGGGTGACTTACAAGCTCGTCGATGGAAGTTCCTTTGAGTGATTTACAAGCTCGCCGATGGAAGTTCCTTTGAGTGAGTTACAAGCTCACTGTTGAACATTGCTTTGGGTGATTTACAAGCTCATGGTTGATTTAACCATGTATTCCCAATGGGTGATTTACAAACTCGTTGTTGAAAGTCTCTTTGGGTGATTTACAAGCTCATTGATGATTACTTGTTTAAGGATCCCTTTGGGTGATTTACAAACTCATTGCGGATCAATTCCGATAGTTATTTACAACAAGATCTGTTAGTGTTTTAAGTTGGCATTACTTTTTGGTAAAACAAGACTATAGCAATGTCTTGATAAATGTCATGACATTCAGAGATTGAAGATAAATCCTACTTGACAAGGATGTTTAAAGTACAGCTCAGAACTGGGAGCTAAAAGCTGTGCTGGAATTCTGCAGAAAAGATCCTGATGTCATAACAGATGTTATGACATTCAGTGTGACATTCCATTCTGCAGAATCTGTTTTTTCCTGAGATTTTTCAGGAAGTTTGTTGAGCTGCTGTATTATGTTTTTCTGTTATTAGAATGCATGCTCACGTGGCTGTTAGGTTAATCTTAGTTAGACCTAAATTGGTTGTTGAAAAGACCATGTTTTTAGGATTAATTAAGTGAACCCTAGCTATTATTATGGAAGCCCAAAACTGAAGTTTCAGGACTGCTTCTGTAATAAGAAAAGAACCCTTAGTTTGCTGTTGCGCCTCTGGAATGTATTTAAGATTTAGCAGGTTGTATTTTGTGTAATTCTAGTTACTCTTGTGAGCCAAGCAATTATAAATTGATAAGTGCCTTGGACTAGGATTTGTTTGTAAGGGTAGTTTATCACTCAAAGCTTTGAAGCACGAGTGTTTGTCTCTTGATTAAAGCTTTGAAGCAAAATCAAGATATTTTATTGAAGTGTGTCTTCACAATTCAATTATTCAAAAGGTTGATATCACTGCTGTGATTGAGGGGGAGTGAGTAGGAACTCAGGTCTAAGTAGGACTTAGATTGAAGTTGCATTGGGTAGGTTTTAAGTGAAGGAGATAAACTGGTTGGTTTATTCCGAATTAATTCTACTAATAGTGAATTTCTTCCCGCTTGGTAGCCCCGGATGTAGGTGTAGTTACATCCGAATGGGTAAACAATTTATTGTGTTCTTACGTTTGAATTTATTGTTTGAATTGTTAACAGAGTGTCGATCATGTGTCATAACATTCTCTGTGACATCACGTATCTGCTGCCAGAATTTCAATTGGCATCAGAGCAGGCACCCTGCCTGTTATTTCTGGGTGAGATCTAGGGAAAATAGTTTCTGGCATAATGGATAAGGAAGGAGGATTTGGAGGTAGACCACCTATACTGGATGGGTCTAATTATGATTACTGGAAACGTCGTATGGTTGCTTTTTTAAGATTAGTGGATATTAAAGCTTGGAGAGCTGCTAACAAAGGATGGAAACATCCCACCAAGCTTGAGAAAGATGGGACTACTGTCTTGAAACCTGAGGAAGAATGGAGAAAAGAGGAAGAGGAGCATTGAATTCCTTATTCAATGGAATTGACAGAAATATCTTCAGACTAGTTCATCAATGTGAGCTGGCCAAGGATATTTGGGACACTCTCAAAACTACTCATGAGGGGACATCCAAGGTGAAGATGTCAAGACTTCAGATGCTCACTACCAAATTTGAGAATTTGAAGATGAAGGAAGATGAGAACATTCATGAGTTTCACATGAATATCTTGGAGATTGCCAACACCTCAGGAGCTTTAGGAGAAAAGATGTCAGAAGAAAAGTTGGTGAGAAAAATTCTCAGATCCTTGCCTAAAAGATTTGCAATGAAAGTAACTGCAATAGAGGAGGCTCAGGACATCAGCACCTTGAAGGATGAAGAACTTATTGGATCTCTTATGACTTTTGAAATGGGAATCAGTGAAAATGTTGATAAGAAGAATAAAAGCATAGCCCTTGTATCCAATACTGAAGAGGAATGCAAGAAGGGTGATGATGAGAAGATATCTGAAGCCATAGCTATGCTTGGAAGACAGTTCAACAAGCTCATCAAGAGGATTGATCCAAAGTCAAGGTCAAATGTTATGACATTTCATCGACATCGCAGATCTTATGACTACAGCAGAAGATCGAAGTCAGAAGAAAAGGAAGTCAAGGCAGTGGAATCCAATGTCATGGATGTGAAGGATATGGGCATATTAGAGCTGAATGTCCTACCTTTCTTAAGAAACAAAAGAAAGGAATGGCTGTCACTTGGTCTGATGGTGATTCAAGTAATCGACCAAGAGGAATCAGCCAAACTTGTCACTGCACTTTCTGGAAGTTGTAATTCTGATAATGACTCTAGTGATGAAGAAGTGATATTTGAAGAACTTGCTGATACTTACAAGAAGCTGTGTATCAGAAGTGGTGAAGTATTTCAGCAGAATGAAAAGCAGAAAAAGCTGATTGAGAAGTTGGAGGCAGAAAATGTGAAGCTGGAAGCTGAGAAGAAGGAAAATACAGTCACTATAAGTCATCTCAACAGTGAAATTATAGTGTTGAATTCCAAGCTTGATCATATGACTAAGTCTCAAGATGCTAACCATCGACCGATAAGTTGGAAGAAATTCTTCAGCTTGGACAAAATGCAGAAAATAAGCATGGTCTAGGATATGTGGCTGAAAAGAAACCTGTTAGTGACAAGAAGAAGAAGAGGCATGGGAAACCAAGGTCAAAGAAGATGTCACAACATAAAACAGGAAATGTGTCTGGCTCAGGGTATGTGGCTGCAAAAAAATTTGCTGATAACAAGAAGAAGAACAGACCTAATAAGCCAATGTCAAAGCAGATGTCACAACATTGGGGTCAACATCAAGATCAGAGAAACATGAATAAGAAGTTTCAAAGATGGAGATGTCACCATTTTGGAAGGTTTGGACACATAAAACCCTTCTGCTATAGACTACATGGATACCCTAATCAAACTCCCTATGTTAAGCCTAAGAACAGCAAGGTACCTTACACTCAAAAGTGGAAGAAGAGGACTGCAACATTGATAGCTCACACTTCCCTTAGAGTGTCTGCCAAGGAAGATTGGTACTTTGACAGTGGGTGTTCCAAGCATATGACTGGAATAAAAAATCTACTGAATAATGTCAAACCTCATTCTACCAGCTTTGTTACTTATGGAGATGGAGCTAAAGGAGAAATCAAAGGTGTTGGAAACTTGGACTGCTCTGGAGTTCCAAACCTAAATGGAGTGTTGCTGGTAAAAGGTTTGACTGCTAATCTCATAAGCATAAGTCAGCTATGTGATATGGGATTCAAAGTCAACTTCACTAGGTCTGAATATCTTGTAATCAATAATAAACAAGAAGTGGTTATGAGAGGAGTCAGATTAAAGGACAACTACTACATGTGGGAATCTGAGAACACCAACCTGTCTCGTGTTCTCATGCATAAAGATGAAAAGGAGGTAAAATTGTGGCACCAAAACTTGGCCATCGCATCTCGGAGGAATGAAAAGATCATCTCTATGGAGGTCGCAGAGGGATACCAAGACTCCATATTGATGAAGGGAGGGTCTATGGTGAGTGTCAGGTTGGAAAGCAAACCAGAATGTCACACCCAATGTCTAGACATCTGACCACTTCTAAAGTGCTGGAGCTGCTACACATTGATTTCATGGGGCCTATGCAGGTTGAAAGTCTTGGTGGAAAAATATATGCTTATGTTGTTGTGGATGATTTCTCCAGATTTACCTGGATAAACTTCATCAAAGAAAAATCTGACGTGTTTGATGTTTTTAAAGAGTTATGCAAAAGACTTCAAAGAGAGAAGGAAAGCTGGATTGTCAGAATAAGAAGTGATCATGGAAAGGAATTTGAGAACAGCAAGTTTGATGAATTCTGTTCCTCAGAAGGAATCAATCATGAGTTTTATTCTCCTATACACCTCAACAAAATGGGGTTGTGTAAAGGAAGAATATGACTATATAGGAATCTGCCAGAGCAATGATTCATGCTAAGAAACTTCCTATTCATTTTTGGGCTGAAGCTATGAATACAGCTTGCTATGTTCACAACAGGGTCACCTTAAGAAAGGGAACATCCTCCACCCTGTATGAAATATGGAAGGGAAGAAAACCTACTGTGAAATATTTCCATGTGTTTGGCAGCAAATGTTATATTCTGACAGATCGTGATCAAAGGAGAAAGATGGACTCTAAGAGTGATGAAGGCATTTTTCTGGGATACTCTACTAACAGCAGAGCATATAGAGTATTCAACTCCAGAACCAAAGTTATGATGGAGTCTATTAATGTCATTGTTGATGATCATCATCAGGAACACAATGTCCCATGTGATGTTGAGACATGGTTTGAGACATCACCACAAGTGTCTGATAAAGATGATGTACCTGCTCCTACCTCACCAAAATCTGAACTAGAGGAAGCCAACAAATATCCTTCCATCAGAATTCAGAAAGATCATCCAATGGAACTCATTGGAGATCCAAACAGGGGTGTTATTACAAGATCTAGATAAATTGTCTCAAACTCCTGCTTTGTGTCAAAAATAGAGCTAAAAAATGTCAAAGAGGCTCCAAGTGATGAATACTGGATTGGAGCAATGCAAGATGAATTGAACCAGTTCAAGCAACATGAAGTATGGGAGTTAGTTCCTAGACCAGAAGGAACAAACATCATTGGGACAAAATGGATCTACAAGAACAAGTCTGATGCAGAAGGGGTTGTCACCAGAAATAAAGCCAGGCTTGTTGCTCAGGGTTACACTCAAGTTGAAGGGATTGATTTTGTGAGACTTTTGCTCCAGTGGCTAGACTGAAATCAATCAGGCTACTACTAGGGGTTGCTTGCATTCTGAAATTCAAATTATTTCAGATGGATGTGAAAAGTGCCTTCCTAAATGGCTACTTGAATGAGGAGGTATATAGAAGAACTTAAAGGATTTGTGGATCCAAGTTTTCCGATCATGTCTACAAGTTGAGGAAAGCCCTATATGGATCAAGCAAGCTCCTAGGGCCTGGTATGAAAGGCGACCAAGTTCCTTATCGACAAAGGATAAGGAAAGGAGCCTTGGATAAAACTCTCTTTGTCAAGAATGAAGGAGGAAAGATAATGGTGGCTCAAATTTATGTTGATGACATAGTATTTGGAGGAATGTCGACACAATGGTGAAACATTTTGCCAATCAAATGCAAGATGAGTTTGAAATGAGCCTCATGGGAGAGTTGACTTTTTTTGGACCCAAGTCACACAGATGGAAGACTCAATATTCCTTTCACGAGCAAGTATGCAAGGAATATTGTCAAGAAGTTTGGAATGGAGAATGCCACCATAAAAGGACTCCTGCCCCACACATTTGAAGTTGTCCAAGGACACAAGTGGTGAAAATGTTGATCAAAGTTTGTATGTACATGATAGGAGCTTGTTGTACCTAATGCCAAAGCAGACCGACATTGCATTTGTGTTGGGGTATGTGCAAGATACCTAGTGAACCTAAAGTAAGTCACATCAACCGTGAAAAGAATTCAAGTATGTGAGTGGAACTTGCAATTATGGTATCCGTATTCTCATGGATGTGAACCAATTCCGTTATTGTGATGTTGATGGTAGTAGATGACGTAAAAGCACTTCTGGAGGATGTTTCTTCTTGGGAAACAATCTTGTTTCTTGGTTCAGCAAAAAGCAAAATTGTGTGTCCTTGTCCACTGCTGGAGCTGAATACATAGCAGCTGGTAGCAGTTGTTCTCAAATGGTCTGGATGAAGCAGATGCCGATCGAGTAATGTCACATGTGATGTCATGACATTGTACTGTGACAACCTAAGTGCTATTAATATTTCAAAGAATCCTATACAACACAGTAGGACTAAGCACATTGACATTAGACATCACTTCATCAGAGATCTTGTGGAAGAGAAGGTGATTAAATTGGAACCACTAAACTTCAACTGGCTGACATTTTTACTAAAGCTCTTGATACTAGTCAGTTTGAGAACTTACGGGGAAAACTGGGTATTTTTCAATACGAGGAATTGTAGCAATTACAATTGCTTACAACAAGGAATGGAAGAGACCTTTTATTTCAAATAATTATAAGTGGGTCTTTTAATTGTTTTCCACTTGCGTTTATAAATTTCCAGAATAGGAAGAGTCTCCTCCATATAATAGTCTATGCATTTGAAAGTATCATTTTCTCTCCATCATTAAGATACTCTCAATCTTTCTGCTAGTCTTGTTCTCATTCCTTCAAAATATCTCAGCAAAATATGTCTTCATCCTCTTCGTCATCCCAAGATTCTGGCTATTCATCTCCTACCATGGCTGAGATTAGGGCATGCGCTGAAGCCGTGAATGTTGAACCTGTGACGGTCTCTCCTCGGCGTACAATCGTCACTGACCCTGAGAAAGCCAAGAAACTGCACACTCAGAATGCACGAAGGTCACTAACTTCACCCTCTGGTAAGACGACTGAACCATCCTCATCTGTTCCTCCAGAAATAGCAAATAGAGAAGGGTCTAGGTATGTGCAAGAAGCCATTGCTAGGATAGTAACCAGGATCCTAAACGAAAACCACTCTGTACTTGGAGTTTCTGTCCCTCTTAACCAAAAGTCTGCTAGCCCTAGTTCAACAGCTGATCAAGATGTCACTGAGAATGTCAAGACATCTGATGATCATGTCAAGAACACTCCTGTGGATCCTGATACTGATACTCCTGCTGATTCCCCTGTCAAAGAAAAGGTTGGTGACAATGGTTCTCAAGCTGAGAAGATGACCAAGGCGGGAACTTCTACAAAGAAGTGTAGAGTAAAATCTGTTGGTGGTAGCTCTAGACCCAAGAGGACACCAATTGATAAGAAGAGGAAGGTACCTGAACCTTCAGAGGCTGATCAAGATTCTGTTTTTAAGATCAAGGATGAAGGGTTAGCTGGAAATGATGGTGATGCAGAAGAAAGCTCTGAAGAGCATTTGCTTTGATAGCCTGCTGCTGTGATGTTTCTTATTTTGATGTTTATTGTTCATCTTGTTTTCTTTTCCCTGTTTTGTTTTTGGATCATTGTAATCTTTTGACAGAGCTGTAACTGTGAACTTACTTGTGCTGGTACTTTTCTTGATATATGATTGAATGTTGAGGTACTTGTATTTGATTCCTTTGGCCCCTTTGTGGCTAAAAAGGGGGAGAAGTACTGTGTGACAATTGGGGAAACTGTATGGAAATTTTTATGGGGGAAATTATGGGAAATTGGGAAATGTGTATGGGTAGAATTTATCTTCTCTCTAGGTTCTAGTTTCTTTAAGCTTAGAAGTAGTTTTTCTTCTGCTGCATAGGTTCTCTGATCTGTTAAGTTGTTTTAGCCAAAAATGTGCCAAAGGGGGAGTTTGTTAGTGTTTTAAGTTGGCATTACTTTTTGGTAAAACAAGACTATAGCAATGTCTTGATAAATGTCATGACATTCAGAGATTGAAGATAAATCCTACTTGACAAGGATGTTTAAAGTACAGCTCAGAACTGGGAGCTAAAAGCTGTGCTGGAATTCTGCAGAAAAGATCCTGATGTCATAACAGATGTTATGACATTCAGTGTGACATTCCATTCTGCAGAATCTGTTTTTTCCTGAGATTTTTCAGGAAGTTTGTTGAGCTGTTGTATTATGTTTTTCTGTTATTAGAATGCATGCTCACGTGGCTGTTAGGTTAATCTTAGTTAGACCTAAATTGGTTGTTGAAAAGACCATGTTTTTAGGATTAATTAAGTGAACCCTAGCTATTATAATGGAAGCCCAAAATTGAAGTTTCAGGACTGCTTCTATATTAAGAAAAGAACCCTTACTTTGCTGCTGCGCCTCTGGAATGTATTGAAGATTTAACAGGTTGTATTTTGTGTAATTCTAGTTACTCTTGTGAGCCAAGCAATTATCAATTGATAAGTGCCTTGGACTAGGATTTGTTTGTAAGGGTAGTTTATCACTCAAAGCTTTGAAGCACGAGTGTTTGTCTCTTAATTAAAGCTTTGAAGCAAAATCAAGATATTTTATTGAAGTGTGTCTTCACAATTCAATTATTCAAAAGGTTGATATCACTGCTGTGATTGAGGGGGAGTGAGTAGGAACCCAGGTCTAAGTAGGACTTAGATTGAAGTTGCATTGGGTAGGTTTTAAGTGAAGGAGATAAACTAGTTGGTTTATTCCTGAATTAATTCTACTAATAGTGAATTTCCTCCCTGGCTTGGTAGCTGTTGAAAAGTATATTTCCGGCAAATATTTTTTGTATCGTATCCACAGAGATTGGGTGATATTACCGCCGTTCTATAGTTAAAATTGTTTTAAGTCTATAAATTGAAAAGGGTTTGTTTATGTTTGGAATTGTATCATGCACTTGTGACATAACTTGAAAATACTAAAAATATGGTTTTTATCAATTAAAAGGAATTTGTCAAGACTTGGTTTCACTATTTCATTTCCATATATTTTCTTATAATTAGTATGTGAACTCAATTTGTTTGAACATAATCTAATATCCTCTCAACAACATTTATTTCTAAATGATATTGTGATATTCATTAAATTAATCCTTTAGATAATTTATTCATCTAAAATCTTAATCCAACAATCATTAGTATTTGATATAAAAGAAAAGCAAGAAATGAAACTATTTCTACAATCCACTTTTTACTTGAGAAAATTCTTGAAGAACATAAACTAAATTATCTTTTTCAACAATAACTTAATTTGACATATTCAATAAATCACACAAGAATTTCTCTACATTCAACCTCAAATTGTTCACATACAAAGGATTACAAGAGATACATAATGGATTCGGAATAGCTACTACCTTAGTCTTGACAAAATTTGGGAAGTTAGCTCTTCACCACCATTGTTGACATTCAAGAAGCTTTTTTTTGTTCTTCTCCAAAAGTTCTATCTCTCTTTCAAAATCTGATTCTGTATATTGAAAACAACAACTAGCCAAGACTATATTTTCCTCTTTCCTTTTCTCTCTCTTTGTTTTGTTTTCTTCCTAAGCCATCATTGCAATTGATATGACTCTTTTCATGCAACCACACAACTCTCTTGGCGCAAAAAGTGGCTAAAAGTAAATCTTCACGCCACCCCAAGACGGCTGACCCAAAGATACTTCTAATCATCTCAAAACAGAATTGCTGACCACGCACAGTTCGCGACGCCAACCAAGGACGCGGCGCGAACTAAGGAAAATGAGGTTCGCGGCGCCACAGAAGGATGCAGCGCGAACTGAGCTGCTTCATGCTCCTTTGACTTTTCCTTGCCTCCTTTTGTCTTAACTTGATCTTTCTTTGACTTGGTTGCTTCTTCCAACTCCAAATGAATCCAAGTAATTCTTTTTCTCTAAAAATGCTACAAAACTAACAATTAAGGTGAAATATCTATTGTACTAAAATAAAAACAATGATAATTGCATATTTGTGAATTGTGTGAACAAAAGGATAAAAATTAAATAAAACTTGGTTAAAAGGACCATTAAAAATGTATGAAAATTAGTGTAATTTGGTCCTTAACAACTCCCAAGATGTAGGTGTAGTTTGTAACACCCCTTCTAAATACCCGCGTTTTATAGAAATAATAATTAGAGTTTTACCCACAATTAAGAGGCGTCACAATTAAATAATTCAAATTGACCAAACTGTTGTCATGATTTCACTGAAGAATACATCGTTAAATAAATCATACTTAAAGTTATGTTTAACAGCGGAAATGAAACATATCAAAATCCCGAACATGTCATTCATAATTATTCCAGGATAATAAATCAACATAATTCTAAAAACCATTACGGATCCATCAAAGGACTTCAAACAACAGTTTCCCCAGTGTTACATCTACCAGAGCACGACACTGACACGCGGACTAACTAACTGACTCAACTATAGAGCTATCCTCACCAACTCCAAGCAGCTAGTCACTTCGGATCTGAAATCGTTAAAGTAAGGGTGAGATTTCAATTCAATATAACATGCATTATACGTTTTTTAAATACAACAGAATAATCAGATACATTAATCCATTAACCAAACACAAAATCATAATCAATTCACAAGCAGTTCACACAATGAACATGTATATAACAAACAATGGAAATTGCAACACTGGAAACCATCCTAGCATGTTATAATCCCATATGCAATGCAGACTCTATGCATGTGGTACCAAAACCGCGAATCGAGTTCACCCACTGCTCCGTTTACATGTGGAAAGACAGTGTAAATCCATGATTCGCCCACAACCATTGGGTCAAGAATCTAGCCTCACTACCTCCAAACCAAGTAAGTCTATTGGCTCTTCCAGTTCACTTCCGCACAATGGGAATGAACCAATTAAACAAATGCTCATGCATGCATCATAAAAGCATGCAACATCACTTCACAGATCATAATGTCAATATACAATCCACATAATGCCAATTCACCAATATATCACATTCAAATCATAATGAATATCAAATATAACATTGTATGCATTATTGCTCATCTGGTAACTCAGACCATTTGTATTAATTCCCCATTATCCTTAATTAATCCATACTTTTCAAAATCGGGAGCTCGACTTTTAAAAATAATTTTTGAGAAAATAATATTTTTCCTTTCCAAAAGATAGAATTTTAGATTTAAGAAATAACGCCGAAAACGACACTCGAATCGGAGTTACGGTTTAGAAAATATGAATTTTTGAAGTGGTAACTGGTTCCTCCTTGGGAGAACCCGGTTCCCACAATTTTAAGAAAACACGCTCCTGGAAATTTGTATGGGGAACCCGGTTCCTCCCCACAGGGAACCGGTTCCCACCTTTTGAAAATGAGCCTCCCTGGATTTTTGTATGGGGAACCCGGTTCCTCCCCACAGGGAACCGGTTCCCACGTACAAAAATGCCACATTTTGAAATTCTAACATTGGGAACCCGGTTCCTCCCCACAGGGAACCGGTTCCCACGACCTGTAACAGCAAAATTTGCTACTTTTGATAGTTTTATGCATCCTTCATCATTTCCAAACTTTCTAACACGAATTGTGACATTAGGAACACCAATTTATAACCATTTTACACCATTATAACATCAAACAACATAGCTTACTCATTCCTATTAGTTATTTGACACACTAATGATCCTAATTCCATACACCAACACAAAATAGGGTTTTATTCTATAAAACTATAATCAATTTCTTAACATACCCAATTACCCGGTTGATTCCCAAAACCCATATGGCATATTAACCGAAAGAAATCACCCGTTACCTCGCGATGATTCTCGATTTCTTCAGCGTCGGCTTTCCTCTCTTCTCTTCTCTTCTCCAATTCTACGTGAAAAAGCTTTTCTCCAAAAAGACTTCTTTTTTCCTTCTTTTCCTTTTTATATTCCTTTTAATATTCCAAATAAAATAAATAATTAATACTTAGTAAAAGTAGAGTGATTTACTCCTTACACCCACTGTTTACTCTGCACCCCTCCAATCCTTTCTTTCTTCAATTAACTAATTAAATCCAACAATATAAATACTTAAGACTTTAATTAAATAAATAATTAAATTCCCATTTATTTAATATTCGAATTAAATCGGGGTGTCACAACTCTCCCCCACTAAAAGAGTTTTTGTCATCGAAAACATACCTTAGACGAAAAGTTTGGGATACGAGTCCTTCATCTGACTCTCCAGTTCCCAAGTGACATTTCCTTCAGCTGGTCCTCCCCAAGCTACTCGTACTAGTGCTATCTCTTTACCTCGCAATTGCTTCACTTTCCGATCCTCAATCCTCGCAGGTACTGCTTCAACAGTCAAATTATCCCGTACCTGAACATCATCTACTTGAATTTCATGAGACGGATCCGTAATGTACCTCCTCAACTGAGATACATGGAACACATCATGCAAATTCGCAAGTGATGGCGGTAAAGCAATCTGATAGGCAACTTTCCCAATTCTCTTGGTAATCTGAAACGGACCAATAAAGCGCGGAGTCAACTTCTTTGACTCCAAAGCTCGACCAATACCAGTCGTCGGAGTAACTCGCATGAACACGTGGTCTCCTTCATTAAACTCAAGATCTTTCCTCTTCTTATCATGATAACTTTTCTGACGACTCTGAGAAGTCCTCATCTTCTCCTAAATCATCTTGATCTTTTTTGAAGTTTGTTGAACGATCTCTGGCCCAATCACATCACTCTCTCCAGATTCGTACCAACACAAGGGCGTCCTACATCTCCTACCATACAATGCCTCAAACGGAGCCATACCAATGCTCGAATGAAAACTATTGTTGTAGGTAAACTCTATCAACGGTAAGTAGCTATCCCAAGCTCCACCTTTCTCTAACACACAAGCCCTCAACAAATCTTCTAACGACTGAATCGTCCTTTCCGTCTGACCATCGGTCTGTGGATGATATGCGGAACTCAATCGTAACTTAGTACCCAAAGCTTCTTGCAATCCTGGCAAGAACTTAGAAGTAAACCTCGGATCTCTATCCGACACAATGCTAGACGGAATACCATGCAAACTTACAATCTTCTCAACATACAATTCTGCCAACCTCTCCATCGGATAATCCATTCATATCAGAATAAAGTGAGCAGACTTCGTCAATCGGTCGACAATAACCCAAATAGAATCACAGTTCTTCGTTGTCCTCGGCAAACCAGACACGAAATCCATAGAAATGCCATCCCATTTTCATTCTGGAACGAACAACGGTTCCATCAGTCCTGACGGCTTCTGATGTTCAATCTTTGATTTCTGACAAACCAAGCACGCATACACAAACTCGGCAATTTCCTTTTTCATTCCAGGCCACCAAAATAACTTCTTCAAATCATGATACATCTTAGTAGCACCGGGATGAATACTCAATCTACTTCGATGTCCTTCTTCCAAGATACTCTTTCTAATCTCAGCAACATCCAGAACACATACTCTATCACCAAATCTCATAACGCCATTCTCATCAATCCGGAACTCACCTTCTTGACCTTGGTTAATCAATGTCAGCTTATCCACTAAACCAACATCAGACTTCTGTCTATTTCGAATCTCTTCCACAATACCACTAGTCAGTTTTAACATGCCCAACTTCACACTATTCGAAGTAGTTTCGCATACTAAACTTAAGTCTCTGAATTGTTCCACTAAATCCAATTCACGAACCATTAACATCGACATATGCAAGGATTTCCTGCTCAATGCATCCGCCACAACATTTGCCTTACCAGGATGGTAATTCAAACCGAAATCATAATCCTTGAGAAATTCTAACCATCTCCTCTGTCTCATATTCAACTCCTTCTGATCAAAAAGATACTTCAGGCTCTTATGATCACTGAACACTTCAAACCGTGAACCATACAGATAATGCCTCCATAGTTTCAACACAAACACAACAGCCTCCAACTCTAAATCATGAGTCGGGTAATTCCTTTCATGAGTTTTCAACTATCTTGAAGCATAAGCGACAACTTGCCTATATTGCATCAAAACACCTCCCAAACCCATCAAGGACGCATCACAATACACCACGAAAGATTCTGTCGGATTCGGCAAAATTAGAATCGGAGCACTAGTCAACCTCCTCTTCAATTCTTGGAATCCTTTCTCACAATCTGCATCCCAAATGAACGCTTGACCTTTTCTCGTCAACTTAGTTAACGGTAACGCTAACTTCGAAAATCCCTCAATGAATTTCCTGTAGTAACCTGCAAGACCAAGAAAACTACGAATGTCTGAAGCATTCTTCGGCGCTTCCCACTGAGATACTGCTTCTACTTTTGTAGGATCAACAGCAATACCATTCTTGGAAATCACGTGACCAAGAAAACTCACTTCGCTTAACCAAAACTCGCATTTAGACAACTTCGCATAGAGTTTCTTCTCCTTCAACAATTCCAATACAATTCTAAGATGATTTGCATGCTCCTCATCATTTTTTGAATAGATCAAAATGTCATCAATAAACACCACCACAAACTTGTCAAGATACGGATGAAATATCCTGTTTAAATACTTCATAAACACACCATCAAATCATCAATCCTCAGCAATGGATACCGATTCTTGAATGTCACTTTATTCAATTGCCTGTAGTCAACACATAGTCTCATAGTACCTTCCTTCTTTTTAACCAACAACACCGACGCACCCCACGGCGAAACACTAGGCCGAATAAACTTCTTCTCCAATAACTCTTCCAGCTGTTTCTTCAATTTAGACAACTCAGATGCCGACATGTGATAAGGCGCCATCGACACCGGACTAGTTCCAGGAATTAAATCGATAACAAACTCCACTTCTCTATCAGGTGGTAGCTCACTAACATCCTCCGGAAACACTTCTAGAAATTCATTCACAACAGGTAACTCTTCACTCTTAGCCTTCCCTTTCACTTCCGTTGAAGAATATAACATGAACACTATAGCACCATCTCTGACAGCTGAATTCATCTGCTTAACTGACATCGTCACATCATCAACTTTAGCTACCTCAGGAAATATGACCATCTTCTCAAAACAATTGATATGAACCTGGTTGAATACCAACCAGTTCATTCCAAGGATAATATCAAGTTGTTCTAAAGGTAGGCACACTAAATCCATACCGAAACCTCTATCGAAAATAACGATAGGACAATTCCTACACACATACGAAGTAGTCACTGAACCCGACGCAGGAGTGTCAATAACCATACTTCTTTCCAAATTAGAAATTTCCAGATTCAATCTTTTAGCACAATCCAAAGCAATAAAAGAATGTGTCGCTCCAGTATCAATAATTGCAATTAAAGGTATGCCATTAATAAAACATGTACCTTTAATCAACCGATCATCTGGCTTAACATCTGATCCTGACAAAGCAAACACTTTCCCACCAGCTTGCTCTTTCTTTGGCTTAGTACACTGCAAACGAGTGTGTCCTTCCTCGCCACAGTTGTAACAAGTTATCCTTCAGGATCGACACTCAGCAGCTAAATGACCAAATCTCCCACAATTGTTGCACTTCCTCGCTTCATTCTTGCTTTCACGAGATCGGTGACCCAATTCACCACATCTGTAGCACCTTACGGAAGAACCAGAAGAACCAGAGTCTCCCCCACTAGGCTTCTTCCAACCTCCAGATTTCGGATTATTCCTATCATAAGGCTTACCACGATACATTTGTCTCTTTCCTTTACGATCAGCATAACTCTGAGCATTCGACTTAGTACTACCAAGATCTTCTTCCAGAATCCTGCTACACTCAACCAAATCAGGAAACCTTCTAATACCCTGATACCTGATACCCTGCTTGATCTCATCACGCAGTCCATTCTCAAACTTGATAAATTTGGAAAATTCTCCATCTGCATCGTTAGGGTAATTAGCATAATACTTTGCTAACTTAGTAAACTTTGTTGCATACTCACTCACAGACTTGTTGCCTTGCTTGAGCTCCAGAAATTCAATCTCTTTCTTACCCCGAATGTCTTCAGGAAAGTACCGTCTCAGAAAAGCTCTCCTGAACACAGCCCAAGTCAATGCAATTCCATCTTCTTCCAATTCATCCCGTAGCAACCCACACCATCGCTTCCTCTCGCCAACATGTGAGTACCATACCTCACCTTCCCTCAAGACAATCAATCACTCAAGATCCTCTCGATCTCCTTGAACCACCGAGCACCCTCGGGATCATGTGCACCCTTGAACAATGGAGGATTATTCCTCCGAAAATTCCCAATTGTCTGTCAAGACCAATCACACTCCTCCGATTCCCTCCGAGCACTCCATCTAACATTCCTAAAGCTTCAGCAATAGCATCATCATTCCTTCCGTTACCTCTTCCAGCCATTGTTCTGTAACATTACAAAACAATCTACATCAGCACACAAGTATCGACAGTGTTACTTTACACTAGTCGCATACTAAAAGGGATAACGACACTAAGACAAGACCGACTATGCTCTGATACCACTATTGTAACACCCCTTCTAAATACCCGCGTTTTATAGAAATAATAATCAGAGTTTTATCCACAATTAAGAGGCGTCACAATTAAATAATTCAAATTGACCAAACAGTTGTCATGCTTTCACTGAAGAATACATCATTAAATAAATCATACTTAAAGTTATGTTTAACAGCGGAAATGAAACATAACAAAATCCCAAACATGTCATTCATAATTATTCCAGGATAATAAATCAACATAATTCCAAAACCATTACGGATCCATCAAAGGACTTCAAACAACCGTTTCCCCAGTGTTACATCTACTAGAGCACGACACTAACACGTGGACTAACTAACTGACTCAACTCTAGAGCTATCCTCACCAACTCCAAGCAACTAATCACTTCGGATATGAATTCGTTAAAGTAAGGGTGAGATATCAATTAAATATAACCTGCATTATACGTTTTTTAAATACAATAGAATAATCAGATACATTAATCCATTAACCAAACACAAATTCATAATCAATTCACAAGCAGTTCACACAATGAACATGTATATAACAAACAATGGAAATTGCAACACTGGAAACCATCCTAGCATGTTACAATCCCATATGCAATGCACACTCTATGCATGTGGTACCAAAACCGCGAACCGAGTTCACCCACTGCTCCGTTTACATGTGGAAAGACAGTGTAAATCCACGATTCGCCCACAACCATTGGGTCAAGAATCTAGCCTCACTACCTCCAAACCAAGTAAGTCTATTGGCTCTGCCAGTTCACTTCCGCACAATGGGAATGAACCAATTTAACAAATGCTCATGCATGCATCATAAAATCATGCAACATCACTTCACATATCATAATGTCAATACAATCCACATAATGCCAATTCACCAATATATCACATTGAAATCATAATGAATATCAAATATAACATTGTATGCATTATTGCTCATCCGGTAACTCAGACCATTTGTATTAATTCCACATTATCCTTAATTAATCCATACTTTTCAAAATCGGGAGCTCGACTCTTTTAAAAATAATTTTTGAGAAAATAATATTTTTCCTTTCCAAATGATAGAATTTTAGATTTAAGAAATAACGCCGAAAATGGCACTCGAATCGGAGTTACGGTTTAGAAAATATGAATTTTTGAAGTTTTGGAAAAATACACAGTGGTAACCGGTTCCTCCGTGGGAGAACCCGGTTCCCACAATTTTAAGAAAACACGCTCCTGGAAATTTGTATGGGGAACCCGGTTCCTCCCCACAGGGAACCGGTTCCCACCTTTTGAAAATGAGCCTCCCGATTTTGTATGGGGAACCGGTTCCTCCACAGGAACCGGTTCCCACGCATAAAATGCCGATTTTGAAATTTAACATGTGAACCTTCCTCCTCAGGAACCGGTTCCCACGACCTGTAACAGCAAAATCTGCTACTTTTGACAGCTTTATGCACCCTTCATCATTTCCAAACTTTCTAACACGAATTGTGACATTAGGAACACCAATTTATAACCATTTTACACCATTATAACATCAAACAACATAGCTTACTCATTCCTATTAGTTATTTGACACACTAATGATCCTAATTCCATACACCAACACAAAATAGGGTTTTATTCTATAAAACTATAATCAATTTCTTAACATACCCAATTACCCCGGTTGATTCCCAAAACCCATATGGCATATTAACCGAAAGAAATCACCCGTTACCTCGCGATGATTCTCGATTTCTTCAGCGTCGGCTTTCCTCTCTTCTCTTCTCTTCTCCAATTCTACGTGAAAAAGCTTTTCTCCAAAAAGACTTCTTTTTTCCTTCTTTTCCTTTTTATATTCCTTTTAATATTCCAAATAAAATAAATAATTAATACTTAGTAAAAGTAGAGTGATTTACTCCTTACACCCACTGTTTACTCTGCACCCCTCCAATCCTTTCTTTCTTCAATTAACTAATTAAATCCAACAATATAAATACTTAAGACTTTAATTAAATAAATAATTAAATTCCCATTTATTTAATATTCGAATTAAATCGGGGTGTCACAACTCTCCCCCACTAAAAGAGTTTTTGTCATCGAAAACATACCTTAGACGAAAAGTTTGGGATACGAGTCCTTCATCTGACTCTCCAGTTCCCAAGTGACATTTCCTTCAGCTGGTCCTCCCCAAGCTACTCGTACTAGTGCTATCTCTTTACCTCGCAATTGCTTCACTTTCCGATCCTCAATCCTCGCAGGTACTGCTTCAACAGTCAAATTATCCCGTACCTGAACATCATCTACTTGAATTTCATGAGACGGATCCGTAATGTACCTCCTCAACTGAGATACATGGAACACATCATGCAAATTCGCAAGTGATGGCGGTAAAGCAATCTGATAGGCAACTTTCCCAATTCTCTTGGTAATCTGAAACGGACCAATAAAGCGCGGAGTCAACTTCTTTGACTCCAAAGCTCGACCAATACCAGTCGTCGGAGTAACTCGCATGAACACGTGGTCTCCTTCATTAAACTCAAGATCTTTCCTCTTCTTATCATGATAACTTTTCTGACGACTCTGAGAAGTCCTCATCTTCTCCTAAATCATCTTGATCTTTTTTGAAGTTTGTTGAACGATCTCTGGCCCAATCACATCACTCTCTCCAGATTCGTACCAACACAAGGGCGTCCTACATCTCCTACCATACAATGCCTCAAACGGAGCCATACCAATGCTCGAATGAAAACTATTGTTGTAGGTAAACTCTATCAACGGTAAGTAGCTATCCCAAGCTCCACCTTTCTCTAACACACAAGCCCTCAACAAATCTTCTAACGACTGAATCGTCCTTTCCGTCTGACCATCGGTCTGTGGATGATATGCGGAACTCAATCGTAACTTAGTACCCAAAGCTTCTTGCAATCCTGGCAAGAACTTAGAAGTAAACCTCGGATCTCTATCCGACACAATGCTAGACGGAATACCATGCAAACTTACAATCTTCTCAACATACAATTCTGCCAACCTCTCCATCGGATAATCCATTCATATCAGAATAAAGTGAGCAGACTTCGTCAATCGGTCGACAATAACCCAAATAGAATCACAGTTCTTCGTTGTCCTCGGCAAACCAGACACGAAATCCATAGAAATGCCATCCCATTTTCATTCTGGAACGAACAACGGTTCCATCAGTCCTGACGGCTTCTGATGTTCAATCTTTGATTTCTGACAAACCAAGCACGCATACACAAACTCGGCAATTTCCTTTTTCATTCCAGGCCACCAAAATAACTTCTTCAAATCATGATACATCTTAGTAGCACCGGGATGAATACTCAATCTACTTCGATGTCCTTCTTCCAAGATACTCTTTCTAATCTCAGCAACATCCAGAACACATACTCTATCACCAAATCTCATAACGCCATTCTCATCAATCCGGAACTCACCTTCTTGACCTTGGTTAATCAATGTCAGCTTATCCACTAAACCAACATCAGACTTCTGTCTATTTCGAATCTCTTCCACAATACCACTAGTCAGTTTTAACATGCCCAACTTCACACTATTCGAAGTAGTTTCGCATACTAAACTTAAGTCTCTGAATTGTTCCACTAAATCCAATTCACGAACCATTAACATCGACATATGCAAGGATTTCCTGCTCAATGCATCCGCCACAACATTTGCCTTACCAGGATGGTAATTCAAACCGAAATCATAATCCTTGAGAAATTCTAACCATCTCCTCTGTCTCATATTCAACTCCTTCTGATCAAAAAGATACTTCAGGCTCTTATGATCACTGAACACTTCAAACCGTGAACCATACAGATAATGCCTCCATAGTTTCAACACAAACACAACAGCCTCCAACTCTAAATCATGAGTCGGGTAATTCCTTTCATGAGTTTTCAACTATCTTGAAGCATAAGCGACAACTTGCCTATATTGCATCAAAACACCTCCCAAACCCATCAAGGACGCATCACAATACACCACGAAAGATTCTGTCGGATTCGGCAAAATTAGAATCGGAGCACTAGTCAACCTCCTCTTCAATTCTTGGAATCCTTTCTCACAATCTGCATCCCAAATGAACGCTTGACCTTTTCTCGTCAACTTAGTTAACGGTAACGCTAACTTCGAAAATCCCTCAATGAATTTCCTGTAGTAACCTGCAAGACCAAGAAAACTACGAATGTCTGAAGCATTCTTCGGCGCTTCCCACTGAGATACTGCTTCTACTTTTGTAGGATCAACAGCAATACCATTCTTGGAAATCACGTGACCAAGAAAACTCACTTCGCTTAACCAAAACTCGCATTTAGACAACTTCGCATAGAGTTTCTTCTCCTTCAACAATTCCAATACAATTCTAAGATGATTTGCATGCTCCTCATCATTTTTTGAATAGATCAAAATGTCATCAATAAACACCACCACAAACTTGTCAAGATACGGATGAAATATCCTGTTTAAATACTTCATAAACACACCATCAAATCATCAATCCTCAGCAATGGATACCGATTCTTGAATGTCACTTTATTCAATTGCCTGTAGTC
This sequence comes from Vicia sativa, assembly GCA_021764765.1. Lineage (NCBI taxonomy): Eukaryota > Viridiplantae > Streptophyta > Magnoliopsida > Fabales > Fabaceae > Vicia > Vicia sativa. The sequence continues at coordinate 116,888,295 of CM038793.1, read as the reverse complement.
AACACATAGTCTCATAGTACCTTCCTTCTTTTTAACCAACAACACCGACGCACCCCACGGCGAAACACTAGGCCGAATAAACTTCTTCTCCAATAACTCTTCCAGCTGTTTCTTCAATTTAGACAACTCAGATGCCGACATGTGATAAGGCGCCATCGACACCGGACTAGTTCCAGGAATTAAATCGATAACAAACTCCACTTCTCTATCAGGTGGTAGCTCACTAACATCCTCCGGAAACACTTCTAGAAATTCATTCACAACAGGTAACTCTTCACTCTTAGCCTTCCCTTTCACTTCCGTTGAAGAATATAACATGAACACTATAGCACCATCTCTGACAGCTGAATTCATCTGCTTAACTGACATCGTCACATCATCAACTTTAGCTACCTCAGGAAATATGACCATCTTCTCAAAACAATTGATATGAACCTGGTTGAATACCAACCAGTTCATTCCAAGGATAATATCAAGTTGTTCTAAAGGTAGGCACACTAAATCCATACCGAAACCTCTATCGAAAATAACGATAGGACAATTCCTACACACATACGAAGTAGTCACTGAACCCGACGCAGGAGTGTCAATAACCATACTTCTTTCCAAATTAGAAATTTCCAGATTCAATCTTTTAGCACAATCCAAAGCAATAAAAGAATGTGTCGCTCCAGTATCAATAATTGCAATTAAAGGTATGCCATTAATAAAACATGTACCTTTAATCAACCGATCATCTGGCTTAACATCTGATCCTGACAAAGCAAACACTTTCCCACCAGCTTGCTCTTTCTTTGGCTTAGTACACTGCAAACGAGTGTGTCCTTCCTCGCCACAGTTGTAACAAGTTATCCTTCAGGATCGACACTCAGCAGCTAAATGACCAAATCTCCCACAATTGTTGCACTTCCTCGCTTCATTCTTGCTTTCACGAGATCGGTGACCCAATTCACCACATCTGTAGCACCTTACGGAAGAACCAGAAGAACCAGAGTCTCCCCCACTAGGCTTCTTCCAACCTCCAGATTTCGGATTATTCCTATCATAAGGCTTACCACGATACATTTGTCTCTTTCCTTTACGATCAGCATAACTCTGAGCATTCGACTTAGTACTACCAAGATCTTCTTCCAGAATCCTGCTACAGTCAACCAAATCAGGAAACCTTCTAATACGCTGATACCTGATACCCTGCTTGATCTCATCACGCAGTCCATTCTCAAACTTGATAAATTTGGAAAATTCTCCATCTGCATCGTTAGGGTAATTAGCATAATACTTTGCTAACTTAGTAAACTTTGTTGCATACTCACTCACAGACTTGTTGCCTTGCTTGAGCTCCAGAAATTCAATCTCTTTCTTACCCCGAATGTCTTCAGGAAAGTACCGTCTCAGAAAAGCTCTCCTGAACACAGCCCAAGTCAATGCAATTCCATCTTCTTCCAATTCAGTCCTGGTAGCAACCCACCAGTCATCAGCTTCCTCTGCCAACATGTGAGTACCATACCTCACCTTCAGCCCCTCAGCACAATCAATCACTCTGAAGATCCTCTCGATCTCCTTGAACCACTTCTGAGCACCCTCGGGATCATGTGCACCCTTGAACAATGGAGGATTATTCCTCTGAAAATTCCCCAATTGTCTGTCAGCACCAATCACAGCTCCCTGCTGATTCCCTCCGAGCACTCCAGCTAACATTCCTAAAGCTTCAGCAATAGCATCATCATTCCTTCCGTTACCTCTTCCAGCCATTGTTCTGTAACATTACAAAACAATCTACATCAGCACACAAGTATCGACAGTGTTACTTTACACTAGTCGCATACTAAAAGGGATAACGACACTAAGACAAGACCGACTATGCTCTGATACCACTATTGTAACACCCCTTCTAATTACCCGCGTTTTATAGAAATAATAATCAGAGTTTTATCCACAATTAAGAGGCGTCACAATTAAATAATTCAAATTGACCAAACAGTTGTCATGCTTTCACTGAAGAATACATCATTAAATAAATCATACTTAAAGTTATGTTTAACAGCGGAAATGAAACATAACAAAATCCCAAACATGTCATTCATAATTATTCCAGGATAATAAATCAACATAATTCCAAAAACCATTACGGATCCATCAAAGGACTTCAAACAACCGTTTCCCCTGTGTTACATCTACTAGAGCACGACACTAACACGTGGACTAACTAACTGACTCAACTCTAGAGCTATCCTCACCAACTCCAAGCAACTAATCACTTCGGATATGAATTCGTTAAAGTAAGGGTGAGATATCAATTAAATATAACCTGCATTATACGTTTTTTAAATACAATAGAATAATCAGATACATTAATCCATTAACCAAACACAAATTCATAATCAATTCACAAGCAGTTCACACAATGAACATGTATATAACAAACAATGGAAATTGCAACACTGGAAACCATCCTAGCATGTTACAATCCCATATGCAATGCACACTCTATGCATGTGGTACCAAAACCGCGAACCGAGTTCACCCACTGCTCCGTTTACATGTGGAAAGACAGTGTAAATCCACGATTCGCCCACAACCATTGGGTCAAGAATCTAGCCTCACTACCTCCAAACCAAGTAAGTCTATTGGCTCTGCCAGTTCACTTCCGCACAATGGGAATGAACCAATTTAACAAATGCTCATGCATGCATCATAAAATCATGCAACATCACTTCACATATCATAATGTCAATACAATCCACATAATGCCAATTCACCAATATATCACATTGAAATCATAATGAATATCAAATATAACATTGTATGCATTATTGCTCATCCGGTAACTCAGACCATTTGTATTAATTCCCCATTATCCTTAATTAATCCATACTTTTCAAAATCGGGAGCTCGACTCTTTTAAAAATAATTTTTGAGAAAATAATATTTTTCCTTTCCAAAAGATAGAATTTTAGATTTAAGAAATAACGCCGAAAACGACACTCGAATCGGAGTTACGGTTTAGAAAATATGAATTTTTGAAGTGGTAACTGGTTCCTCCTTGGGAGAACCCGGTTCCCACAATTTTAAGAAAACACGCTCCTGGAAATTTGTATGGGGAACCCGGTTCCTCCCCACAGGGAACCGGTTCCCACCTTTTGAAAATGAGCCTCCCTGGATTTTTGTATGGGGAACCCGGTTCCTCCCCACAGGGAACCGGTTCCCACGTACAAAAATGCCACATTTTGAAATTCTAACATTGGGAACCCGGTTCCTCCCCACAGGGAACCGGTTCCCACGACCTGTAACAGCAAAATTTGCTACTTTTGATAGTTTTATGCATCCTTCATCATTTCCAAACTTTCTAACACGAATTGTGACATTAGGAACACCAATTTATAACCATTTTACACCATTATAACATCAAACAACATAGCTTACTCATTCCTATTAGTTATTTGACACACTAATGATCCTAATTCCATACACCAACACAAAATAGGGTTTTATTCTATAAAACTATAATCAATTTCTTAACATACCCAATTACCCGGTTGATTCCCAAAACCCATATGGCATATTAACCGAAAGAAATCACCCGTTACCTCGCGATGATTCTCGATTTCTTCAGCGTCGGCTTTCCTCTCTTCTCTTCTCTTCTCCAATTCTACGTGAAAAAGCTTTTCTCCAAAAAGACTTCTTTTTTCCTTCTTTTCCTTTTTATATTCCTTTTAATATTCCAAATAAAATAAATAATTAATACTTAGTAAAAGTAGAGTGATTTACTCCTCACACCCACAGTTTACTCTGCACCCCCTCCAATCCTTTCTTTCTTCAATTAACCAATTAAATCCAAAAATATAAATACTTAAGACTTTAATTAAACAAATAATTAAATTCCCATTTATTTAATATTCGAATTAAATCGGGGTGTCACATAGTTACACACTGAACTGGGTAACCAATTTATTGTGTTCTTTACAGCTGTTTGAATTTATTGTGTAAATTGTTAACAGAGTGTCAGATACTGTGTCATAACATTCTCTATGACATCACGTATCTGCTGCCAGGAATTTCAAGCTCAGTCATTTCGATGAATGGTAGCCTCGTCATTATGGGAGGAAGTTTGTCGAAGAATGATAAAATATCCTGGTCAAAGAAGGACTTCCAGCCTATCTTTGATGGAGTGCCAGAGTTTTTGGAGATTCAGTATTTGTTGATATTATCATCTTACTGTCTATTGTTCAGAAGAAATTCTTGACGTTTATTTGGGATTAATGGTTTACTCTCTTTGGAAAGCCAACATCATTCTTTTGTTTTTTCTAACTTCTATGTGAGGGGATAGTTCATCGTCTGTCCATAGATTGTCACTCTTTCCTGTTAATTAAACCTATGTCATGACTTTCCCCTATTAAGGTGGAATTATTGTTTTCCCCAGCGGTGTCCTGTCCCCATTTTGAGGATCATTCATTTGCATTGCATAACCTTTAAAAAATGTTGCAAGGCATCTTAGGGCCAAAAATAGTGCTTGTGTTATATTTAAGTATCTTTTATCCTGTCAAGGCGAAGGTTCCCTTCTTATCTCCGGATAGAAGACACTTAAATAAAGGAAGCTATTTTACCCCAATTTCCCCCCTAAGAGTCTTTGATACTTCATACAATTACATTACATAAAGATCACAAGTTGGTTCTCTCTCTGTCTCTCATCTCTAGGGTTTGCCTTTGGGAGATCACCAAGCACCTTGTAGAGATAACTATTGTTTGTGTGTGATGATTGATATTTGATTAACCATGATGTGTATCCCTTGCTCTCTAAATGTTGTAGGTGAATGGTGCACAAGTTCCTCAAAGAGTTGGTAGGATTCATGTGTTTATTTCCATGCCTTCTATCATCATTTCTCAAGATTTTGAAAGAGTTATTTCTCATTAAAGACTCATCTTATCATCAATCATGCTCTCTTATCTTGAATATGTACTCCATGCTTGAAATAGATCATCAACTTCAAGAATTCCTTCATCCCATGGCCATCTCTCTTGAAATTAGGGTTTTGGACTTCTGAGGACCATATCTTGATGTGTGTATGAAGTTTGTGGATGAATTCAGGATCATTTGATTTTTTAGATGACTTATAATATATATATATATATATATATATATAATTTGATTCAATAAGTTTAAGTGATGATAAGATTCTTTTGGAGACCTATGGTTGCCCACTCACTAAATTGATACTTCATCTATCTTGTATGACTTCAAAGGATCATATCTTGGTCATCCGTTACCTCTTTGAGCTCATTTTTAATTTACAATGAACCTAAGGATGTTTACAACAACATAGTTCAATTGGTGAGAAAATAAAATGCTTAGAAGTTTGCCTATGAGGTCAAAAGATCACAAGTCCTTGATGAATTCCTCAACTTTTGGTCAATCAACTTCAAATGAACATATCTTGATCATCCTTTATGATTTTGAGGTCATTCTTTTTGCACAACAATCTTGAAGATGACTACTTTATCTCCAGATAAGCCTTGAAGATTGAAAGTGTTTAGAAATTTCTTGGAAGAATCAAAAGATTATAAGTCATTTCACAAATTTTCATCAACTTCACAAGGCCATAACTTTCTCAATTTTTGGAGTTTTTGAGTGATTCTTTTTTCCAAATGTTCTTTGAGAGGTCTACTTCATATCATCTTTGAAAATCAAGAGCAAATTTTGAGTGGAAAAGCATTTTTGAGAAAGAAACAATTTAGGTCATTTTTTAAGAAGAAGCATGCATGACCAAGGCCTAACTAGAAAAATCAGTGATTTTTCAAGAATCCTAAAGGCTCAATCTCTCTGCTCAAGCATCCATTGGATTTGATTCTTTTTGCATTGTGTTCTACTCTTTGAATACTTCATTTTGCTCAAAGAAAATTAGAAAACGCAATTGGATTTGGCCTTAGTTCAAAGTTTGATCCAAAACCTATTTTACACTCACCATCAATTTGTGTATTTGCGCGTGTAACTTGACTTTAAGCCAAATTAAGCCTTGCTTTCATGAATAATTGTGATTAGGAACTTCCCATGATTAATTAGCACATCAAAACGCAAGGAATGATTAAGTTTTGATGCACACAAGGTCACACTTTCTTCATGAACACGGGTGTGCATGATTTCCACTCAAATGTCATCATCCACCCCTCATTTTGATTCCATTCGCCTCTCCTATAAATAAGGGACACATTCCACTCATTTCCTCAAGTTTTGATAGACAGAAAACCTCTGTCAAACTCTCTAACGAAACAAATTTTCTGCAACTTCGAATTCAAGTTTAAAACCACTTCCAGTTTGAAATTAACCTTTGATTCTTCTTCCTTGAACCTTAGTGAAACTAACAGAACAAGAATTATACCTTGAAGCTCACTGGATCGTGCTATCCAAGTCCAATTTCAGATCTCTAAAAGTGAACTCCGTTCAGGTAGAAATATCCATCAAACCTTGCAAAATAAAACATCATTGCACTCTCCTCATCTCCCTGACTGATCCTTGTGATCTTCACCATTTTCATTTTCATCAAGTATTGACTGAGAAATCCATCAAAATCCTATTCGCTATTATTTGAATTTTTTCAATAATTCTCTTCACTCAGGTTAAATAAATTTTTCGCGAGGGTACCATTAGCATCGTCTTGAAGAGACGAAGCGAATGGTATCGGTATGAGGAATTTATTTCACGGTTTTCGAATCACGATTTTGAGAGTGGGTCAAGGTTAAAGACGATGACATGTCTCATCTCAACCAATAACAATTCGCCACGCCATTGAATGTGATTACACGTGTTTTGACATTATCTGATGGTCCACATTATTCCGTCTTAATTTAATTTTAATTCCTGATCCGGTATGAAAATCAGGAAGGTCCATAACATGCCCAGCGCGTCAGATCCATCAGATATGCTTACTAATGCGTTTTGACATTGATCAAATGGCCTAGATTTTTTCTACTTTTATTTTATTTTCTGATTTTATATTTTAAATGTTTTAAACTTCAAAAATTCAAATCAAATTCATTTCTGGTCCAAAATTTATGAAAAAATTCACAAAAATATTTTGATATATTATCTTTCTGAATTTTATTTTTTCATTATTTTATTTTCAGATTTGATATTGTTTATGATTTTTCCCTTTTATTTGATATTTTTAATTGTTTTAAAATACTTTTTGACATTTAAAAATTCAAAAAAAATTATGGAAGGATCCAATGGTCATTTGACAAATATTGGTGACCTTATTTTATTTTTATTTCTGATTTTTCTATTTTTGTGATTTTTTGTTTATTTCATCATTTTCTTTTTATTTTAAAAATAGTTTTTGACTTAGAAAAATTCTAAAAAAATTTGTCAACACTTGTTGACCTTTGATTGACCTTGGGTAATTTTCTTGGAATTTTATTTTGATGAAAAAATACTATTTATGTATTTGGTTTCAATTAAATAACCTAATTTCAATATTTTATTTAATTCTTTATTTTCATTTTTATTTTGCTAAATTTTTTAATTTAATTTGAAGTCATAAATTTCCTCAAAATCAATGGAATTTGGGTGTTCATAGGTCTCTTGGCCAAATACACCAAGAGATTTGATTGATTATGACGAAGTTAGATCGATTAAATTCATCTGATGCAAAATAAACTTGAAATTCATTCCATCTGCTCCATCTTATTTTTCTTTTGTCCCGATTCGGAAAAAGTGATCAATTGGTGACATGAACTTCAAACTTCAAGCATAAGCCCCACAGTTGACTTGAGTTTTGATCTTGGTTTAACACTTGTGGCGCTTGTCATGTGGTCGCGTTGATTTTTAATCAAGCTTCTGGCAAGTTTCCACTAACTATGGCCATTTGAAACTCTCAATCATTTTTGATAAAGTGATGTGATAATTCCAAAACCGGTGATATACTTGACAAAAACAATTAAAACTTGTCGTGTGGTCGCGTTGATTCTATCAAGCTTCTGGCAAGCCTTCACGCATAAGTTTCAAGATGGTCACCTTGCTGACGACTAATTACTGATCTTACTAACATTTATTAATTATTCTTTATTTTTCCGCTCTTTAGTTTCGGCATTTATTTTTATGTTCTTTATTTTTCCGTTCTTTACTTTCTGCATTTATTTTTGTGCTCTTTATATTTACGCACTTTACTTTTAGCATTTACATTTCATGTCATTTTTCCTTTTGCTCATTTGAGCATTTTACTTGTTATTTTGAATTTGCTCACTTGAGCTTTGTTTTCCTTTTTTCAATCCACTTAATAATTCAACTTAAACATAAAATACTTTTAAGTGGACTTGGTTATTATCCTTGTGCTTGGAGCTTGATCTTTGGAGTTAGGATTAGGACCTTTACCTCAGCTTGGGAGATCTCTGTGCTCTTGGGGTTATTCTGTCTTTGTCTGATTATTATCTTTGTATGCAGGTTATTCCATTATACTCAAATGATTAGTGGATTTCCTAAAAATACAGCCATTACTCTGCCCGTTTTTCTGTAGACAATAATTCATCTGAGACATAGAATCATCTGAAGCATGGTTTTTTTGACTGGTTATTTGTTGCTTGTGTGGGTTGCCCAAAGGATGGGATGTAGTATTGGCTCTTGATGTCAAGTACTAATTTTCTCACTCGGTTAGATCTTTCTTTACTCTTACCTTTTACTATATGCACTTAGGTTAGCCCCTTAATCTCCTCCCCATTCTTTAATTTTCAAAATCTTCCCCTCTTTTTCAAAGGATTCTCGTTTCCAAAACTCGAATCGCTTTCATAAAATACTTGGACTTAGGTCCATGAATTTTCCAAACCTGTTTTCTTAATAAGCTTGCAATCCATTTAATTATACTTTGACTTCCTTTTTCGTAAGACTAAAAAACACCTAACCTCATTCAAACCCTTTTTGAGCTCTTTGTCGCTTTTCCAAATTAACATTTTTCTTAAAATCAACCAACACGTAATTTTGGTCCTTATTTAGCCGAACTACTTGGTTTTGATTTCAACATTGCACATCGTTGGTATGTAGGCCTTGAACTCATTGGAAGTTCTATCAAACCAAAAATCCTTAAAAAAAATACTTTTTCTTGTTTTCTTGTACAAACTCTTTTTTAGCACACATATACAAATTTTCAAAAAGGTTCCTGCGGAGTACCGTAGATGCTTTGGGTGCCTAACACCTTCCCTTTGCATAACTAACCCCCTATCCCAGATCTCTTATATTTTAGGATTTTATTCACTCTTTTTCCTAGTCCTTTGGATAAAATAAAAGCGCGGTGACGACTCTTTTGTTATTTTTTGAGTTAAGTCAATTCAATGGCTTATACTTGCAGTTTTTGTCGCTAGAATATGCTAGATATTTTTTATGTTGTGCCGCTAGATGATGTGCATGTTAGAGATAATTTGACGGTTGAGACTTTACCGATGTGTATTGAGGATAGAGAAGTTAAACAACTTCGAGTGAAGGAAATCTCTTTAGTAAAGGTAGCATGGGGAGGTCCTACTAGTGGTAATGTGACTTGGGAGCTTGAGAGTCAGATGAAGGATTTGTATCCTGAGTTGTTCTCTTAAGGTAATTTTCGAGGGCCGAAATCTTTTAAGTGGGGGAGAGTTGTAACATCCTAATTTTTAAATAGCTAATAATAAATTATTATTATATATTATATTATGTGATAATTAATTTAATTGGGTGTTTTAATTTAAATATGAATTCTTTGAATATATGTGTTATTTAAATAATTATGTTTTATGAATAGAATTATGGTTATTTAGTATTGAGCCTATTTATGAGAATGGAAGTAATAGAGAGGTGTTAAGTATTAAGTCCATTAACACAGTCCTAGTTAGTAAGGATTAGAAGGGAATCATAATTATAATTTAATTTGGATAAAGAAGAGAAGAGAATAGGAGAAAGAGGAAAAGTGAAGAGCAAACCCTAGAAGAAGAATCTTCAAGAGGTAAGGGTCTCCATGTTATTGTTTGATTGTATGTTGTGGGTAATGATTAGGAACATGCTAGCTTGTTTAATTTTCAATTTCTAGGATCTTTGAATGTTAGGATTTGAAAGGGAATTGTGCTTTTCAACTTAGAATGATGACCCATGACTAGAAACATTTTACGATACCCTTTAATGATGTTATTTGGATGATTGGAATGGGTTTTATGTGGTAATTTCGTGGGAGAAAGAATCTGGTTCGTAGCAGAAAAAGTGCAGAATCGCAGACCGCACTTAGCACGAGGAGGAGCCCGCTTAGCACGAAATGTTTTGACTTTTGGGGTTGTTTGTTCAGCGAGGTGCGCTTAGCGCGATATGTCGGGCTTAGCGTGACCTGAAATGAAAAATGTTAATTTTAGGATCTTTTGACATGGCATCTTATATGATTATATTTATTGTAGTATTTTCATATATGTGATTAATTGATCCAATTGTGATTGAATGTGTTTTTGATTGGTTTTGAATACTATTTCAATGTAGGTTTGATTACTTGAGTATAGTATGTACTAATATTATTTGATGGAATGTGTTGAATAACATTGGTGGAATGATGTGTCATAATGTTATTTGCTATGTGTTATGATATGTGTAAGATACATGTGATGATCTTGTTGTTGAAATATAATGATGTGCAATTAATGTATAATTCACATGAGATGAATTGTGATGATATGCTTGGATAATTGAGATTTTGTGAATAATCTTAATTTGCATATGTTGTCTTGATGAGTTGTACATGCATACACTTGGCTCAATCCTTGTATGGATAAGTAGCAATGAATCTTTGGGTTCACAATTGGCTAAATCCATGATGGATAAGTAGCGGTGAAATGTTGGATTCACATTTGGCTCGATTCCATTAGGAATAAGTAGCGGATGCTTTTGGTCTTGTCCGGATCGAAAGTAAGGGCTTGGATTCTATGAATGAATTAGATGCATGGTTAACGAAATGTTCCCAAAAACTTTGTACCACATGCATATTGAGTCACATATCATTGTTGTCACATGAGTCATTATTGAATATCCAATGTGTGAAATGAAATTGTGATGTCTAATCATATGGATTAATTGGATTGTTTGAATGGATGATAATTATGCTATGTATGAACATATTGTACTTGTAATGTTTGTATGATCATGTTATCTTGAAATATCATTTGAAGTGTGTGGAATTCATGAGTAGATGTTGTTTTGTCATTATTTCCATTTATATACTTTTGAATAATGATCTGAATTCTCACCCTTCTGTTATGATGTTGCCTCTACGTAGGTAACATGCAAGTTTTGAGAATAGTGGTGCTTCGAACGAGACTAGTTGAAGAGTCTAGCTAGTTATCCGTTACTAGGTAGTCTAGTCATTACTCTGGTCATGTAACATAGGATTTATCTATATTTCTACTTTGATGAGATATTTGTTATGTATACTCATCTATTTTGATTTGTATGGTTGAGATACTATGTTGATGTGGCCTTGGTGCCGATGTATGAATTCTAATGATTTGAGTATGTTGTGGATTCATCACTTTTCATCCAATGATTATAGTATGGGATGTAATCATTGTTAGTACCTATGAATTATAATTAATCAGCTATGAAATGCATGATTTGTTTTAAAGAATGAGATTCTAATATGTGTTATGATTATCACCAATGTGTATGTATTGTTTTAATTGTAAAGTAAATCATGTGACACCCTCTTGTTATGCATTTTATTTACTCTGATTATTCAATAATTTTGTGGGAAATTAGAGGGGGTGTTACACAGGCCTTGTAAACATTAAATACCTGAAAACATAGAAAATACTGGCATAATATGAATAAAGAGTAATTTAATTTAATTAAATGCAGATAAAATTCATGTACATTGATTCAAAAATACGATACATTTTCGGGTTATCAAATTGCCCTACACTTGAACCTTTGCTTGTCCTCAAGCAAATAATAGAATAAAAATCATTTAACGTATGGTTTCTGACACAATCGCACAACACATCTCGAATCGTACGTGGTTGAGGGGCATTACATTAGAAAGATGAAACTAGGCTCCAACACTAACAATACAGAAATGACACGAACCTATATAATATGATCAAAATCCTCCACCCAATGCAAACCAGTCCGAATCATATTATCATAACTCAACCTAATCCTTTCTGTTTGAAATCAACCGCTTTCATTCTAGCACAATCACATTAAGCCCTTTATCTTTCGCACCCACATAGTAGAGTAGTCGGTTAGTGATTCTGGTAATTTATGCACGGGGTTCTAGTACACAAGTTGGTAACCCTTTTGCTTTTCAAGATTGTAAGTCGCGGGGGATCGAACCGTAGTTTTCCCTACCAAGTTCAGCACCAGATACCACTGAACCGGCTTACAACTGGTTGTTACATTTATTTTTGTAGGTTCCTCAACTGTTGGATTAAATGACCTGGTAAGGGTTAGCTAACTTAATTAGTGGTTCCCTATTATAACATGATGCTTAAAAAAATTTATTGAGACCAGTCACTTATATTCATCGGCTCCCTACATAGTTTATGAATAAGAAGGTGTCAACTGCTAGTATAAATTACTCAGGGTTAATTCAAAACTAAAACTTAAGGTTTCGATATCATAAGTACTCAAACCTATCGCGCATAATTTGGAAGATTTAGGTGTCTAGGTGGTATTATTTTTGTCGAATATTTTTCAAAATTCTAACGTAGCCTAATTGTGAACAACCTATATACTTTTTGAATGTACCGAGCTATGCATCTGTAGTGGAAAAAACTGCGAGTATAAGCCATTGAATTGACATAACTCAAAAAATAACAAAAGAGTCACCACTGCACTTTTATTTTATCCAAAGGACTAGGAAAACGAGCGAATGAAATCCTAACTAAAAGAATAAAGATTTGGGACCGGGGGTTATTTATGCAAAGGGAAAGTGTTAGGCACCCAAAGCATCTAACGTATTCTGTAGTAACCTTTTTGAAAATTTGTATGTTTGTGCTAAAAAACGTATATGTACAAAATGGATGGTGGGGGGGGAAGAAGTATTTTTATAATTTTTGGTTTGATAGAACTTCCAATGAGTTCTAGGCCTACATACCAACAATGTGCAATGTTGAAATCAAAACCAAGTAGTTCAGCTAAAAAAGACTAAAGTTGTGTGTTGGTTAGTTTTAAGAAAATGTTAGTTTAGAAAAGCCAGAAAAAGCTCAAAAAAGTTTGGATGAGGTTAGGTGTTTTTTAGTCTTATGTAAAGAAAGTCAAAGTTTTATTAGATGGATTGGAAGTTTATTAAGAAAATAAATTTTTAAAATGCATGGACCTAAGTCCAAGTTTTTAATGAAAGCGGTTTGAGTTTGAAAAACAAGAATCCATTGAAAAGAGGAAGATTTTGAACATTAAAGAATGAGGAGGAGATGAAGAGGCTAACCTAAGTGCATAAAGTAAAAGGTAAGGGTAAAGAAAGATCTAACTGAGGTGAGAAGACCAGTACTTGACATCAAGAGCCAATACCATATCCCATCCTTAGTATTACCACATAAACAACAAATAACCAAACAAAAAAACCAAGCTCCAGATAAATCAATGCCTCAAATAAACTCTTGTCTTAAGAAAAACGAGTAGAGTAACGGTTGTATTTGGAGGAAATCCACTCTTAATCGAGTATAACGAAATAACCTGCATACAAAGATAATAACCAAACAAGACATAATAAAACCAAGGGCACATAAATCTTTTAAGCTGAGGTACGGGTCCTAATCCTAAGTCCAAAGATCAAGCTTCAGACACAAGGATAGTAACCAAGTGCAATTAAACTTTTTTTTTTATGTTTAGGTTGAATTATTAAATATTTTGGAAAAGGAAAATAAAGCTCAAGTGAGAAAATTCAAAATAACAAGAAAATAAAATTCTCAAGTGAGCAAAAAGGAAAATGACATAGAAAATAAAATGCTCAAGTGAGCAAAGAAAAAATGGCATAGAAAATAAAATGCTCAAGTGAGTAAAGAAAAAATGGAATAGAAAATTAAATGCTCAAGTGAGCAAAGAAAAAATGGCGTGAAGTGTAAATGCTAAAATTAAAGTGCATAAAAATAAAGAGCATAAAAGTAAATGCGGAAAATAAAGAGCGAAAAATAAAAACAATTAATAAAGGTTAGCAAGATGACGATCTTGAAATTGATCAAGTATATCATCAAATTGTTAATTGTTAGTCGTCGGTAAGGTTGCCAGAAGCTTGATAGAATCAACGCGACCATACGAAAAGTTTCAATTGTTTTTTGTCAAGTATATCACCGTTTTTGGACTTATCACGTCACTTGATCAAAAATGATTGAGAATTTCAAATGCACAAGGTTAGTGGAAACTTCCCAGAAGCTTGATTAGAAATCAACGCGACCACACGACAAGCACCACAAGTGTTGAACCAAGATCAAAGCTCAAATCATCTTTTGGGGCTTATGCTAGAACATTAAAGTTCTTGCCACCGATTGATCACTTTTTCCAAGTCGCAGTAAAAAGAAAAATAAGATGGAGAAGAAGAAGTAATTTCCAAGTTTATTTTGCATTAGATGAATTTATTTGGCCTAACTTCGTCAAAATCAATCAACTCTCTTGGTGGATTTATTCAAGAGACCTATCATCACCCAAATTCCATTAATGTTGGGGAAATTTGTTACTCTAAAATAAATTCAAAAGTCAGCAAAATAAAATGAAAACAAATTTCAAATAAAAGGATTAAAAAATAATTTTGAACTCAGGTAAGTTAATTGGACTTTATTGACGAAATACATAAATAGTATTTTTTCTTCAAAGTAAAATTCCAAAAAAATTACCCAAAGTCAAACAGAGGTCAACAAGTGTTGACAAATTTTTTAAGAATTTTTTAAAGTCAGAAAATATTTTTGCCAAATAAAATAAAATGTGAAATAAACCAAAAAATGAAAAAAAAATCGTAAAATCAGAAATAAAAATAAAATGAGGTCACCAATATTTGTCAAATGACTATTGGGTCCTTCCATAATTTTTTCGGAATTTAAAAATGTCAAAGTATTTTAAAACAATTAAAAACATCAAATAAAAGAGAAAAATCATAAAAAAAATATCAAATCTGAAAATAAAATCATGAAAAAATAAAATTCAGAAAGATAATATTTCAAAATATTTTTGTGAATTGTATCATAATTTTTGAGGCAGAAATGAATTTTATATGATTTTTTGAAGTTAAACATTTAAAATATAAAATTAGAAAATAAAGTAAAAGGCAAAAAAAATGTGGACCATCTGATCATAGTCAAAACGCGCTAGTAATCACATCCAATGGACATGGCGCCCTGTGCTTGATATGGACCTCCTCGGGTTTCACACTGGATTACAAAATAAAAAATACAACAAGAAATACTGTCACGCGTTGGATCGATGCTGACTAATAAAAGTAATCAAATCCAAGGGCTCCAGAGACGCGTGCACGGTGAAACTAACACACCGACTTTAATTCAAAAAAATTACACAACATGCTCTCATTGGTTAACATGTCCATGTCATTGTCTTCAACCTCCAGCCTCTCCAAAATTGGTGTTCCACCAACTGTGAAATAAATTCTTCAGGCCGGTACCATCGCGAAATATTTTCACTTGTGCCATGAACAATTTGGAAAAAAATAGATATAATAACGAGCACTTGTTCTTAGAAATTCCCAGTCAATTCTCAATGAAAATTCAAATAGTGAAGATCACAAGGATCATCGAGATGAGGAGATTACAATGATGCTTTATTTTACAAGGTTTGATGGAGATTCCTACCAGAACGGATATCACTTTCAGAGCTCTGAAACTAGACTTAGATAGCACGATTCAGGAAGCTTCAAGGCACGATTCTTGTTCTGTTAGCTTTAGTGAGGTTCAGGGAAGAAAAATGAATGGTTAATTTCAAGTTGGAATAGTTTTGAGAGTGAAAACGAAGTTGCAGAAAATTGGATTCGAGAGAGAGTGTGGTAGAGTTTTTTTAGCTATCAAAGCTTGAGGAAATGAGTGGAATGTGTCCCTTATTTATAGGAGATGTGAATGATGACATTTTAGTGGAAATCGTGCACACCTGTGTTCATGAAGAAAGTGTGACCTTATGTGCATCAAAACTCAATCACTCCTTGCATTTTGATGTGCTAATTAATCATGGGAAGTTTCTAATCACAATTAGTCACAAAAGCAAGGCTTAACTTGGTTTAAAATCAAGTTACACGCGCAAATGCACAAACTAATGTTGAGCTCGAACCAAAATTTTGCACAAACTTTGAGCTGAGGCCAAATCCAATTCCCTCGTGCATTTTATGATTTTCCTTTAGCCATATGAAGTATTCAAAGTGTATAAAAAAATGCAAAAAGAATCAGATCAAATGGATGCTTGAGTTGAGAGATTGAGCCTTTAGGATTCTTGAAAAATCATTGATTTTCTTGGCCAGGCCTTGGTCAAACGCGCCTCTTTCTAAAAATGACCTATAATGTTTCTTCTTCAAACTTGCTCTTCCACTCAAAATTTTCTCTTGATTTTCAAAGATGTTATGAAGTAGACCTCTTGATGAAAATTTGTGAAGTGACATATAATCTTTTGATTTCTTCAAGCAACTTCCAAACACTTTCAATCTTCAAAACTTATATGTAGATAAATTTCACATCTTCAAGATTGTTGTGCAAAAATCATGACCTCAAGGTGATAAGTTATGATCAAGATATATTCTTTTGAAGTTGATTGACCAACAATTAAGAAATTCATCAAGGCCTTCTAATCTTTTGACTTCATAGGCAAATTTCCAAGAATTTTCTCTTCTCACCAATTGATTTAAGTTGTATTAGACATCCTTAGGTTCATTGGGAAAGAAAAATGGGCTCAATAAGACAAGGGATGACCAAATTATGATCCTCTGAAGTCATACAAGATAGATGAAGCATCGACCTAGTGAATGGGCAATCATAGACTTCTAAAACTATCTTTTCATCAATCAAACTCCTTGATCCAAGCATATTCATATTATAAGTCCTCTTACAAATCAAATGACTTTGAAAACATCCGCAAACTTCCTACAAACACCAAGATATGATCCTCAGAAGTTCAAAAACCCTAATTCAAGGTAGATGGCCACAAAATGGTGAATTCTTTGAGCTTGATGATCTCTTTCAAATATGAAGCATACACTCAAGATAAGAGACCATGGTTGATGACAAGAGAAGTCTTCAATGATACAATACTTTCAAAATCTTAAGAATTGAGGAAAGAAGGCGTGGAAATAAACACATTAACCTATTGACTCCTTGAATAAGAAACTTATGCACCATTCACCTACAACATTTAGCAAGAAAAGTGTGCACATATCATTGTTATCAAAGTATCAATCATCACACATAGGAAATGAACTCATACAAAAGGTGCTTTGTGATCTCCTAAGGGCAAAGCCAAAGATAGAAGAAAGAGGTAGATTCAAATTGTGATCTTTGTACCATGCAATGGTGTGAAGTATGAGTGAATCTTAGGGGCAAAAATTGGGGTACAACAGATGCCCTTATTTAAGTGTCTTCTATCCGGAGATAAGAAGGGAACCTTTGCTTTGACGGGATAGAAGATACTTAAATATAACATAATCCCTATTTTTGGCCCTAACATATTATGCAATACTTAATGGTTATGTAATGTAATATGATGGTCTCCACAGGGGAAACAAAATGCCATTGGGAGAAACAAAGATAATGGAGACACGCCAAGTAAGACAACTCATCCAAGAAGATGAACTACTAAGGAAAGAAGTTCAATATTATGGGAGAGAAAAAACATGACTCCACTAGGGAATGGGAAACCAACTTTTTAAAATATTACTGATTTATTATAGGACAAGGAAATGGAAAGGGAATAAAAAAAATAATTCTTAGACAGACGGTGAACTATCTCCTCACAGAGGAGTTAGAAAAAACAAGGGAATGGCACAAACTTTCTAAAGATAGTAAACCATGAACCCCGAATAGATACCAAAAAATGTTTCTAACCAAAAGGGGGTAAGAAGACAACATCAATAATGGACTAACTTGCCCAAGAGTTCTGGTGCCTCACCAAAGACGGGATGGAACTCCTTCTTTAACCATGATACTTCATTTAGAAAGGGTAACAAAGCAATCATACAATCAATGAGCTAGCATTTCTCCCATTAGTGTATTCAACAAATCAACAATGAACTATCTCCCATAATGATGAGAATACCATTCATCAGAAAAATCACATCTTTGACAAACTTCCTTCCATAACAACAAGGCTACCATTCGTCAGTAAATAAATATTCGACAAACTGCCTTTCATAATGACAAGGCTACCATTCATCGGTAAACAGATCTTCGACAAACTACCTTCTATAACGTCAACGCTACCATTCATTGATAAACAGATCTTTGACAAACTACCTTCCATAGCGACAAGGATACCATTCATGGGTAAACAGATCTTCGACAAACTACATTCCATAACACCAAGGCTACCATTCATCGGTAAACAAATCTTTGACAAACTACCTTCCATAACAACAAGGCTACCTACCATTCATCAGTAAATAGATCTTCGACAAACTACCTTCCATAACGACAAGGCTACCATTCATTGGTAAATAGATCTTCGACAAACTACCTTCTATAATGCCAAGGCTACCATTCGTCAAGAATAGATCCTTGACAAACTACATTCCATAAAGACAAGGCTACCATTCATCGGGAAACAAATCTTCGACAAACTACCTTCCAGAACGACAAGGCTACCATTCATCGGTAAATAGATCTTCGACAGACTACCTTCCATAACGACAAGGCTACTATTCATCGGTAATCAGATCTTTGATAAACTACCTTCCATAATGACAAGGCTACCATTTATAGGTAAACATATCTTAGATAAACTACCTTCCATAACGACAAGGCTACCATTTATCGGTAAGCAATCTGTTACAAATAGCTATAGTAATCAGTCAGCAATGAGCTTGTAAATCACTCAAAGAGATATCATAGAGATACATTTATCATTTAGCATGTAAATCGCCCAACAAGATGAATGGCTAGTCAACAATGAGCTTGTAAATCACCCAAAGATATATCATAGAGAAACTTTCATCAATGAGCTTATAAATCACTCAAAGGAACTTCCAAACGATGAGCTTGTAAATCACCCATCGGAGATAGTCAGTTATTCAATTATGAGCTTGTAAATCACCCACCGTAATACCGAAAAGAAACGTTCAACAATGAGCTTGCAAATCAATCAAAGGAACTTTCAACAATGGGCTTGTAAATCACCCATTGGAGATAATCGTCAACAACAAATCTTCAACCTGCTAGAGAGATAAGGTCAATCCTCAATGAGAGATTCCTCGTAGGATTATCGACAAGAAGTCAAATTGGAATTAACAGATTTGTTGGGGAACACCAATCACTTGCGGGAAGAGACTATAACCTGCTGTAAGGAAAAGATTGTAACAAAATTGTTGGAGGATGCAAGTGAATTATCTAGGATTCACCTTTGTTGGAGAGATAGGATCTTCTTGACATAACTGTGCTTTCCAATTATAACTCATAATCTAGGAAGAACAAGGTAATAATGTCGCTTGGAGACCAGAATCCAAACCATAATAAAGCTAGGGAAGGGTGATTTGAACAATCATAGAGGTTTACAAAGAGGGTCTAGACTCTATTCTTCCATGAGGGGTAATTTAGTGGAAAACACGGAAAGATGAACTTTTATGCTTAAAGTTGACGATCTTTTAGAAAGATGAAACATACTCTGATTATCAATATATGCGAATGAAGCTTAGCTATGCATAGTGTATAAATGAATGTACGTGAGATGCATATGGACATTTTATTGAGGATCAACATGGAAGGTTGACTAATGTATGGACAACACTCGGCCAAAATGAAGTCATCACGAACCATCAAGCGAAGGGTATCTCTTTATCGCACCAAATTTCAAAAGAAGTGTAGCATATCATAAACATTCTCAAGTTCCTTCTGATGGAAACATCCTGTGGGGTGTCACCATGTCTCATTAGAGCGCTACTCTTATTAACTTTTCTGGGGAAAAAATTGGACATTCTATGGGAACAATCTGCTTTTCACTTGTATCACATATTCGAACGAAACATGTTATAGAGGTCCTCATGGTACCACCTTCACCATTATCAATCTTGTTTGTTACTAGGACAATGCCATCTTATCCCTTTGCATCACATCTGAAGTAAACACACTTAAAATTGCAAATTTTTCGCAAGTATGTTCTATCAAATCTGTTTGTTTTGAAATGCATTTTCAATAATAAAAGAAGATTTTTATAAACTGAATAAAATAAGATTGCAAAGGAATTGGATAAAGGCTCAAATTTTATTGATAGAATGGTTGTCTGCCAATAGCATGACCCCATAGATGATTACAAAGTTTTGAAAAATGGTAAACAAATGGAAAAGGTACATCGAAGAACAATGAAAACTATCCATCGTAACAACTTTAAACTCATGTGTTATAGTCTTCAGTTAAGATATGAAGATAATCCATGCAGATTGTTACTTCTATGATCAAGTCTTGTCTGATGTAGTTACTTGCCATATAAGTCCCTAACTTTTTCCTAGACTGCCGTTGCGAGTTTTGAGCCAACCGAGAGATTTTTTCTATTTATGTCTCTAATTTTTTCCTAGAATCACCCTTCTGGGTTTTCAGTCTACCGAGACGCTCTTTTTTTCCTAAGTCACCCTTTCGGGTTTTCAACTTAGCGAGTTGTTCTTTTATTTATTTAGGCGAAGTATTTCTTGACTACATCATCATTCAGAGGACCTGGGAACTCCTCGTCATCCATAGTTTCAAGAATCAATGCACCGCTAGAGAAGGCTTTCTTGACAACATATGGGCCTTCCTAATTGGGAGTCCACTTGCCTCAGGAATCAGAGTTTAAAGAAATGATCTTTCTGAGTACGAGGTCACCTTCTCTAAATACACGAGGTTTCACCTTTTATCAAAAGCTCTCTTCATCGTTTTGTGGTATAACTGACCATGACACAAAGCACTCATTCTCTTTTCTTCAATCAAATTCAACTAGTCAAACCGATTCTGAACCCATCCAGCATCAGATAACTCAGCTTCCATGATCACACGCAAAGATGGAATTTCAACGTCAACGGGGAGTATTGCTTCCATCCCATAAACTAAATAGAAAGGGGTCGGTCGCCCCTGTTGAAGTGCGTACTGAAGTGAGATATCCATGTAAAGCAAATGGAAGCATTTTATGCTAGTCTTTGTAGGTGACAACCATCTTTTAGATGATCTTCCTGATGTTCTTGTTTGCAGCTTCAACTGCCCCATTCATCTTGGGTCTGTAAGGAGAAGAGTTGTGATGAAAAATCTTAAATTTTTCACAAAGTTCTGCCATCATCTTATTATTCAAATTTGAGTCGTTGTCAATAATGATTCTGCCAGGTGTAATACGGTGAACTGACTTTGTAGGATTTTTGTATCCAAATGTGCGGATAGCTAGAGTCGCCACCGACTTTTATTTTTATCCAATTAAGGGAAGGTAAAAGTAACAGAAAAAGACCTTCGTTAGATTCTGAGTTCGGGAGAATGGTTATGAAAAGGGAAGGTATTAGCACCCCTTTCCATCCGTAGTTATCTACGGGCTCTTAGTTGCTCTAGATCACTATTTTTAAAATTGCTTTCTGTGTGTTTGACAAAATGTTTTGAAAAGGCATTTCGCTTTGACTTTGTAATGACTCATGTAGGAGTGTATACAAAGTGTTCGGAAATGTTTTTGTTTGTTTTGAAAAGAATTTGAACTTTGAAAAAAAGTGTGTGGTGTGAAAAGCATTTGATAGAGCAAGCAACTAAAAGACTTATTTACCCACTCAGAATTGGTCGTTTTTGTTGTACTTCTACATTCCTTTAGAATAGCGCTAGCCGTACCATTAGTTAGTAGGTAGCTCCATTCGTTGGATGTAAGCGGGACATTCGAAGGGACATCGGATGGTCATAGAAAGCAACTTGTAGGAAGTATCCTAGCACATTCGAAGGGACTATCATCATTTTTCGTAGGCGACAATCGAGGGTCAAGATCATGTATTCGGAGGCGACATCGTGGGTCTTATGATCTTTGTATCGAAGGGACTATGATGATTTGTTTGGAAGGCAACGGTGCTAGAATACCTCTACGTTCGAGGGACATGACCATTTTGAATTCGTAAAGGCAACGAGAGAGAATTACCCTAAGGGGTGCGTGTGTGAAGAAGTGTGTTGATTTCAGAATATGTTATCTTGAAAATTAGTGGGCTATGTTCATTATTATCTTGCCATACACGCCTAGTTACTAACAATTTATAGGGTGCGGAAAGTAAAATGCGGAATGTAAAAGCGGAAATGTAAAAGTGCGGAAAGAGAAACCTACGCTATTACATGGATTTGGGGCAAATACATAATTTAAAATGCGGAAAATAAAGTCCTAATTAAAACTATTACAACCCATATGCAATTACATTATTGAAAAAAAAGAATGATAAAATGATAAAGAGAAAATCGTCTGAATCGGGTCAGCCTGTACAAAAGGAAGAAATCGGAAAATGCAATATGAATCGAATAAGAGAAAAAATGTTAGAAAAATGCAAATTGTAATATGAGAAAATTATTATATGCTGGAAATAAGATAAATATGCTAAAATAATTTTTTGGGATTTTTTAATGCATAAATAATAATTTAAAATGAATTTATAATGATTTAAATGCTAAAATAAAAATAAAATAAATATGCATGCAAAAATTATATTTTAAAATTTATTAAATTAAATAAACATTTTCAGAATGTAAATGCAAAAAGAAAATTATATTTTTGTAATTTTTTAATGCAGAATAAAAATTATGAAAATAATTAAAATATAATGCAAAATATTAAATAATATAGAAAATATAAAAATAGGAAAAGTTTGAAGTTTGGAAAAGAAAAAGGAAGAACCGGTCCCAGGCTGGATCGAACTCATGACCTCCTGGAGAATCTCTTCAAAACACAAGCCTTAACCATCGGGCCGCGCTTTTGTGTTGGAAAAGCTGGAAACATTTGAATAAAAACGTTGACACGTCCTGGGTATATTTGAAAACACAATCAGCGTGCGTGGACCCCAGTTATTTTGCCGGTCCACTCATGTCAACGACGCCGGAGCCCTAGCTCCGGTCGTCTTCCCCGATGAGCAGCCACCTGAAACTCGAAAAACACGCAAGATAAATAGTTCTAAGGTACCCTACCCCCCTAAATCGAGGGCTGCGAACACGATGGTGCCATTAGTTTGCCCTAAAAACGCCTGTATTAACCGGTTTAAATCAAACAGTTCAAAATGCCCTAGCTATGGTGATTTGAGTTCTACACGTCTAAGCTTGCATGTAAGGCTTCATTCATGACCTAACAAGCATCCTGGATCGATACAAACACACAAGAAACGTTAACAATGCATGAATAATGAAATTCGAATATCAAAATATACCAAATCGGAGTGAGGTACTGGGCACGATTCTGGATGGATTGGCTTCGAGCAAGAGTTGATTCTGAATCCTGGGAACCTCTTGAGCACAATGGAAAGGCTGGAAGAGGTCGAGAAAGGCTGGAATTTGAAATTCGAATTTCCAAGAATCTTGAAAAATTTTGCAAGAGTTTGGGTTTGTTTTTAGGTTAGGGTTTCCGTCCTTGGTTTGTACACAATGCTGGCAATTTATATAAGAGATTGGAAGAGAAAAAACAAGGAAAAAAGATTGGAAATTGAATGTGCAAATATTTTCCAATAAATAAAATCAAATTTCCTTTAAAACTTGATTTTTTCTTTCCATGTGCATGAGTCACGAATTTGGCAATTGGTGTGGGCTTTCTTGGACATTAAGAAAGATATAAATCCAACTTGTTTGAAAAAGAAACTTAATTTTCATATTTTACATAATTTATTTTTGAATTAAATGTTGTAAAATTCAAATATAAATCATGAAAATAGAAAATCACCATTGCCAAGCATTTATGGGTCAAGAATATTGTCATGAACAAGTTTGGATCAAAAGATTATAGGCCCATTTGGAAAATTTTGCATTTTGACCAAAATGTCCTTTTGTGCAATTATCCGAAATTGCCCAACTTCTGAATAGTGTATCTTGCTCAATTTTCCACATTTTTGAGTGTTCTTGGACTTTTTGGAAAGCTCTAAGAGTCCTCTAACCAATGTCTTTGGTTTCATCTCAATTGGAGTTACCATGCTCAATATATCTTCAAAAAAAAAAGTTGTAGAGAATTGAATTTCCTTCAAAACAAGAGGTGGTGGAAAAATTTCTGAGAAAGTATGAGAAAGTTATGATCAGTCAAAGTTCAGTTGACTTTTCACCTAGAAACCCTAATTTAGAAAGTTTGACTTTTGAGCAAATCTTGAGTTTTCTTGATGAATCATGATCAACCCTTGATCAAATGATGAATGTAACTCCAAAATGAGGATGTTGACCAAAAGTCAGAAGTTTTGACTGTATGTTGACCACAATTGACTTTTTGTCCAATACACCCGATTTTTAACCATCTGAGCAATTGCCTGAGGAAACTTGACTTGTGAGGCTTGAAACTTGACATGGAGAATCTTTGAAGCATATGAGGAGGCATGAAGGCCATTGGAGATGTTGGAAGCTCATCTTGACTTGAGAGATACCAAACCCTAGTTTGGGTTGATTGTCTAGGAGAGAGTTTGTCTGATCAACTCTTGAGGAATCCTTGAGCATAGATGTATGAGATCTTTTTGAGAAGATGGAGGGCAAATTTTGGGGTATGACAGCTGCCCTATTCAATCTTCTTGTACTGGAAGGGTTAGATTGACATGCTTGTCCTTCGTGACCTGGAGGTAGAAGATGATTGAACACCGAGTACACCTGAAAATTTGCACTCGCGGTTGGCTGATGATGCGGGAACGGGCTTACAGATGCCGTTTGGAGAAGCTGGTAAATGAGTCGTACGCTAGACTCGAGATTATTGATAGGAGAACTGATGGGGATGGGCTTAAGATGCCATCTGGAAAGATCGATCCGGGAGTGAGCCGCCGTGCTCGGGATTATTGATAGGAGGAGTGCTTGAAAGTGAGCCGACGCTAGGCTCAGATGTTTCCGAAAGAGTATGGAGATGGGCTTAAGATGCCATCCGAGGGGAGTCGTATGTTAGACTTCGTGTTCACTTTGAATGAGGTTATTGGTCTGTATTGATTTTTAACCATATATGCAGCATTCTGAAAGTGAAGAAATGTTGACAAGCAGTCGGAGATGGGCTTAAGATGCCATCTAAGGCAACCGAGTCGCGCTAGACTCAGAGTTGTTGATAATAGGAAGAGGTCAGAATAAATCTTCGTGTCGATTACTCTGAGGGAGATTGTAGTTGGCAAAAATGTGGATAGCTTCCCTGTTGTGCATCGGGTGTTGATCCATTGCCTGTTATCGGAGGATAACCAGAGGCGGTCTTTCAGATAGTTTTCCCGTCGATTCGGGGCTTAATCCTGGACCTGTCGGAGGAGGACAACCAAGGGCGGTCTTTCAGATAGTTTTCCGTTGTTCGGGCTTAATCCTGGACCTGTTTGCGTCAGAAGTGATTGTTACCTGTTTTGGAGAAAACAAGAGAAACTTTGATAGAATATTTGTTAGTTTTATGCAAAGTATGATGCATGGCAGTGTATATGAATGACATGTGCATGAATTATGACTTTATGAGAAATGTATGAATGATGAATGTTGTGATATTTCAAAACATATCCATCTTGAAGAAGATGCGGATATCCTGTTTGAAGATTTCTGACTTCCGCTTGGGGATTGAGTAGGTGGAAGTCCCTGCTTTTGAAGGAGAAGAAAGAAATCCTGGATTCCTCCGATGCACTATCTGACCAAGTCTTGGGCCTAGATATTGTTGAGGAAGGTAGAGATTGAGAAACTCGTTGTTGGAGATCTCATACCCCGTGAGGAGAGAACTGGAAGGCAACTGGGGACCTTGTATGTAGATCCTGCTGAGGAAATTTAGGAAGCACTTTACTGGGGATTCCGAGTGTAGATCTCGCTGGAGAATATGATGGTTGTTGAGAGACCGGGTCAGGAATCCGTTGTAATCTCTGGCTGGGGAATGAAGATGTAGGTTCCTCCGATGCACTATCTGAC
Source organism: Vicia sativa (assembly GCA_021764765.1). Classification (NCBI taxonomy): domain Eukaryota; kingdom Viridiplantae; phylum Streptophyta; class Magnoliopsida; order Fabales; family Fabaceae; genus Vicia; species Vicia sativa. The sequence continues at coordinate 116,862,117 of CM038793.1, read as the reverse complement.
CAAGTTTCGAGTCCGATACCGCTGGGAAAAGGAAGGGATCGAGATGTCCGGGGATAAATATCTCGGTCCGGGATGAAATGTTACTTCTTGGAGACTGATGTATACTCCGCTAGGGAAGGTGTGTTGTGAGTGACACCTTTTGGGGATCATGCTGTGGGGACTATTTGGTGACTTTCGTCATCTCAACCTGGAACTGTAGTAAGCACTTTTGCACGTTTCACTTTTCGTATGTTTGTGATTAGATTCTTATTGTCAAATGCATATAATCATTCAAGGCAAACGTTGGACTTATTGCAAACGACAACAGTGAAAATTGTAAAGAGAAAGAACTCGCATTTATTTGCAATGTGGCGTATGGCCAAGTAGTTTGTACACAAGAAAGGTAAAAGCTATGCGAAACAATCTCGTTAAGTTCCAACTATGCTAGTACTCATATTTCGACTATCTCATCTCCTTGTCAGAGAAAGTGAGTAGACGGATCTTCGCCATTTGAACCTTGAATCTTGATAGTAGTCCGAAGCGGTGATCCGGAAGAGACATAGTTGTACGCTTAAATCCCTAACTTTTGCCTAGACCGCCTTTCGGTTTTCACCACCGATACCCTTTTTTGCCCAAGCCGCCTTTTCAGGTTTTCGACTTGCCAGGTGTACATGTTTTGTATATATCCTTAATTTTTGCCCGAACCCTTTTGGTTCGCCAGGATGCCCTTATTTTTGCCTAGGTTCGTCGACCTAGCGGGTCTATTTCATGCGTAGTATTTTTTGACTATGTCTGCGTTCATGTGGTGGGAAGTCTTCATCATCCATGGTGCTAAGTATCATAGCTCCGCCGGGAAATACTATCTTGACTACAAACGGTCCCTCATAAGTGGGAGTCCATTTGCCCCTGGGATCACCTTGTGGAAGAATGATGCGCTTGACTACTAGATCACCGACTTGGTAGACTCGGTGCTTGACCTTCTTGTTAAATGCTCTGATCATTCGTTTCTGATAAATCTGCCCATGGCAGATAGATGCGAGTCGTTTCTCATCAATCAAATTAATCTGGTCAAGCCGAGTCTGGACCCAATCGTCTTCGCCTAACTCTGCCTCCTGGAGGACTCTGGTTGAGGGTATCTGAACCTCGATGGGTAAGACGGCTTCCATACCGTAGACAAGAGAAGGGGTTGCCTGTTGATGTTCGTGCTGTAGTGCGATAACCATGAAGAGCAAATGGTAACATCTCATGCCAATCTTTGTAAGTCACAATCATCTTCTGTATAATCTTCTTAATGTTTTTGTTGGCGGCTTCCACTGCACCATTCATCTTAGGCCGATAAGGAGAAGAGTTGGTTTCTCAAATATGTATTGTATCGGATCCATCTTGGAAATCAACAAGGTAGTGTGAGTCAACATATACTGTCTTAGTCGGCGAGCAGCCCAAGCCAAAGCGTTGCAAGTTTTATCGAGCTGTGAGTATCTTGTTTCACAGTCGGTAAACTTTTTGCTAAGGTAGTATATTGCATGCTCTTTTCGACCAGACTCGTCATGTTGCCCCAACACATACCCCATTGAATTCTCTAACACTGTCAAGTACATGATAAGAGGTCTTCCTTCGGCAGGCGGCATCTGAATAGGAGGATTCTGTAGGTACTCCTTGATTTTGTCAAAAGCGATCTGGCAATCGTCGTTCCATTCTACCACTTGATCTTTCTTAAGTAACTTGAAGATTGGCTCACAAGTAGCAGTCATGTGTGCAATGAATCTGGCAATGTAGTTTAGTCGGCCCAAGAAACCTCTGACCTCTTTCTCGGTGCGGGGCGCTGGCATCTCTTGAATGGCTCTAACCTTGGCGGGGTCAACCTCAATACCTCTTCCACTGACGACAAACCCTAGGAGTTTTCCAGATCTGACTCCAAAGGTGCACTTGTTAGGATTAAGTCTCAGTCTGTACTTCTTCAATCTGTCAAATAGTTTCTGCAAATGATCAAGATGCTCTTCTTCAGTCTGTGATCGAGCTATCATGTCGTCGACGTAGACCTCTATCTCGTGATGAATCATGTCGTGAAACAATGTCACCATAGCACGCTGATAAGTGGCACCCGCGTTCTTCAGTCCGAACGGCATAACCTTGTAGCAGAAAGTGCCCCACTGTGTAACAAAAGTAGTCTTTTCCATGTCTTCAGGAGCCATTTTGATCTGATTGTAACCGGAGAAACCATCCATGAAGGAGAAAACCTTATGCTGAGCGGTGTTGTCAACCAGAACATCAATATGAGGAAGTGGGAAATCGTCTTTCGGACTCGCTTTGTTCAGATCTCTGTAATCCACACACATTCGTACCTTGCCATCCTTCTTAGGTACAGGTACCACATTTGCAACCCACTGGGGATAGGAAGTAACGGCTAAGAAACCAGCGTTGAACTGCTTCATAACTTCGGCTTTGATTTTCTCTGACATCTCAGGACGCATGCGACGAACCTTCTGTTTCACTGGGAGGAAACCTTCCTTTGTCGGCAATCGATGTACCACGATATCAATGTCCAACCCTGGCATGTCTTCGTATGACCAAGAAAAAACCTCAACATAGTCTCGTAGCATCTGAACCAACTTTTCTTTAACACTGTTCTCAAGACCCGCTCCTATCTTGATCTCTTTTCTGTCTTCGCTAGTACCCAAATTCACAACCTCAACTTGCTCGTCATGTGGCTGTATAACTCGCTCTTCTTGCTGTAGCAGTCTGGCAAGTTCTCCTGGCACTTCACAATCTTCCTCACTTTCGTCTTCGGCTTGATAGATCGGATTATCGAAGTCATATTTAGCACTAGCATAGCTGTTATTAACGAGATTCAGAGTGATTCTGCAATGTATCACGTGGGTGTGTGTAAGAAACACATAGCTTTTTGAAGGGGTGTGTTGCACCCCAAATTTTACCCTGCTGTTTTTCTACTTGCATTTGTATTTATATTATAAAAAAAACAGTCATTTAGTCATTGCATCTGCATCATTACGTCGTATTTAAATTGACCAAAAATCAGTTTAAATCGATATTTGCATTGTTTTAATTATAAAATACCTGTTATCTTACTTCATGCATTTTTACCTCTCTGCCTGTTTATTGCATTATTTTAATTTATTTATATGTCGATGATATCGATACTTTAATTTTATAAATAAACTGCTAAAGGCGATTCGATACTGTGCAAAAATTAGTGGGAAAAATATTTCAAATTTTTATCTTTTACTCACTGCTTTATGAATCTACGTGTCGCGTAGATCATGAAAATGTGCTCTCCCTAATTTTTCGATACATTTTTGAGTCTCGTTTTTAACCGTAAACGTTTTAAAATCGGGTATTCTTTATTATCATTTTATTTCAATTTTAACCATGTCAATATTTTTTCTTTAATTTATAAGAGCCGTAGTTTATTTTAATATGCTCATATTATTTTTTTCGGATAATTTATTGTCCGAACTTTTACCATTTTTTGACAATTTTAGGTGTCTATTTTTTTTTATCTCAAAAAATCAAAACAAAAATATTTTTGGGCTTGTCATTTTTTACCCAACCCATTTTGTGGCCCATTTAATTATAAAGGACATTTTAGGCATTTTTAATGTAAAACCTAATTTTATAGTATAAATACTAATGTTGTGTTACTGTTCAAGGGAGACCAATTTGAAAACAACACCAGGAGGCCAATTGAAAAAATTGAAACGGAAACGGCTATTAAAAACAAAATCCAGATTATAAGAATTATAAAAAAACATCATCTTCTTCTGTCACCCTCTCCTTCACTGTCTTGTCACTCGTCCTAGCTTCCTTCCGTTCTCAACAGAACCTCTGTAAACCTCTTATCTCCTTCCACACATCGTATCTTCCACTCATTACAACAACAAACCAGCAGCTGTTCCACTCCTCCTCTGCTTCAGTTTCTTCCACACCCCTGTCAGTTTTCTGCAAGCTTCCGCGACAACAACCGTGACGCAAATCTCTCCAATCTGCTTCTTCTGTTTTGCTCGTCAACGAATAGCAGCTTAGACTCGTTTTTTCGGTAAGGTTTATATCACTGTTTGTCTCGATATGCTGTGAAACCGTTTTAAAACCTATGAAGACAATGGATTTTTTATTGTGTTATTGATTCCCTGTATTCGGATATGCTGAAAATACTTATTCTGCTGATTTCAATCTCTGTTTTGAGTTATAAGCACACTTATTCTGCCGATTTTAATTATTCTCAACTGTGCATGATTATGGTTCAAGTTTGAATTGATATGCTGCCGGATTCATGATTGAATTTCTGGAAGTGAGAAATAGTTATAGTGTAATATAATTTCTTTTTGAATTTAGAATAGTTTTGTTCTCTTTAGGAAAAAATCCTTGAAAAGAGGTTATTACAGTTCAATGCGTATATGTTTGGTTTGAATTTGGAATCTGATTGGTATAATATTATGTACACTTTGATTCCAATGAATTTGTGGTAAAGGTTTCCATGACTAGTTTCGATGATGGTTTGACATCTATATCGCGTTATTCGTGAAAGATATGGCCGAGAAACTGTCATGGGCAGCCGTGTTATTTTGTTTTCTTTTGAATTGGTGATAAGAATCACATTGTAGTTTCGATGAGAGTTCGACATCGACACGTTCATTTGCGTAGGATGTGAACGAGAAACTATTGGGATATCATATTATGGTGTTATTCTCATTTTTTAAATTTCGATTGAAGTTTTACGATTGATGGATATTTGAAGTTTGATTTGGTTTCAATGAAGGTGAATGAAGGTGATGTTGTTTCCGCGTTTATTTGTGTAGAAACTAACCGAGAAACCATTTGACATTTATTTGTTTTGTTTCGATGAAGGTTTAATGATTATACCGCGTTTAGTCGCGTGTAAATCTAACCGAGAGTTATTCTCGTTTCTTTTAACTTCGATTGAATTTGAGATAAGGATTCCATATTGGTTTCGATGATGGTTCAAGGTCTATGTCGCTTTATTGGCGTAAGACTTAACCGAGAATCAATGATGGAATCTTGGACGCAATGACAATGGTGTTTCGGTAGTTTAATTGATTTAAGTGGAATTTTTGAGTGTTTCTTAATATAATTAAGTTGCTGTCCGTTTTCAGTTTATGCGTTTAAAATGTGTTTAAAACTCAATTTTCCACGTTTTTTGATTGATTAATAGCATGAGTTCTTTGGTTAGTCCATTTGTGAATCGATAACAACGAATAAATTCTTGATTCTTGAATTGTTCATTCATTCATATAAGTTGCATTTGATTTTAAGTTCTTGCCTACTAACCATTTCTATTTGCAATTCTATTTTCTTCATTTTATCTCACACTCATGCTACTAATATGTTTGCTATTTGTGTAGACATTCGAGGATTGTTCAAAAAAGCATTCATTTTCTTTTAATATTGACATTACTGTTTTTTTATCTAACATTTAACATTTAATAATGTACCTACAATATACTTGCATTTTTATTTTATTTTATATTTTATATTGTGAATATATTTATACATGTTATTTTTATTTCATATATTTAGTACTGTAAATATTACATACATATTATTATTATTATTATTATACTTTACATATTCATTTGTAATTAAATTCGAATTATGCTGTAACATAGTAGTTGCATGTCTTAGATTTAATTTCATAAATTTATTCTAAAGTTAACTAATATAATAAAATACAATAATTAATTAATATTTAAGTTTTACCGCATTTAGTTTCTATTTGTATGTTTTTTATCAATTTACCGTTTTCCTTTTAATTTTAATTTATCCCCATTCGAATAATGTACCCCAATCCCCTTGATGCATTGTAAATAATTTATCGCTTTCCATTTTATTTTACAGTTTAATCCCCATTTATAGTTCATGTATCCCTCATCCAAAAACAATTCATGTAATAATTATCTAGTGCACATTTATTTTATTTAATTTAACCGTCACTTACACAAAACCAAAAAAATCTTTTTTTAAACTAATATTTGTAAATCATTTTTAAACCCGTAAGTCGACAAAGCTACGAAGCGTCGCGATGACCACACATGCACACATGTACGCTTGATCCTGGGCCTTCTTACAGTGAGCCTATTTCGATCAATTGTCCCAATTGGTCGTCTTAGAAGACTAGCCCACTTTGCTAGTACACATGTAATTTAATTATTTTATACTTAGGTTGACCACCTTGTATGGGCTTTGTCGATTTTATTTGTGATTTACAATTGTCTCGATTCTATTCTTTTTCCATTCACCAAGCATTTAAAACACTTTCTATAAGAACTCGATCCAACGTCGAGTCTTCTTCTCAAACCTCGATCCAACGTCGAGTAATTTTCAAAAATGAATTTCTACAAAAAAAGAACATTTGGATAAGATTTGTTTTAATGGTTAGAGGTTAGCCCAACGATTAAAACAAATCGAAGTTTCTAATTGATTAGAGGATAACCCAATAAATTGAGAAACTTCAAATCCATGTTCTAAAATAAAAAACATGGTGCTATGGTATTTAAGTAAATCGTTAGAGGATAGCCCGACGATTTAATTAAAATGTAAAGTATTTGGGCCATTAGAGGGTAACCCAATGACTTAAATACTTTATTCCATACACTTAATAAAAGTGAACTTTGTTTCACCTCACTCTTTTCATAATAAAGATTTTAGATGAGAGATGATCGGTTGACCTCAATCACCAATCTCGAGTATTGAATCGTTAGAGGATATCCCAACGTTTTGGTACTTGTCATCCACAATTTAAAATCAATTCCAACACATTCAATAACTTTTGTGCGCTCTAAGCACCTTTTACCTTTAAACCCTTTTTCAAGATTAGACATGATTCATTTATAAATGAGATGCTTCTTCCTCTATTCCCAAGGTTTTCGACTTCTCCACTTGAGTACTAGAGGTGTTCTCAAACCCTCCCTCATGTTGGTGCGTAGTCCTTTATTCTTTATCACACCTTGTGGACGTTAGACGAGTCTTCTCCTTTTAAAAATGACGACTTGTCTTTTCATTTAAAATCAATCAACAAACAATCATTTTTTAGAAGAACTACGGAGTTTTGACTTTCCCATTGCACGAGGGAGTACGTAGGCACGCGGTTTCAAAACCGTGTCAAAATCAAAAATAATAAAAACATATCTCCTCTCTTTCTTTCTCATTTCAAACCTTAGAAGATCGTAAAATTTTTCACACTAACACACAACCACACTTTGAACTAAATGGGTACCATCGAGTACGATGGATGTGAGGGGTGCTAATACCTTCCCCTTGCATAACCAACTCCCGAACCTACAACTCTTAATTTCGTAGACCGTCTTATCCATTTCATTGGTGGGTTTTATCTATATTTTCCCGTTCTTCTTTTAGAACAAATAAAATTAGGTGGCGATTTCACCTGTTTTTTTTGAAAATTCAAATTAAATGATTTTTTTGAAAAAACGAGTTGCTTCAGTTGGCGACTTCACTGGGGACATTTTCTCAAGCGAGTTAACCCTAGTTTAGTTCTTTGTGTGGTTGTGTGTTTATCATTTTATTTTACTTTCATCTTTGTACTTTATATTATGTTTATGTTTCAGTTATTTATTTTTTCTATGCTTTATTTATTATCATATCTATTGTGTGGGAATTCTTGATGGGATTATTGATGCATAGATAAGCCCACTACCGCTTCTAGGTCACCTTTTAGGAATAGGGGTTGCGTAGCCTAGGTCCACCGACTCCATTGTCTTGTTGGCCCGGCGAAGATTCGGCTTAGAGTTGGTTATTTTAAGGAGGTTGTTGGCCCGCGATAGCGCAGGACATCAATCTTTGGACAAATGACCTATAACTCTAAGTTTGTTCATGTTGTCCTAACCGAGACCAAACGCTCAAATTTTGTATTTCGAGCATCCCGTTAAGAGCCGTTTTTTGGGGTATACTTTTCCAAATACTATTACCACGTAGGCCTCTCGATGATAGTGTTTGTTAAAGGGGATCGAGACTCAAGAAACACTTAGCAGAAGACCTTAAAACCATCCCATGGGGAATTTGGGTAGAAAACTTAAAGCCATCCTATCATAGGATCCCACCTGAATAAGTTGTTTGATTACCGGTATCATCCCTGTTTCACATCTCTATGAACCTGTTACTATCATTATGTTGCATTCCACTTGTATATATGAAATTGCATTTCATCACATCTTTTTTCATTGATCACATTACATTTCATTGCATAATCTGCATATTTCATACATTCAAGTTGTCAAAAACACTCATATCGTCTGTCTCCATTCTCAGTTGGTCGTCTACCGTCAAACTGATTCCTCAACACCTTGGATTTGAAGCATGGTTCAGAAAACTATGGAGGAACTTCAACGAGACCAAGAGCTATTAAGAGAGGAAGTTAACCAGCTGAAGGGTCAGATGAGCCAAGTCTTGGAAATCCTGCAAGTCTTGTTGAAAAGAGAAGGCATCTCTTCACCGATTGCTACAACGCAAGTGGATGCTCCTATAGCATTTTCCCTTGCCACTCCAGCTCGAGAGCCACACCATTCGGTGATTACTCATGTACCGATGAACGGTCCATCCCCGAAAGATCCTCCTCAACCTGTGTTTCTAAAAGTGTCTATTGCTGGTGAATCCTCTACTAGTGCCAAGAAAACCTTTGGAAACTTCCAAAAGAAGAAAGAAGTCGAAGCTAATGTTGTCTCAATTGAAAGAAGAAGACCTCGTCGTAGGCCTCAATACTATGATCAACCGCAAGTAGATGCTGTCACTCCTTCAGTCAAGGCTCAACCAATTCAAATTCCTCAGCGTCAAGCTGTTGAACAAAATCAGAACCGCAATGCAAGGAATAGGACTCAGTTTGACCCTATTCCAATGACTTACACTGCATTGTATCCTTACTTGGTTGAACTAGGTCTGATCACAACAAGGCCTCTGACTCCTCCAAATCCTCTCCCAATTGGATTCAGGACTGATCTTCATTGCGAGTTCCATCAAGGAGCTGCCGGCCATGATTTAGAAAATTGCTACCCACTAAAGGCTAGAGTTCGAGAGCTAGTCAAAAGCAAGGAGATAAATTTTGGAGATCCTCCACCAAATGTTATCAATAATCCGTTGCTAGGGAAAAGTGGCTGAAGACGGGTCAGAGAATCTCAAGTCACCTCCTAAAGCCAGTGTTTCAGACGGGACAGCTCATCCTTGTAACTGATTAGTCACTAGGCCATGTTTCTTTCTATTTGCATTTTCCTTTGTTTATGTTAAAATTGTTGCTTTCAAATCTTGTTTGTAATTTCGTGTTGATTTTAATGAAATGAGCATTGCACTGTTTTGATTCAAATCATTTACATTCATCACTTTCAAATATATATTTTCCCTGTTAAACTTCTTTACCGAACTTTTGTTTTTGCAAAGATTGGAGGGAGGATGATAAAAACAAGATACCCATAATTGTTGTTGGTATGCTTTTGAATAAAACTTTGTTGATGATATACAGGCATTGTTTCAATTCCCAAACACTGGAGAAATAAGGAAGTTAGTCCCTTGTCAACCCCTTCGAGCCTAGAAGTTGGAGTTTCTTTTCATATGAAAAACCCGCAATTTTAACCTGGGGCAGGGTAATTCTCAGTTTAATTCGGATGTGCATTCGTTCAAGATGCCTTTCAACAAAGTTTGTATTCAATCAGCTTTCCTTCACACACATCAAATAAGTGTCGAAGATGTCATCCAATTCAAAAGTGATGATGATGGTTCCCCGTAATCATGAAAGTTAAGCAGTCACTATCTTTCCAAAAAGTATATATCAAAAGAAAAAGCCGCCAAGTTAAAATTAAAAAGGCAACTTAGGAAAAAATTTGGGGCATCTCGCTGACCGTAATCTTAAATGGAACGGTTTAATCAAAAGTCAGGAATGACAATTTCAAACCAGAGTTGACAAAAGTTCTCAAACAGCAAATGTTGCAAAAAGAAGTGACTACTATTTCAAAAATCTAGCAACTTCTGAGCCATCATTCCTATCAGTGTGCAGTCCAAAATCTATTGGAACCTAAATGCACAATCTGAGTTTAACTGAGCGTAGGACTGAAGAACATCACGAAGATTGGGTTGGGTACAAATAAATTTTGAGCCTTTATCCTTTATTTCTTAAACCGTGAACCAGACCACGTTACAACCCTCAAAAGACCTAATTGAAGCCAGGTTTCTTTTGAAAGTATACTACAGCAAGGTTGCGTAATATGACTCCTAAGGTCTTTTGCAAATCAATTGTATTGGTATATCCATACTGTTGTTTTCTCTTTCACTTTTAAATTTTTAAACCGCTGTGTTTTAACCAGCAATTCATTTCTTATACAGCGATTACATCATTCCAAAAATGATTTTTGTTTCAAAACTTTTGCATGAACTTTGCATTAAATTTACCATGTTTGAATAAACAATTTTTGCTTGCAAACAAGTTTTCCTCATCAAGGAAGTCCAAACTTTTGAGAAACTTGGTCAGTGATCCTAATTAGGGGCAAGTATTTTTTCGGATCCTGTTGTGAATCAGTTCAAGATTTGTTGCTCAGTGCAAGTCATTATCAAAATTGTTTTAATCAGAAGATCTTTTTTTTCAAGACTTACACCGGGGCACTCATTTCCTTCAGTTATTTTCAAGAATGGAAGCCATGGTCAGTTTATCTCCATCAACGTTTAATTGAAGCCATTATCAATTTATCTTCAACAATCAACTAATCAGGGGCAACCCCAAGTAGCGCTTCAGTCCTTCCTCCAAGGATCATCGTTTTTGACACAGTTCACAAGTGTGCTAGAAGTGTTTCTCAAGACATTTTCTCTCTAAGTGGAGTTGGCAGTGTTCTTCGTGTTGAGCAATCAAAGTTCCCATCTTACCTCCACAAAAGAGTCAATCTTCGTTGTCATAAACGTCTGCATTACATACTACATGCATAGATCATTCATATATCATGCATCACAAAATTCATATATCATGCACAACAAGCATATTTTATCCGCATTTGCATTTCCCGAGGTCTTATTGCAGTCAATATCTTACCTTGCAGTCAAAATCCAACTTACTTGGTACCTACCAATCAGATGTTTGTCAGTTTGTATCCCTTCATCTAAAGCCATTGTTAGATGTCGTGGTCTCTTTTTCTACTCCAGTGCCATTCCTGGATGTTTGTCTCCACTCCAGTGTCATTCCTGGATGTCTGTCTATTTTTACCTGCCATTCACGGATGTCATCTATCACCACCCGGTGCCATTCACGGATGTACTCTATTTTACTCCAGTGCCATTCCTGGATGTCTGTCTATTTTCACTCCAGTGCCATTCCTGGATGTCTGTCTCTTTGTCACTCCAGTGCCATTCCTGGATGCCTTGTTTCTTCCTTCATCTAAAGCCATTATTAGATGTTGAGCCTTTTCCATCTAAAGTCATTATTAGATGTCGAGCCTTTTTTCATCCAAAGTCATTATTGGGTGTTACATCTTTCTCACTTTATTCAAAGCCATTATTGAATATTGTGATCTTCCTTCATCTAAAGTTATTATTAGATGTCGAGTCCTTTTTCATCCAAAGCCATTATTGGGTGTTATGCCTTTCTCACTTTATTCAAAGCCATTATTGGATATTGTGATCTTTCTCCATCTAAAGCCATTATTAGATATCGAGTCCCTCCATCTAAAGCCATTATTAGACGTCGAGCCTTGTTCATCCAAAGCCATTATTGGGTGTTATGCCTTTCTCAGTTTATTCAAAGCCATTATTGGATATTGTGATCTTTCTCCATCTAAAGCCATTATTAGACATCGAGCCTTGTTCATCCAAAGCCATTATTGGGTATTATGTTTTTCTCACTTTATTCAAAGCCATTATTGGATATTGTGATCTTTCTCCATCTAAAGCCATTATTAGAGGTCGACTCCTTGTTCATCCAAAGCCATTATTGGGTGTTATGCCTTTCTCACTTCATTCAAAGCCATTATTGGATATTGTAATCTTTCTCCATCTAAAGCCATTATTAGATGTCAAGTCCCTCCATCTAAAGCCATTATTAGATGTCGAGTCTTTTTTTCATCCAAAGCCATTATTGGATGTTTTGTCTTCCGTGTTGTATCAGTCAATTTACCACAAATTTCTGATTTCCAATTTCTTTCCAACAAATTACCATAGAGTCTCATATCATACATCATTAAAAAAAAATGTCAAAAAATATTGCATTCAGCACTTTTCTCATTATATTTTATTCACAGCATACCCATTGCATCTCAGGGCAAAATTTTGGGTTTTTGATATTTAACTATCTCCCACTGCGATAATATGAAGCTTGATCATCTTCATATCATCCGTTGAAGATATTTAAATAGGCAATTGCACCCCAAATTTTACCCTGCTGTTTTTCTACTTGCATTTGTATTTATATTATAAAAAAAACAGTCATTTAGTCATTGCATCTGCATCATTACGTCGTATTTAAATTGACCAAAAATCAGTTTAAATCGATATTTGCATTGTTTTAATTATAAAATACCTGTTATCTTACTTCATGCATTTTTACCTCTCTGCCTGTTTATTGCATTATTTTAATTTATTTATATGTCGATGATATCGATACTTTAATTTTATAAATAAACTGCTAAAGGCGATTCGATACTGTGCAAAAATTAGTGGGAAAAATATTTCAAATTTTTATCTTTTACTCACTGCTTTATGAATCTACGTGTCGCGTAGATCATGAAAATGTGCTCTCCCTAATTTTTCGATACATTTTTGAGTCTCGTTTTTAACCGTAAACGTTTTAAAATCGGGTATTCTTTATTATCATTTTATTTCAATTTTAACCATGTCAATATTTTTTCTTTAATTTATAAGAGCCGTAGTTTATTTTAATATGCTCATATTATTTTTTTCGGATAATTTATTGTCCGAACTTTTACCATTTTTTGACAATTTTAGGTGTCTATTTTTTTTTATCTCAAAAAATCAAAACAAAAATATTTTTGGGCTTGTCATTTTTTACCCAACCCATTTTGTGGCCCATTTAATTATAAAGGACATTTTAGGCATTTTTAATGTAAAACCTAATTTTATAGTATAAATACTAATGTTGTGTTACTGTTCAAGGGAGACCAATTTGAAAACAACACCAGGAGGCCAATTGAAAAAATTGAAACGGAAACGGCTATTAAAAACAAAATCCAGATTATAAGAATTATAAAAAAACATCATCTTCTTCTGTCACCCTCTCCTTCACTGTCTTGTCACTCGTCCTAGCTTCCTTCCGTTCTCAACAGAACCTCTGTAAACCTCTTATCTCCTTCCACACATCGTATCTTCCACTCATTACAACAACAAACCAGCAGCTGTTCCACTCCTCCTCTGCTTCAGTTTCTTCCACACCCCTGTCAGTTTTCTGCAAGCTTCCGCGACAACAACCGTGACGCAAATCTCTCCAATCTGCTTCTTCTGTTTTGCTCGTCAACGAATAGCAGCTTAGACTCGTTTTTTCGGTAAGGTTTATATCACTGTTTGTCTCGATATGCTGTGAAACCGTTTTAAAACCTATGAAGACAATGGATTTTTTATTGTGTTATTGATTCCCTGTATTCGGATATGCTGAAAATACTTATTCTGCTGATTTCAATCTCTGTTTTGAGTTATAAGCACACTTATTCTGCCGATTTTAATTATTCTCAACTGTGCATGATTATGGTTCAAGTTTGAATTGATATGCTGCCGGATTCATGATTGAATTTCTGGAAGTGAGAAATAGTTATAGTGTAATATAATTTCTTTTTGAATTTAGAATAGTTTTGTTCTCTTTAGGAAAAAATCCTTGAAAAGAGGTTATTACAGTTCAATGCGTATATGTTTGGTTTGAATTTGGAATCTGATTGGTATAATCTTATGTACACTTTGATTCCAATGAATTTGTGGTAAAGGTTTCCATGACTAGTTTCGATGATGGTTTGACATCTATATCGCGTTATTCGTGAAAGATATGGCCGAGAAACTGTCATGGGCAGCCATGTTAGTTTGTTTTCTTTTGAATTGGTGATAAGAATCACATTGTAGTTTCGATGAGAGTTCGACATCGACACGTTCATTTGCGTAGGATGTGAACGAGAAACTGTTGGGATATCATATTATGGTGTTATTCTCATTTTTTAAATTTCGATTGAAGTTTTACGATTGATGGATATTTGAAGTTTGATTTGGTTTCAATGAAGGTGAATGAAGGTGATGTTGTTTCCGCGTTTATTTGTGTAGAAACTAACCGAGAAACCATTTGACATTTATTTGTTTTGTTTCGATGAAGGTTTAATGATTATACCGCGTTTAGTCGCGTGTAAATCTAACCGAGAGACATGTTGAAACACCGTGTATTATGTTATTCTCGTTTCTTTTAACTTCGATTGAATTTGAGATAAGGATTCCATATTGGTTTCGATGATGGTTCAAGGTCTATGTCGCTTTATTGGCGTAAGACTTAACCGAGAATCAATGATGGAATCTTGGACGCAATGACAATGGTGTTTCGGTAGTTTAATTGATTTAAGTGGAATTTTTGAGTGTTTCTTAATATAATTAAGTTGCTGCCCGTTTTCAGTTTATGCGTTTAAAATGTGTTTAAAACTCAATTTTCCACGTTTTTCGATTGATTAATAGCATGAGTTCTTTGGTTAGTCCATTTGTGAATCGATAACAACGAATAAATTCTTGATTCTTGAATTGTTCATTCATTCATATAAGTTGCATTTGATTTTAAGTTCTTGCCTACTAACCATTTCTATTTGCAATTCTATTTTCTTCATTTTATCTCACACTCATGCTACTAATATGTTTGCTATTTGTGTAGACATTCGAGGATTGTTCAAAAAAGCATTCATTTTCTTTTAATATTGACATTACTGTTTTTTTATCTAACATTTAACATTTAATAATGTACCTACAATATACTTGCATTTTTATTTTATTTTATATTTTATATTGTGAATATATTTATACATGTTATTTTTATTTCATATATTTAGTACTGTAAATATTACATACATATTATTATTATTATTATTATACTTTACATATTCATTTGTAATTAAATTCGAATTATGCTGTAACATAGTAGTTGCATGTCTTAGATTTAATTTCATAAATTTATTCTAAAGTTAACTAATATAATAAAATACAATAATTAATTAATATTTAAGTTTTACCGCATTTAGTTTCTATTTGTATGTTTTTATCAATTTACCGTTTTCCTTTTAATTTTAATTTATCCCCATTCGAATAATGTACCCCAATCCCCTTGATGCATTGTAAATAATTTATCGCTTTCCATTTTATTTTACAGTTTAATCCCCATTTATAGTTCATGTATCCCTCATCCAAAAACAATTCATGTAATAATTATCTAGTGCACATTTATTTTATTTAATTTAACCGTCACTTACACAAAACCAAAAAAATCTTTTTTTAAACTAATATTTGTAAATCATTTTTAAACCCGTAAGTCGACAAAGCTACGAAGCGTCGCGATGACCACACATGCACACATGTACGCTTGATCCTGGGCCTTCTTACAGTGAGCCTATTTCGATCAATTGTCCCAATTGGTCGTCTTAGAAGACTAGCCCACTTTGCTAGTACACATGTAATTTAATTATTTTATACTTAGGTTGACCACCTTGTATGGGCTTTGTCGATTTTATTTGTGATTTACAATTGTCTCGATTCTATTCTTTTTCCATTCACCAAGCATTTAAAACACTTTCAATAAGAACTCGATCCAACGTCGAGTCTTCTTCTCAAACCTCGATCCAACGTCGAGTAATTTTCAAAAATGAATTTCTACAAAAAAAGAACATTTGGATAAGATTTGTTTTAATGGTTAGAGGTTAGCCCAACGATTAAAACAAATCGAAGTTTCTAATTGATTAGAGGATAACCCAATAAATTGAGAAACTTCAAATCCATGTTCTAAAATAAAAAACATGGTGCTATGGTATTTAAGTAAATCGTTAGAGGATAGCCCGACGATTTAATTAAAATGTAAAGTATTTGGGCCATTAGAGGGTAACCCAATGACTTAAATACTTTATTCCATACACTTAATAAAAGTGAACTTTGTTTCACCTCACTCTTTTCATAATAAAGATTTTAGATGAGAGATGATCGGTTGACCTCAATCACCAATCTCGAGTATTGAATCGTTAGAGGATATCCCAATGTTTTGGTACTTGTCATCCACAATTTAAAATCAATTCCAACACATTCAATAACTTTTGTGCGCTCTAAGCACCTTTTACCTTTAAACCCTTTTTCAAGATTAGACATGATTCATTTATAAATGAGATGCTTCTTCCTCTATTCCCAAGGTTTTCGACTTCTCCACTTGAGTACTAGAGGTGTTCTCAAACCCTCCCTCATGTTGGTGCGTAGTCCTTTATTCTTTATCACACCTTGTGGACGTTAGACGAGTCTTCTCCTTTTAAAAATGACGACTTGTCTTTTCATTTAGAATCAATCAACAAACAATCATTTTTTAGAAGAACTACGGAGTTTTGACTTTCCCATTGCACGAGGGAGTACGTAGGCACGCGGTTTCAAAATCGTGTCAAACTCAAAAATAATAAAAAACATATCTCCTCTCTTTCTTTCTCATTTCAAACCTTAGAAGATCGTAAAATTTTTCACACTAACACACAACCACACTTTGAACTAAATGGGTACCATCGAGTACGATGGATGTGAGGGGTGCTAATACCTTCCCCTTGCATAACCAACTCCCGAACCTACAACTCTTAATTTCGTAGACCGTCTTATCCATTTCATTCGTGGGTTTTATCTATATTTTCCCGTTCTTCTTTTAGAACAAATAAAATTAGGTGGCGATTTCACATGTTTTTTTTGAAAATTCAAATTAAATGATTTTTTTGAAAAAACGAGTTGCTTCAGGGTGATAAAGTAAATAAAGAAAACAAACAATTGAATGCAAAAGTCCAACGAATTTATTGAATGAAAACGCAAACAATGATAATAACCTCAAACGAGCCATGATGCCCCGGCAAGGCACTAGGCTTTCAAAGTTTATTGTTCAAAACATAAAGAAATACGAAAAGCAAAACAAAACAAGAGCAATTACTCGACTAAAGGAGATTGGTATGACGCCTTCGCCTTCCAATTCTTGAGCCCATTGTCCGAGTTGGGAAGATCCACTCTGATGTCGAAGTCATTGTCATCGCCTTCTATAGCATGAATTCCACTCTGGCTGATGCGGAAAGGAAGTTGGCCGGCACGTTCGCGGCGTATCATCTTCTGACCCTTGATAGTGAAGCCTAAACCAGTCTTGTCGGATTTGAAAGGTAGATTAGGGAGCTGACCCCAAATAGAGCTACCTTCTTCAACAACAGCTTGAGCATCTTTCAGCGAGGCCATCCTAGGCGGAACTTGTGTAACTTCAGGAGTGGTGGGAGAGTCTACAAGCATGACTCTGGGGATTGTTTCAAAAGCTTGACAGGGAGTCTCGAAGAATTCACCCTCCATCTCGAGATAGCGGAATGACTGTAGATGACCGACCATATTCTTCTCTTCACCACATATCAGTAACAACCTTCCCTTTCACCGGTATTTCACCCGATGTAAGGTAGAGGTAATAACGCCTGCCCCATGTATCCAAGGGCCCAAGTAGGCAAGAGTAAGACGGATGTCCATGACAAAGAAAGTGGAATCAAAAGTCCGGGAACCGACTTTGACAGCAGAGTGAGCTCTCCAAGCACTGTCGCTTAGAACCATCAAAAGCTCTCACGATAATGTCACCGGGTCTCGAACCAACCTTCGACATCAAGTCGATCAAAAGCGCTTTGTAAGATATTGAGCGTAACCGTATCCACCAAAACATGAGATAGTGTAGTGCCCTTGCATTCAATGTAGATGTGCAAGGCCTTGTTATGTTTCTTTCCTAAGGAGTCAAATCAAGATCGAGAAACCTAGGCCGTTGTTTGAAGCCTGCTAGCAATACAAACTTTAACGGTTGGTGGTAGTGTCTTGCGACATGAGCATTCTTCGAAACTTCACCAAGGCATTAGCATGAGCCTCGAGCACAAGAGCAAAGCGAGCATGGAAATCTTGGACTGAGTCTGTCTTAACTGCTCCACAACATTGTAATCACTCTTCTTGATGATCTTCAATTTCCTCCATTTCTTGTTTGGAGGTGTCTTCAGAACTTCCTTTGGTACTTCGTTGAGCGGATGAGCCACCGATTCTTTCCTCTAGTGGGGATATTGGTGGAGTAGACGGAATGCGAGCCGGAGTCGCAGTGTCTTTCTCTGGTCACCTTCGGATCCGTGATGTTGTCGATGTCGAATAAGCTCCAATGGTAAGATCTTCAATTGTCGAGGATCTTGCTTGACACCATGATAGTAAACATCACCCATAATTCCAAGGGATAGCTTTGTCGAGGAATATGGAACCGGTCTTGGAGAAGTAATGATGAGGGGTGCCACTCTAGGCATGGATCGCAGAGGAAATCCTTATTGTGTTAACATCAAGATAATCTTCGGGAAATCGTCACCCCATCCCGGTTTTAACATCTTCAATAGGAATCTTGTAACTATCGTGATGTACTTCACCATGTAGTCATACTTTCCACTTGGTTGCCCCAAGGTATCCCACACAGATGGTGCGCTTGTCGCATTGTCGATCTTCAACTTAGACATTTCTTCACACCGCACAGGTGGTTTCGAAATAGTATCTCACGGTTATCCATCATGCATCGAACACGCCTTCTCAACCAAGCACAACCATCGTGCATATGGGAACCAACGACAATTCTCCGGGCATCCTGGATTGACACCGCTTGCAGCAAATTCTTCTTAAATCATCGAGGAATGGTCATGTCATCTATGTTGAAAACATAGTATCGCCACCAACAAAGATTGGAACTCTTGTCATGGTTAGGCATAGAGCGTTGATCACATCTGAGTCTCAACAGAGGATCAAACTCAATGCTTAGCTTCAATCATATCTTGAATCTTATTCTTCGAGCCTAACAATTGTCGTTGTCGCCCTGGCTATTGGAATGGTAAGCACACTTTGCATTAGGATTGTATGGAGAGGAAGTGTTGACATTCGAGGAGGATCCTCAAGGTAAGCACTCGCTTTCAACATGTGTTGCAAGGCTTCATGACAATGACATGTTGATCTTTGTAAACCGCTTCGTGGCGCGTTCGCTACGCTGCTCTCGCCGAGGTTGCCGATGGAGGGTGGAGATCACAACCGCCCTACAGATTGAGATCGATCTTGGCTCGGCTTTTCGACCATACAAGATTGACTTCTTTCTTACCACCAAAAGATCTCTTCGCATTTGAAGATGACTCTACCGAATTTTCCCACTCTTGATACCAAATTGATCGTCATCAATATCATGAATCCTATGAAGAGTTTCCAATCAGATGATTGAAGAAAGGGCTTGTCAGTGTTCCCATGAACATATCAACCAACTCCCTATTGGACAAGGGTGGCTGAACTCTGCTTGCTAAATCTCTCCATTTCTGAGCATACTCCTTGAACTTCTCGTCTCGACCCATAGACATGCTTTGTAGTTGCATGCGAGTGGGTGTCAATTCAGCATTGTACTCATACTGTCTGTAGAAAGCATCAGCCAAATCACTCCAAGTACGGATACGGTCATTCTCTAACTGATAGTACCATTCCAACTGGGTTCCGGACAAACTCTCTTGAAAATAGTGCATCCACAACTTTCTGTCGTCAGTGTGGGAGGAATCACAACACCAGGAACAAGACTCAGATCATCAAAGTTCAGCCCGGACATCTTCAGGTTTTCCACAGCATTCAGACAGTCTTCAAGTTGTTTGTACTTGTCATCTTCATCGAGTACGCTATAATCGAGCGGTCCTCTCCTTTCTTTGGCTCACGCTGGTCACCATCATCACCCTTGGTACTCCCCTCGGTATGGACACTTCCTTCAGAGAGCTCGATCCGACTGAACACTTTTGGACCCCCTTTGAAACGTCGACCCATGTTGAGGAGACCAACAACCTTCTTTTTTCTGTTGATGAGCTTCTTCAAATCTTCTTGGCCTTGGACCAAGCTGGTAAACATCTCAATAAACCGGGCATTCGAGCCCGGAGATCTTTGATATCTGCTCAAGAGCCATTTCGCTAAAATAAATAGCGAGCAAATGAGAAAACCAATCTCCAATGTTCCCGTGATGCAATGTTATGATATGCTATGCGATGTTTATGCAAATGCAATGCAATGTTTTCAAGGACCTTAGAGATTTAAATTTGTTAAACAAGCAATGAGCAAACATTTATTAGTACTTCTTTTTATTATTCTTTTTTTCTTTTTAAGTACAAGAGATAGTTCGAAACAATAAAAGAAAATATAAACATCCTAAAGCTCTAAGTCTCCCATGGGCGCTTCCTCTTGGTGCCGATGTAGGTGTTGATGCTTCGCTCCTCGTGAAGTAGCTTGGTCAACTCTAAAACTTTCTTCTCGCTGTAACATCGAGCTTCAAAGGTATCCCTTTCTTCTTTAAGTCGAATCCAGATCGCTTCAAGTCTTCAAAATCAAGAGGCATGTCGATGGAGAACAAAGATAGGGTACGCCACCTATAGCAAGGTTCCATAATTACGGTAGAACAGTGAATGGCATCATGAGGTTTTGAGCTGAGCTCGCACCCATTTGAGGTAAGGTTCCCAAGGAATGGAGTTCTGTTCCCCAAAGTCTTGTATCGGTCTTCTTTACCATGCCCCAAGCGTGTATAAACCTTCGCTTGTGAATTCGAGATCGTGATTGTAGTCGAACACAATATCTTGGAGAAGCATATCATGTGGACAATCTCGAGCAAAACCAAACCGACGAGAGCTAGAGAAGGGTTAGTAATACCTCCCTTATACCAAGTAGAGGTACATTAGGGAATTCTCCACAACGCTCAATGAATGTGAAGTCCTTTTGAGAGAAAAGATTCCAACGAATATCGGAATGAGAGAGTGACATCAATCTTTGAGACCATCTCAACCTTTGTTCATTCTTCAAAACTGATGGAGAAAGGTGCGAAATAAACCACCTTGAAAGTAACGGTATACAACACATGAGAGTTCCTTGTCGCTTAGTAGTACGAGTGTGGAGAGAATGTAGGATGTCTCCAAGTAAGGTAGGCACAGGATTGCGAGTAAGGAACAACTTGATGGCATTAACATCTATGAATTGATCCGAGTTAGGAAATAGAACCAAACCATAAATTAGCAAGGCCACAATGTTTTCAAATGCATGGAAACTCATAACTTTGAGGAATTCTCGGGCTTTCTTGATTAAGAACTTGGAAAGTAAACCCTTAACTCCACTTCTAGTTTCCCAATTGGCTTCGATATCTGAGCGCTTAAGATGTAAGGCAGATGCAATGTCTTCGTACTTAGGAACCTTTTCTAGACCGGTGAATGGCATTTGATCAAAAATAGGTATCCCAAGTAGGTTAGAGAACTCTTCCAAGGTAGGAACCAACTGATAATCTGGAAATGTAAAGCAATGGTGCTTCGGGTCAAAGAACTGGAATAGGACATGCATCATATCTTCTTCAAAACCGGAGATAACCAAATCAAGTAGATAACCATGTCTTTTGATGAACTGAGCATGGTCGGGAATTTCTGAAACCAAATCTTTGAGCTGAGAAGGGATACCCATGAAGTTGATTCGGATAGTCTTCCTAGAAGCCATAACACCCTACAAAACAGAGCAAAGATAAATCCCTAGGTCCTTGAAATAGTTAGAAATGATATGCAATGCGAATGATGTCATGATGTCATGTTTAGCACACACAAACAATTCACACAATGAGCCTAGGTTTAAGGCTTGCATGAGGTATAGGTGATTACCCTACCAAAAGTTCGAGTTGGTTCATCCTGTCCTATAATAGTAACCGGGTTCTAGGAATCTCATATCACAGATCTTTCTCGTAGGCGCTTATTTCAATACGACGGCCAAGTGGTCGATCGAAAATGTCCCAAAAGTCTAATCTCAATGAGCGTAGCATCGAGTATCAACCAACCTCGGTCTACACCAAAGCCGGCCATCTCACTACCTTCTAATGGCCAAGATGGGTCAATTAAGGTTCTAAAAGTTTAGTTAGCTGATGACACCACGCAGAAGCCAAATACTATCTTCAACTTGGGAATGAAGAGTATCGGGACAACCAAAGTGTCACGCTAACGTAGCCATCATGTTGACCGTAGTTATATCGCCCAGCGGTCGCAATGATCTAATGCTACTTACCTAAAAGGAAACCCGGATCCGTGTAGGATCCCCACAAATATAATACCCAAGCAACCCTTAAAGATAAAGCATACAAGTCAAACAAAAGCAATAAAAGTTATCTAGAAATCCCTAAGGCAATTCTCTTTGGGTGTTTCAC
This sequence comes from Vicia sativa, assembly GCA_021764765.1. NCBI lineage: Eukaryota > Viridiplantae > Streptophyta > Magnoliopsida > Fabales > Fabaceae > Vicia > Vicia sativa. The sequence goes on along the minus strand of CM038793.1, from coordinate 116,839,706 downwards.
AGTAGTCGCTAGTTCTGAATACGTGAACTAACTTTGTAGGATTTTGTATCCAAATGTGCGGATAGCTAGAGTCGCCACCGACTTTTATTTTTATCCAATTAAGGGAAGGTAAAAGTAATGTAAAAAGACCTTCGTTAGATTCTCGAGTTCGGGAGAATGGTTATGAAAAGGGAAGGTATTAGCACCCCTTTCCATCCGTAGTTATCTACGGGCTCTTAGTTGCTCTAGATCACCTTTTTTAAAATTGCTTTCTGTGTGTTTGACAAAATGTTTTGAAAAGGCATTTCGCTTTGACTTTGTAATGACTCATGTAGGAGTGTATACAAAGTGTTCGGAAATGTTTTTGTTTGTTTTGAAAAGAATTTGAACTTTGAAAAAAGTGTGTGGTGTGAAAAGCATTTGATAGAGCAAGCAACTAAAAGACTTATTTACCCACTCAGAATTGGTCGTTTTTGTTGTACTTCTACATTCCTTTAGAATAGCGCTAGCCGTACCATTAGTTAGTAGGTAGCTCCATTTGTTGGATGTAAGCGGGACATTCGAAGGGACATCGGATGGTCATAGAAAGCAACTTGTAGGAAGTATCCTAGCACATTCAAGGACTATCATCATTTTCGTAGGCGACAATCGAGGGTCAAGATCATGTATTCGGAGGCGACATCGTGGGTCTTATGATCTTTGTATCGAAGGGACTATGATGATTTGTTTGGAAGGCAACGGTGCTAGAATACCTCTACGTTCGAGGGACATGACCATTTTGAATTCGTAAAGGCAACGAGAGAGAATTACCCTAAGGGGTGCGTGTGTGAAGAAGTGTGTTGATTTCAGAATATGTTATCTTGAAAATTAGTGGGCTATGTTCATTATTATCTTGCCATACACGCCTAGTTACTAACAATTTATAGGGTGCGGAAAGTAAAATGCGGAATGTAAAAGCGGAAATGTAAAAGTGCGGAAAGAGAAACCTACGCTATTACATGGATTTGGGGCAAATACATAATTTAAAATGCGGAAAATAAAGTCCTAATTAAAACTATTACAACCCATATGCAATTACATTATTGAAAAAAAAGAATGATAAAATGATAAAGAGAAAATCGTCTGAATCGGGTCAACCTGTACAAAAGGAAGAAATCGGAAAATGCAATATGAATCGAATAAGAGAAAAAATGTTAGAAAAATGCAAATTGTAATATGAGAAAATTATTATATGCTGGAAATAAGATAAATATGCTAAAATAATTTTTTGGGATTTTTTAATGCATAAATAATAATTTAAAATGAATTTATAATGATTTAAATGCTAAAATAAAAATAAAATAAATATGCATGCAAAAATTATATTTTAAAATTTATTAAATTAAATAAACATTTTCAGAATGTAAATGCAAAAAGAAAATTATATTTTGGTAATTTTTTAATGCAGAATAAAAATTATGAAAAGAATTAAAATATAATGCAAAATATTAAATAATATAGAAAATATAAAAATAGGAAAAGTTTGAAGTTTGGAAAAGAAAAAGGAAGAACCGGTCCCAGGCTGGATCGAACTCATGACCTCCTGGAGAATCTCTTCAAAACACAAGCCTTAACCACTGGGCCAGCATGCTCTTTGTGTTGGAAAAGCTGGAAACATTTGAATAAAAACGTTGACACGTCCTGGGTATATTTGAAAACACAATCAGCGTGCTTGGACCCCAGTTATTTTGAATGGACGAATCAGGACGCGTTCTCTCGCCACGCATGCAGCTCGCCGGTCCACTCAGGTCAACGACGCCGGAGCCCTAGCTCCGGTCGTCTTCCCCGATGAGCAGCCACCTGAAACTGGAAAAACACGCAAGATAAATAGTTCTAAGGTACCCTACCCCCCTAAATCGAGGGCTGCGAACACGATGGTGCCATTAGTTTGCCCTAAAAACACCTGTATCAACCGGTTTAAATCAAACAGTTCAAAATGCCCTAGCTATGGTGATTTGAGTTCTACACGTCTAAGCTTGCATGTAAGGCTTCATTCATGACCTAACAAGCATCCTGGATCGATACAAACAAACAAGAAACGTTAACGATGCATGAATAATGAAATTCGAATTTCAAAATATACCAAATCGGAGTGAGGTACTGGGCACGATTCTGGATGGATTGGCTTCGAGCAAGAGTTGATTCTGAATCCTGGGAACCTCTTGAGCACAATGGAAAGGCTGGAAGAGGTCGAGAAAGGCTGGAAGAGGTCGAGAAAGGCTGGAATTTGAAATTCGAATTTCCAAGAATCTTGAAAATTTTTGCAAGAGTTTGGGTTTGTTTTTAGGTTAGGGTTTCCGTCCTTGGTTTGTACACAATGCTGGCAATTTATAGAAGAAATTGGAAGAGAAAAAACAAGGAAAAAAGATTGGAAATTGAATGTGCAAATATTTTCCAATAAATAAAATCAAATTTCCTTTAAAACTTGATTTTTTCTTTCCATGTGCATGAGTCACGAATTTGGCAATTGGTGTGGGCTTTCTTGGACATTAAGAAAGATATAAATCCAACTTGTTTGAAAAAGAAACTTAATTTTCATATTTTACATAATTTATTTTTGAATTAAATGTTGTAAAATTCAAATATAAATCATGAAAATAGAAAATCACCATTGCCAAGCATTTATGGGTCAAGAATATTGTCATGAACAAGTTTGGATCAAAAGATTATAGGCGCATTTGGAAAATTTTGCATTTTGACCAAAATGTCCTTTTGTGCAATTATCCGAAATTGCCCAACTTCTGAATAGTGTATCTTGCTCAATTTTCCACATTTTTGAGTGTTCTTGGACTTTTTGGAAAGCTCTAAGAGTCCTCTAACCAATGTCTTTGGTTTCATCTCAATTGGAGTTACCATGCTCAATATATCTTCAAAAAAAAAAGTTGTAGAGAATTGAATTTCCTTCAAAACAAGAGGTGGTGGAAAAATTTCTGAGAAAGTATGAGAAAGTTATGATCAGTCAAAGTTCAGTTGACTTTTCACCTAGAAACCCTAATTTAGAAAGTTTGACTTTTGAGCAAATCTTGAGTTTTCTTGATGAATCATGATCAACCCTTGATCAAATGATGAATGTAACTCCAAAATGAGGATGTTGACCAAAAGTCAGAAGTTTTGACTGTATGTTGACCACAATTGACTTTTTGTCCAATACACCCGATTTTTAACCATCTGAGCAATTGCCTGAGGAAACTTGACTTGTGAGGCTTGAAACTTGACATGGAGAATCTTTGAAGCATATGAGGAGGCATGGAGGCCATTGGAGATGTTGGAAGCTCATCTTGACTTGAGAGATACCAAACCCTAGTTTGGGTTGATTGTCTAGGAGAGAGTTTGTTTGATCAACTCTTGAGGAATCCTTGAGCATAGATGTATGAGATCTTTTGAGAAGATGGAGGGAAAATTTTGGGGTATGACACCAGGCATACCATACCGACAAATGAGATTGTTCTTGATGAATCGGACCACCACTTGCTTGGTAACATTGGCATAAGAAGCCACTTCAACCCATTTGGTGAAGTAATCAATTTCTACCAAGATGAAGCGATGTCCATTAGAAGCCTTGGGTTCAATCATCCCAATCATGTCAATACCCCACATAGAGAAAGGCCATGGGGAAGAAATAATATTTAGAAGTGTAGGAGGCACATGAATTTTATCAGCATAATTCTGACACTTATGGAACTTCTTCACAAATTTGTAATAATCGAATTCCATTGTTAACCAATAGTAACCTATCCTTAGCATCTTCTTTGCCATAGAGTATCCACTGGCATGGGTACCAAAGGAAGCCTCATGAATCTCATGCATCAACATGTCTACTTCGTGTCTATCCACGCATCTGAGCAGGACCATGTCATGATTTCTTTTGTATAACACACCTTCATTGAGAAAGAAACTACCAGCCAATCTCCTCAAGGTCTTTCTATCTTTGCTTGTCGCATCAATTGGATACTCTCGAGTCATCAGGAAACGCTTGATACCATGATACCAGGGTTTTTCTTAATTTTCCACTTCCATGGCGAATATATAACTTGGCCTCTCAAGGCGCTCAATATTGACCTGAGGTACATCATTCCACTGGTTCACTTTGTACATAGAAGCTAAAGTTGCGAAAGCATCTGCCATCTGATTTTCATCTCAGGGAATATGGTGAAGCTCTACTTTATTGAAGAAAGTCAACAGCCTCCATGCATAATCTTTGTAAGGGATTAAACCAAGGTGACGAGTTTCCCAATCTCCTTTAATCTGATTTATTACCAAAGTCGAATCACTGTACACATCAAGAATTTTGATTATGTGATCGGTAGCTTCATTAAGTCCCGTGATACAAGCTTCATATTCCGCCATATTATTTGTACAATCTAACATCAACCTTGTTGTGAAAGGAATGTGAGCTCCTAGAGGAGTAATGATCATAATCTTTCATTTTCAAATACATTACATCTTCATCCAGAAAATCAAACTCAACGGATTGATTATCCTCAATCGGCTGATGAGCTAGGTACTTTGCCAGTACACTGCTTTTAATAGCTTTCGAGGTGCTTTATTCAATATTATATTCAAATAACAACATCTGCCAACTAGCAATTCTTCCCGTAAGAGCAGGATTTTCAAAGATGTACTTGATCAGATCTATTCGAGAGATCTACCAAGTAGTATGATTCAACATATATTGTCGCAGACGCTTTGCAGCCCAGGCTAAATCACAACAAGTCTATTCCAATATAGAATACCGGTACTTATAGTCGGTGAACTTCTTGCTCAGGTAATAAATGGCATATTCTTTCCTTCTGGTTTCATCTTGCTGTCCCAAAATACATCCCATGGAGCTTTCCAACACAGTCAGATATAGAACCAATGGTCTTCCTTCAACAAGAGGGAGCAAGATATTAGGCTCAAGAAAATACTTTTTGATACTTTCAAATGCCCTCTGGAAATCATCTGTCCATACGCAAGCTTGATCTTTCTTCAACAGCTTGAAAATTGGTTCACAAGTTGCAGTCATATGTGAAATGAATTTGGAAATGTATTTCAAACGTCCGAGGAAACCTCTGACGTGCTTTTCAGTTCTTGGTGCCGGCATCTCTTGAATTTCCCTAACTTTATCAGGATAAAGTTTAATTCCTTTTTGGCTGACAATGAAACCCAATAGCACCGAATGTACATTTATTGGGATTCAAGCGGAGACGGTACTTCCTTAAACGCTGAAACAGTTTCAACAAATCTGCCAAATGATCTACCTCGGTTTGGGACATGGCAATTATATCATCAACATACACTTATATTTCTTTATGCATCAGATCACGGAATAGGGTCGTCATGGCCCTCTAGTACATTCCATCAGCGTTCTTGAACCCAAAAGGCATCACTCTATAACAAAATGTTCCCTAGAGTGTGATAAACGTTGTTTTTTCCATATCCTCAGGAGCCATCTTAATTTGATTGTATCAGGAAAATCCATCCATGAACGAGAACACTTTGCATTTTGCAGTACTGCCCAGCACCATATCAATGTACGGCAAAGGAATACCATCTTTCAGACTAGCCTTGTTTAGATCTCAGTAATCAACACACATGCGGACTATGATCCAGTGAGGATAGACTAATGTCACAAGGAAACTTACGTCAGTCTGCTTTAAAACTTCCTCCTTAATCTTCATCCCCATATCAGGATGAGTTCTTCTTAATTTTTGCTTGATTGGTGGGTGTAACACGGTGGGAGAACTGACTTGTTTGTTTTTCATTTGACCGTAAATGTTGCGGATAGTAAGAGTCGCCACCGACTTTTCTTTTATCCAATTAAGGGAAGGTGAAAAGAACAAGAAAAGACCTTCGTTAGATTCTGGGTAAGGGACGTGATTATGAAAAGGGAAGGTGTTAGCACCCTTTTCATTCGTAGTTATCTACGGGCTCTTAATTGCTTTAGCTCACTTTATGACTTGCTTTTTTGTGTGTGTGTTGGAAAATATTTTTGAAAAGGCATTTCGCTTTGACGTCGTAATGATTCACGCTGGAATGTATACGAAGTGTTCAGAAATGTTTTGTTTTGGAAAAGTGTTTTAACTTTGTAAAAGTGTGAGGTGTAAAAAGATGTTTTGATAGAGCAAGCAATTAAGAGTCTATTACCTACTCAAAACGGTCGCTTCCGTGTTATTTTACTTTCCTTTAGAATAACACTATCCATGCCATTAGTTGGTAGGTAACCCTATTCGTTGGATGTAAAGGGACATTCGAAGGGACATCGGATGGTCATAGAAGGCAACTTGTAGGAAATAGTCCTAACTATTACAACCCGAAAGCAGTTACAATAATCGGAAAAAGAATCGAATTGCAAATAAGAGAAAATAATGTTAGTGAAAAAGATTTTTGAGTTAGGAAAAAAGTTTTAGGGTTAGCAAACCTAAGTAGATGAGAAAACATTTTTTTTGGGAATTTTCTGGATTAATTTTAGTAAAGAAAAACAATTAAAAGTTAATTTTTCGACTAATTAACAATTAATTAAAAATATAATTTTTTATGCTAAAAATTAAATAAGCATTTTTCTGACCTAAATGCAAAAAGAAAATTTTTTTTGTGATTTTTTAATGTGTTAGAAAAATATTTGAAAAGAAATTGAATTGAATGGAAAAATAATGTGAAAATAAGAAAATAAAGTTAGTTGGAAAAGTGATAAAAAAATATATGTGAGGTGCCAAGGTTCGAACCCAGGTCCTCCTGGTCAAACGCGCGCTGCCTTGCCATCTGAGCCAACCTGTTTTGGTGTTAGGCATATGAAACATAATGAATATAAGGGAGATAATTTCCTGAACGTTGAAGAAAACACGCGCCAAGGGGGTCATCGTCCCCAATTCAAATTTCTCAGGCTTTTAGCTACGGTTTTCATCCGTAGCTAAAGCCTTTACCAACAGATTGCTTCTGTAGCAACATCCCTGCAAGATCAAATCATTCATCATATACAAAATAAATTATCTTTGAGGGCATCAATCGATTGGAAATCCTCTTCTGAGTACGATGGCGGCTCTGGTTTTGGCTTATTTTGGCTTAAACGAAAAGCCCTAATTCTGAGCTACGAACCCTAGCCATGGTGGATTCATATTCCTGCACTCAAACTCAGATTAAACTATGCAGAAAGCTTCGAAGCTTCATGATAAACACAAATGCATGGTTAAATTCAATTGATTATGCATGAAAATATGAAATCGATTTTGAGTTAGAGTTATGCAAACTGTGACTCGAATTGAGCGATTCTGGATGTTTGGATGGCTTGTGAGTATCTGGATCGATTTAGAGGACCTCCAGGAAGCGATTGGAAGGCTTAGAATTGACTGAATTGATGCACAAAGAGGTCTGCCGTTTGCTTGGAATGCACGAAATTTTTGTACTTGGCTTAGGGTTATTTAGGCATCAAATTCGTTCTTGTGGAATTTGGAATCAATGTGTATGAAATTCCTGGCAGCAGATACGTGATGTCACAGAGAATGTTATGACACACTATCTCACACTCTATTAACAATTCACACAATAAATTTAAACAGCAGTAAAGAACACAATAAATTGTTTACCCAGTTCAGTGTCTAACTACACCTACATCTGGGGGCTACCAAGCCAGGGAGGAAATTCACTATTAGTAGAATTAATTCAGGAATAAACCAACCAGTTTATCTCCTTCACTTAAAACCTACCCAATGCAACTTCAATCAAAGTCCTACTTAGACCTGAGTTCCTACTCACTCCCCCTCAATCACAGGAGTGATATCAACCTATTGATTAATTGAATTGTGAAGACACACTTCAATAAACTATCTTGATTTTGCTTCAAAGCTTTAATCAAGAGACAAACACTCGTGCTTCAAAGCTTTGAGTGATAAACTACCCTTACAAACAAATCCTAGTCCAAGGCACTTATCAATTGATAGTTTCTTGGCTCACAAGAGAAACTAGAATTACACAAATAACAACCTGCTAAATCTTCAATAAATTCTAGAGGCGCAACAGCAGTGTAAGGGTTCTATTCCTTCTATAGAAGCAGTCCTGAAACTTCAGTTTTGGGCTTCCATAAAGATAGCTAGTGTTCACTTAATTAATCCTAAAAACTTGGTCTTATCAACAACCAATTTAGATTTAATTAAGATTAACCTAACAGCCACGTGAGCATGCAATCTAATAATAGAAAAACATAATATAGCAGCTCAACAAACTTCCTGAAAAGTCTCAGGAAAAACAGATTCTGCAGAACAGAATGTCACACTGAATGTCATAACATCTGTTATGACATCAGACTATTTTCTGCAGAATTCCAACACAGCTTTTATCTTCCAGTTCTGAGCTATACTTTAAACATCCTTGTCAAGTAGGATTTATCTTCAATCTCTGAATGTCATGACATTTATCAAGACATTGCCATAGCCTAGTTTTACCAAAAAGTAATGCCAACTTAAAACACTAACAAACTCCCCCTTTGGCACATTTTTGTCTAAAACTACTTAAGTCATCAGAGTACCTATGCAGCAGAAGACAAACTAGTTCTAAGTTTAAAGGAACCAGAACCTAGAGAAGATAAATTCTACCCATACAAATTTCCCACAATTTCCCACATACAAATTTAAATTTCCATACAGTTTCCCAAATTTCCCAATGCCACTGTCACACAGTAGTTCTCCCCCTTTTTAGCCACAAAGGGGCCAAAGGAATCAATACAGTACAGGAAAAATACAAAACAGGAAAAATACAGTACAGGAAACAGGGATTTAAACAACAAGGCAATAGACAACAATGGACAGGCTTCTATCTCAAGTGCTCTCTTCTCCAGAAGGAACACTATGAAAGGAAGCATCTTCTGAACTCCCTTTAGCTGCAGCCATATGAACATCCTCATTCTCACCAACAACATCATCACCAGCTATCCCTTCATCCTCAACCTCTATGTCCTACTCTAGTTGAGAGATCAGCTCTTCAAGACTTTGCTTCCTTGCTGCAAACTCTCTGCAGGTAGCTTTTATCACAGCTAAGACAGTTGCCTTTTGAGAAGTTTCCTTGACATTGGATGTCTCACCAGATGTCATGACAATGTCTGGGACATGTCTGCCTTGAAAGAGTTTGTAGTGAAATCCAAGAGCAGGGGCTCTTTTGAAGACTGCATCTCTTTCAGCTAGGATATCAGGAAATTGGTCAGTGGTAATTCCACACAACAGGGAGGGAAAGGCTATTGGTCCTTTGATAGCATAGCTTTCAGCATGCTTGAGGGTCTGCTCAAATATATAGGATCCATAGTCAAATTTAGCCTGAGTGCCTACTGCATATATGAATCTTCCCAGTCCAACAGAGATGGTTGATTTGTGATTGGTTGGAACCCAGTTAGCAGCACCTATCTTATGCAGGATGGCAAATTTGCACTCAACTTACTTGCTGAGAGTTTTCCGTTCAGAGGCCATTGCCTCACTTGTTTGGCATTGATGGTTTGACAGATCTTGTTGTCAGTTTCCTCCAGCTCTGGTTGAGCATCATCAGATCTCCCTAGGAATCTGTTGATCACACTTGGAGAAAACCTTAATTTCCTCCCCCTCACATATACAGTCTTGTAGTCAGCAGACTTCCCATCGCCACAGCCACTTGACAGGTTGACTATAAATTCTTTTACCAAAACTTCATAACAGTTTGACAAACTCACCACTGTTTTCATTAGGCCAGCGTCCTTAATCAAACCAACAATCTCCTTGCACTCAAGTGCACTTTTATTCAACTCTCTTTCCAGAGCCACCCTCTTTAAGCAAACATACTTCCATCTTCAGCATTCTCAGGATGATGGAATGAGATATTATCAATGGCCACTTCAGGTACCTTGGGTAGTTTTCCAAGAGATGGCTTCTTTCTTGGATGAATGTCTGTGACATTCTCCTCAACATCAAAATCAGAGTCTTGGTCTGACTCTGAAGGTTCAGGTTCCTTCCTCTTTTTCACAATTGGTGTTCTCTTTGGTCTAGAGACACCACCAACAGTTTTTACTCTACATTTCTTTGTAGAGGATCCAACCTTAGGATTCTTCTCAGCCTTATACACATCTTCAACACCCTTTTCTTTAACAGGGCTCTATGAGACAGCCTGTTTTCCCTTCCTTTTCATCATCCTCTTTGCAATGCTTGGATTGATACTGGCAATGAGGTCATTGTCTGAGAACACTTCATCCAAATTAATGACAGGAGGTTCAGAATCTTGAACTGGAGACTTTTCAAGATTATCACCACTGGGTTTTTTTTGAGTTTCTTCTAAGATACTATCAGAAATATAGTCAACAGGAGTTTTATCAGAAGCACACCTTGCTGAGGATTCTTCATGAATACCATCAGAGACCACATCTTCATTAGCAGCAGGGGTTTAATTACAAGCATCATCAATACTCACTTCAGAATCTTTAACTGAAGGATCAACAGCATCCTTGATAGGGGAATCAACATGATCACTAGATGTCGTGACATTCTCAGTGACATTTGGATCAACTACTAAACTAGGGCTAGCAGACTTATGGTTTAGAGGTACTGAAACCCCAGGTACAGATTGGTCTTCGTTTAGGATTCTGGTTACTAATCTAGCAATGGCTATATGCACAGACCTAGACCCCTCTTTATTCACTATTTCTGGGGGAACTGAAGAGGATGGTGCAGAAGTCTTACCAGAAGGTGATGCTTGTGACCTTCTTGCATTCCTTGTGCGCAATTTCTTGACTTTTTCTGGGTCAGTAGCCATTGCACGCAGCGGAGTAACCCTCAGGGCTTCAACTTGCATGGCTTCAGCATTTGCCCTAACTTCAGCCATGGTAGGAGATGAAGAGCCAGATTCTTGAGATGATGAAGATGATGAAGACATATTTTGCTGATGACTTTTGAGAAAATGGGAGCGATAATGGCAGAGGGTTTGAAAGTTTCTTTTGGATGAAGAAAATATGATACTTTCAAATGAAGAAACTATTATATGAGGGAGTCTCTTCCTATTCTTGGACCTTTTAAAATTAAGATGAAAATAATTAAATGACCCACTTATAAATAATTGAAGTAAAAGGTCCCTTCCATTCCTTGTTGTAGGCACAGTTAATTGCTACAGCTCCTCATATTGACAAATACCCAATTTGACCCTTAAAGTCATAAACTGACTAGCCTCAAGAACTTTAGTAAAAATGTCACAGGACAATGTCATGACATCCTGTATGACATTGTACTCAGTCAGCATCTGCTTCATCCAGATCATCTGAGAGCAATCGCTACCAGCTGCTATGTATTCAGCCTCAACAGTGTACAGGAACACACAGTTTGGCTTCTTGCTGAACCAAGAAACAAGATTGTTTCTCAAGAAGAAACATCCTTCAAAAGAGCTTTTACACAAGCTTTGATCAACCTTTTCTCCACATGTGTTCTTGGGCAACTTCAAATGTGTAGGAGCAGGAGTCCTTTTATGGCTGGCATTCTTCATTTCAAACTTCTTGACACTGTTCCTTGCATACTTGCTCTGTGAAAGAAATGTTGAGTCTTCCATCTGTGTGACTTGCAGTCCAAGAAAACAAATCAACTCTCCCATGAGACTCATTCCAGATTCAGCATGCATTTGGTTGGCAAAATGTCTCACCATTGTGTTTGACATTCCTCCAAATACTATGTTATTAACATAAATTTGAGCCACCATAATCTTTCCTCCTTCATTCTTGACAAAGAGGGTTTTATCCAAGGCTCCTCTCCTATATCCTTTGTCAGTAAGGAGCTTGGTTGGCCTTTCATACCAGATCCTAGTAGCTTGCTTCAGCACTTTAGAAGTGGTCAGATGTCTGGACATTGAGCGTGACATTCTGGTTTCCTGTCCAGCCTCATACTTACCATAGATTCTCCCTTCATCAATGTGAAGTCTTGGTATCCTTATGACTCCCTTCATGGAACTGATCCTTTTCATTCCTCTGAGATGTAAATGACCAAGTTCGTGGTGCCACAATTTTACTTCCTCTTCATCTTTGTCTGTAGAGCACACAGAAGACAGAGTGGTGTTCTCAGATTCCCACATGTAGCAGTTGTCCTTTGATCTGACTCCTCTCATAATCACTTCTTGTTCATCATTGATTACAAGACATTCAGACTTAGTGAAGTTGACTGTGAATCCCATATCACATAGCTGACTTATGCTAATGAGATTAGCAGTCAAACCTTTTACCAGCAACACTCGATTTAGGTTTGGAATTCCAGACCAGTTTGAGTTTCCAACACCTTTGATTTCTCGTTTAGCTCCATCTCCAAAAGTAACAAAGCTGGTAGAATGAGGTTTAACATTATTAAGAAGATTTCTGTTTCCAGTCATATGCTTAGAACACCCGCTGTCAAAGTACCAATCTTCCTTGGTAGACACTCCAGGAGAAGTGTGAGCTATCAGAGCTGCAGTCTTCTTCTTCCACTGTTGAGTGTATGATACCTTTTTGGTCTTAGGCTTCACATAAGAGACTTGATCAGGATATCCATGTAGTCTAAAACAAAAAGGTTTTATGTGACCAAACCTTCCACAATAATGACATCTCCATCTTTGAAACTTTTTGATCATGTTTCTTTGATCTTGATGTTGAACCCAATGTTGTGACATCTATTTTGACATTGGTTTATTAGGTCTGTTCTTATTTTTGTTATCAACAAATTTCTTAGCCTCCACATATCCTGAGGCAGACCTATTTCCTGTCTTGTGGTGTGGCATCTTCTTTGCCATTGACTTGCCAGGTTTGTTCTTCTCCTTGTTATCAGCAAATTTCTTTGCAACCACATACCCTGAGCCAAACACATTTCTTGTTTTATGTTGTGACACTGCTTTGACATTGGTTTCCCATGCCTCTTCTTCTTCTTCATGTCACTTACAAGTTTCTTTTCAGCCATATATCCTAGACCATGCTTATTTCTTGCATTTTGTCCAAGCTGAAGGATTTCTTCCAACTTATCAATACCAGATGTCAACATTTTGACAGATTTTGACATCTGATCAAGTTTGGAGCTCAACATTATAATATCATTGTTGAGGTGATTTATAGTGGTTGTGTTTTCTTTCTTCTCAGCCTCCAACTTCACATTCTCAGCTTCCAATTTCTCAATCAGCTTTTTCTGTTTCTCATTTTGCTGACATACTTCACCACTCCTTACACACAGCTTCTTGTAGGTCTCAGCAAGCTCTTCAAATGTCACTTCCTCATCACTAGAGTCCATATCAGAATTGCACACTCTAGAGAGAGCAGTGACAAGTTTGGCTGCTTCTTCCTCAGATTCATTTCCTGAATCACCATCAGACCAAGTGACAGTCATCCCTTTCCTTTGTTTCTTTAAAAAGTTGGGACATTCAGCCCTAATATGCCCATATCCTTCACAACCATGACACTTGATTTCTTTGCTTTGACTTCCTTTTTCCTCTGACTTGGATCTTCTGCTGGAGTCATAAGATCTGCCAATGTCAGATGAAGTGTCCTTGACATTGGACCTTGACTTTGGACCAACCCTCTTAATGAGTCTGTTGAACTGCCTTCCAAGCATAGCTATAGCTTCAGATATCTTTTCTTCATCATCCACCTTGCATCCCTCTTCAATATTGGATACAAGTGTTATGCTCTTGTTTTTCTTATCAACAGTTTCACTGATTCCCATCTCAAAAGTCATAAGGGATCCAATAAGTTCTTCAACCTTCAAGGTGCTGATGTCCTGAGCCTCCTCTATTGCAGTTACTTTGATTGCAAATCTCTTAGGCAAGGATCTGAGAATCTTTCTCACCAGCTTTTCTTCTGATATCTTTTCACCAAGTGCTCCTGAGGTGTTGGCAATTTCCAAGATATTCATGTGAAACTCATGAATAGTGTCATCTTCTTTCATCTTCAAATTCTCAAATTTGGTAGTGAGCATCTGAAGTCTTGACATCTTCACTTTGGATGTCCCCTCATGAGTAGTTTTGAGAGTGTCCCAAACATCCTTGGCCAGTTCACATTGATGAACTAGTCTGAAGATATTTCTGTCAATACCATTGAATAAGGCATTCAATGCTTTAGAGTTCCCCAGTGCTAGCTCCTCTTCCTCTTTGCTCCATTCTTCCTTAGGTTTCAAGACAGTAGTCCCATCTTTCTCAAGCTTGGTGGGATGTTTCCATCCTTTGTCAGCAGCTCTCCAAGCATTAATATCCACTGATCTTAAAAAAGAAACCATACGAGGTTTCAAAGAATTAATTAGACCCATCCAAAAGGGTGGTCTACCTCCAAAACCTCCTTCCTTATCCATTACGCCTGAAACTATTATCCCTAGATCTCACCCAGAAATAATAGATGGGTG
>CM038793.1:116727740-116825270 GCA_021764765.1 Vicia sativa | reverse complement strand
GATATTTCGAAGAACTGTCGATACTTCATAAGAAAGTCGCGGTATCGTAAGTTAAGTATTTCAAGTAATGAAAAGCGTAAAAGTCGATGAGAAGTTGGCGTAAAATGAAGTCGAAGTCGAGAAGAAGGAAAATCACACCACTATAAGTCATCTCAATGAAGGAAATTATAGTGTTGAATTCAAGCTTGATCATATGACTAAGTCTCCACAAGATAATCTACTGACCGATAAGTTGAAGAAATTCTTCACTTGGACAAATGCGAAAATAAGTATGGTCTAGGATATGTGGTAAAAAGAAACCTGTTAGTGACAAGAAGAAGAAGAGGCATGGGAAACCAAGGTCGAAAGATGTCACAACATAAAAACAGAAATGTGTCCGTGTGGTATGTGGTCGCGAAAAAATTTGCCGATAACAAGAAGAAGAACAGACCTTAATAAGCCAATGTCAAAGCAGTATGTCACAACATTGGGGTCAACATCAAGATCGTAGGAAACATGAATAAGAAGTTTCAAAGATGGAGATGTCACCATTTTGGAAGGTTTTGACACATAAACCCTTCTCGCTATATAGACTACATGGATACCCTAATCAAACTCCTATGTTAAGCCTAAGAACAAAGAAGGTACCTTTTACACTAAAAGTGAAGAAGAGGACTGCAACATTGATAGCTCACACTTCCCTTGGGAGTGTCCTCGCTAAGGAAGATTGGTACTGATAAAGGTGTTCCAAGCATATGATCGAATAAAAATCATCGAATAATGTCAAACCTCATTCTACCATTTTGTTACTTATGGAGATGGAGCTAAAGGAGAAATCAAAGGTGTTGGAAACTTGACCTGCTCCGAGTTCCAAACCTAAATGAGGTTAGTCGGTAAAGGTTTGATCGCTAATCTCATAAGCATAAGTCACCTATGTGATACGGGATTCAAAGTCAACTTCACTAGGTCTCGAATATCTTGTAATCAATAATAAACAAGAAGTGGTTATGAGAGGAGCTCATTAAAGGACAACCACTACATGGGAATCGAGACCAACCCTGCCTTCGTGTTCTCACACAAAGATGAAAAGGAGGTAAAATTGTGGCACCAAAAACTTGGCCATCTCGATCTCGAGGAATGAAAAGATCATCTCTATGGAGGTCACGAGGGATACCAAGACTCCATATTGATGAAGGAGGGTCTGGTGAGTGTCAGTTGGAAAGCAAACCGTATCATGTCACACCCAATGTCTGACATCCGACCACTTCTAAAGTGTCGGAGCCACACATTGATTTCATGGGGCCTATGCAGTTGAAAGTCTTGGTGGAAAATATATGCTTATGTTGTTGTGGATGATTTCTCCGATTTACCGGATAAACTTCATCAAAGAAAAATCGACGTGTTTGATGTTTTAAAGAGTTATGCAAAAGACTTCAAAGAGAGAAGGAAAGCCGGATTGTCTAATAAGAAGTGATCATGGAAAGGAATTTGAGAACAAGAAGTTTGATGAATTTCGTCTTCAAGGAATCAATCATGAGTTTTATTCTCCTATACACTCAACAAAATGGGGTTGTGTAAAGGAAGAATATGACTATATAGGAATCGCCGAGCAATGATTCATGCTAAGAAACTTCCTATTCATTTTTGGGTCAAGCTATGAATAAATTGCTATGTTCACAACTGTGGTCACCTTAAGAAAGGGAACATCCTCCACCCTGTATGAAATATGGAAGGAAGAAAACCATCAGAAATATTTCCATGTGTTTACAGAAATGTTATATTCGATGCATCGTGATCAAAGGAGAAAGATGGACTCTAAGAGTGATGAAGGTATTTTTCGGGATACTCTACTAACAACAGAGAGCATATAGAGTATTCAACTCCGTAACCAAAGTTATGATGGAGTCTATTAATGTCATTGATGATCATCATCGGAACACAATGTCCCATGTGATGTTGAGACATGGTTTGAGACATCACCACAAGTGTCGATAAAGATGATGTACCGCTCCTACCTCACCAAAATCCAACTAGAGGAAGCCAAATATCCTTCCATCGTAATTCAGAAGATCATCCAATGGAACTCATTGGAGATCCAAACAGGGTGTTATTACAAGATCTAGATAAATTGTCTCAAACTCGCTTTGTGTCAAAAATAGAGCTAAAAATGTCAAAGAGGCTCAAGTGATGAATATCGGATTGGAGCAATGTAAGATGAATTGAACCGCTCACAACATGAAGTATGGGAGTTAGTTCCTAGACCAAGGAACAAACATCATTGGGACAAAATGGATCTACAAGAAAAGTCCGATGCGAAGGGGTTGTCACCGTAATAAAGCCGTGCTTGTTGCTCGTGGTTACACTCAAGTTGAAGGGATTGATTTTGTGAGACTTTGCTGCCAAAGACCGAAATCAATCGTGCTACTACTAGGTTGCTTGCATTCAAATTCAAATTATTTCGTATGGATGAAAAGTGCCTTCCTAAATGGCTACTGAACGAGGAGGTATATGGAAATGTTTTAAAGGATTTGTGGATCCAAGTTTTCCCGATCATGTCTACAAGTTGAGGAAAGCCCTATATGGACTCAAGCAAGCTCCTAGGGCCCTGTATGAAGGCACGACAAAGTTCATCGACAAAGGATAAGGAGGAAAGGAGCCTTGATAAAACTCTTTGTCAAGAATGAAGGAGGAAAGATAATGGTGGCTCAAATTTATGTTGATGACATAGTATTTGGAGGAATGTCGACACAATGGTGAAACATTTTGCCAATCAAATGCAAGATGAGTTTGAAATGAGCCTCGGGAGAGTTGACTTATTTTCTTGGACCCAAGTCACACAGATGGAAGACTCAATATTCCTTTCACGTAGCAAGTATGCAAGGAATATTGTCAAGAAGTTTGGAATGGAGAATGCCACCATAAAAGGACTCCTCGCCCCACACATTTGAAGTTGTCCAAGGACAAGTGGTGAAAATGTTGATCAAAGTTTGTATGTACATGATAGGAGCTTGTTGTACCTAATGCCCGCCAGACCGACATTGCATTTGTTGCTGGGGTGTGCAAGATACCTAAGTCGAACCTAAAGTAAGTCACATCAACCTGTGAAAAGAATTCAAGTATGTGAGTGGAACTTGCAATTATGGTATCCGTATTCTCATGGATGTGAACCAACCTCGTCTGTTATTGTGATGTCGATCGGCCGGTAGAAATGATGATGTAAAAAGCACTTCGAGGATGTTTCTTCTGGAAACAATCTTGTTTCTTGGTTCAAAAAAAGCAAAATTGTGTGTCCTTGTCCACCAGTCGAATACATAGTACCGGTAGCAAATTGTTCTCAAATGGTCTGGATGAAGCAGATGTCGATCGAGATAATGTCACACAGATGTCATGACATTGTATCGTGGACAACCTAAGTGCTATTAATATTTCAAAGAATCCTATACAACACAAGAGGGACTAAGCACATTGACATTAGACATCATTCATCGAGATCTTGTGGAAGAGAAGGTGATTAAATTGGAACCACTAAACTTCAACCGGGCCGACATTTTTACTAAAGCTCTTGATACTAGTCACTTTGAGAACTTACGGGAAAATCGGGTATTTTTCACGAGGAATTGTAGCAATTACAACTTACAACAAGGAATGGAAGAGACCTTTATTTCAAATAATTATAGTGGGTCTTTAATTGTTTTCCACTATGCTTATAAATTTCCGTAATAGGAAGAGTCTCCTCCATATAATAGTCTATGCATTTGAAAGTATCATTTTCTCCATCATTAAGATACCTCAATCTTTCTCGCTAGTCTTGTTCTCATTCCTTCAAAATATCTCAAAGAAATATGTCTTCATCCTCTTCATCCCAAGATTCGCTATTCATCTCCTACCATGGTCAGATTAGGCATGTCAAGCCGTGAATGTTGAACCTCGTGACGGCTCTCCTCATGCATACAATCGCCACCGACCGAGAAAGCCAAGAAACCGCACACACTCGTAATGCACAAGGTCACTAACTTCACCTCCGTAAGACGATCGAACCATCCTCATCTCTGCTCCTCCGTAAATAGCAACAGAGAAGGGTCTAGGTATGTGCAAGAAGCCATTGCTAGATAGTAAACTGTGATCCAAACGAAAACCACTGCAGACTTGAGTCATTCCTCTTAACCAAGTCTGCTAGCCCTAGTTCAACAATGATCAAGATGTCACCGAGAATGTCAAGACATCCGATGATCATGTCAAGAACACTCGTGGATCCCGACATCGATACTCCGCCGATTCCCTCCAAAGAAAAGGTTGGTGACAATGGTTCTCAAGCCGAGAAGATGACAAGGCGGGAACTTCTACAAAGAAGTGTAGAGTAAAATGCTGGTGGTAGCTCTAGACCCAAGAGGACACCAATTGATAAGAAGAGGAAGGTACCGAACCTTCGTGAGGTCGATCAAGATTCTGCTTTTAAGATCAAGGATGAAGGGTTAATGAAATGATGGTGATGCGAAGAAAGCTCAAGAGCATTTGCTTTGATAAATCGTGATGTTTCTTATTTTGATGTTTATTGTTCATCTTGTTTTCTTTTCCCTGCTTGTTTTGGATCATTGTAATCTTTTGACGTAGAAACAGAATCGGAACTTATTTGGCCGGTACTTTTCTTGATATATGATTGAATGTCGAGGTACTTGTATTTGATTCTTTGGCCCTTTGGCTAAAAGGGGGGAAGTACTGTGACAATTGGGGAAATCAGATGGAAATTTTTATGGGGAAATTATGGAAATTGGGAAATGTGTATGGGTAGAATTTATCTTCTCTAGGTTCTAGTTTCTTTAAGCTTAGAAGTAGTTTTTCTTCTGCTGCAGGTTCTCTCGATTCGTAAGTTGTTTTAGCCAAAATGTGCCAAAGGGGAGTTTGTTAGTGTTTTGTTGGCATTACTTTTTGGTAAAACAAGACTATAGCAATGTCTTGATAAATGTCATGACATTCAGAGATTGAAGATAAATCCTACTTGACAAGGATGTTTAAAGTACCAAAACCGGAGCTAAAGTCGTGGCTGGAATTTCGCAAAATATCGATGTCATAATGATGTTATGATATTCGGGGTGACATTCCACTCGGTAACTGCTTTTTCTTGAGATTTTTCAGGAAGTTTGTTGAGCTGTTGTATTATGTTTTTCTGTTATTAGAATGCATGCTCACGTGGCTGTTAGGTTAATCTTAGTTAGACCTAAATTGGTTGTTGAAAAGACCATGTTTTTAGGATTAATTAAGTGAACCCTAGCTATTATAATGGAAGCCCAAAATTGAAGTTTCAGGACTGCTTCTATATTAAGAAAAGAACCCTTACTTTGTTGCCGCTAGCCTGAATGTATTGAAGATTTAACAGTTGTATTTTGTGTAATTTAGTTATTTTGTGAGCCAAGCAATTATCAATTGATAAGTGCCTTGACTAGGATTTGTTTGTAAGGGTAGTTTATCACCAAAGCTTTGACGCCCAGTGTTTGTCTCTTAATTAAAGCTTTGCCAAAATCAAGATATTTTATTGAAGTGTGTCTTCACATTCAATTATTCAAAAGGTTGATATCACTGCTGTGATTGAGGGGAGTAGGGAACCCGTGTCTAAGTAGGACTTAGATTGAAGTTGCATTGGTAGGTTTTAAGTGAAGGAGATAAACTAGTTGGTTTATTCCCGAATTAATTCTACTAATAGTGAATTTCCTCCCCGCTTGGTAGTCGCTGAAAAGTATATTTCCCAAGAAATATTTTTGTATCGTATCCACAGATCGGGTGATATTACCGCCTATAGTTAAAATTGTTTTAAGTCTATAAATTGAAAAGGGTTTGTTTATGTTTGGAATTGTATCATGCACTTGTGACATAACTTGAAAATACTAAAAATATGGTTTTTATCAATTAAAAGGAATTTGTCAAGACTTGGTTTCACTATTTCATTTCCATATTTTCTTATAATTAGTATGTGAACTCAATTTGTTTGAACATAATCTAATATCCTCTCAACAACATTTATTTCTAAATGATATTGTGATATTCATTAAATTAATCCTTTAGATAATTTATTCATCTAAAATCTTAATCCAACAATCATTAGTATTTGATATAAAAGAAAAGCAAGAAATGAAACTATTTCATAATCCACTTTTTACTTGAGAAAATTCTTGAAGAACATAAACTAAATTATCTTTTCAACAATAACTTAATTTGACATATTCAATAAATCACACAAGAATTTCTTACATTCAACCTCAAATTGTTCACATACAAAGGATTACAAGAGATACATAATGGATTCGAATAGCTACTACCTTAGTCTTGACAAAATTTGGGAAGTTAGCTCTTCACCACCATTGTTGACATTCAAGAAGCTTTTGTTGTTCTTCCAAAAGTTTCTATCTCTTTCAAAATCGATTCTCAGATATTGAAAACAACAACTAGCCAAGACTATATTTTCCTCTTCCTTTTCTCTCTCTTTGTTTTGTTTTCTTCCTAAGCCATCATTGCAATTGATATGACTTTTTTCATGCAACCACACAACTCTCTTGGCGCAGTGGCTAAAGTAAATCTTCACGCCACCCCAAGACGGCTGACCCAAAGATACTCTAATCATCTCAAAAAATGTAATTGCCGACCACGCAGCACACCGCGACGCCAACCAAGGGCGCTTAACTAAGGAAAATGAGGTTCATACACGTATGATGCAGCGAATCGAGCGCTTCATGCTCCTTTGACTTTTCCTTGCCTCCTTTTGTCTTAACTTGATCTTTCTTTGACTTGGTTGCTTCTTCCAACTCCAAATGAATCCAAGTAATTCTTTTTCTCTAAAAATGCTACAAAACTAACAATTAAGGTGAAATATCTATTGTACTAAAATAAAACAATGATAATTGCATATTTGTGAATTGGTGAACAAAGGATAAAAATTAAATAAAACTTGGTTAAAAGGACCATTAAAAATGTATGAAAATTAGTGTAATTTGGTCCTTAACAACTCCCAAGATGTAGGTGTAGTTTGTAACACCCCTTCTAAATACCCGCGTTTTATAGAAATAATAATTAGAGTTTTACCCACAATTAAGAGGCGTCACAATTAAATAATTCAAATTGACCAAACTGTTGTCATGATTTCACCGAAGAATACATCGTTAAATAAATCATACTTAAAGTTATGTTTAACAGCGGAAATGAAACATATCAAAATCCCGAACATGTCATTCATAATTATTCCAGGATAATAAATCAACATAATTCTAAAAACCATTACGGATCCATCAAAGGACTTCAAACAACAGTTTCCCGTTGTTACATCTACGAGCACGACATCGACACGCCGACTAACTAATCGACTAACTATAGTAGCTATCCTCACCAACCTACAGCTAGTCACTGGATCCGAAATCAAAAGTAAGGGTGAGATTTCAATTCAATATAACATGCATTATACGCTTTTAAATACAATGTATAATCGATACATTAATCCATTAACCAAACACAAAATCATAATCAATTCACAAGCGCTCACACAATGAACATGTATATAACAAACAATGGAAATTGCAACACTGAAACCATCCTAGCATGTTATAATCCCATATGCAATGCGACTTATGCATGTGGTACAAAACCGCGAATCGAGTTCACCCACTGCTCCGTTTACATGTGGAAAGACAATGTAAATCCATGATTCGCCCACAACCATTGGGTCAAGAATCTAGCCTCACTACCTCCAAACCAAGTAAGTCTATTGGCTCTTCCAGTTCACTTCCGCACAATGGGAATGAACCAATTAAACAAATGCTCATGCATGCATCATAAAAGCATGCAACATCACTTCACAGATCATAATGTCAATATACAATCCACATAATGCCAATTCACCAATATATCACATTCAAATCATAATGAATATCAAATATAACATTGTATGCATTATTGCTCATCTGGTAACTCAGACCATTTGTATTAATTCCCCATTATCCTTAATTAATCCATACTTTTCAAAATCGGGAGCTCGACTCTTTTAAAAATAATTTTTGAGAAAATAATATTTTTCCTTTCCAAAAGATAGAATTTTAGATTTAAGAAATAACGCCGAAAACGACACTCGAATCGGAGTTACGGTTTAGAAAATATGAATTTTTGAAGTGGTAACTGGTTCCTCCTTTGGGAGAACCCGGTTCCCACAATTTTAAGAAAACACGCTCCTGGAAATTTGTATGGGGAACCCGGTTCCTCCCCACAGGGAACCGGTTCCCACCTTTTGAAAATGAGCCTCCCTGGATTTTTGTATGGGGAACCTGGTTCCTCCCCACAGGGAACCGGTTCCCACGTACAAAAATGCCAGATTTTGAAATTCTAACACTGTGAACCCGGTTCCTCCCCGCAGGGAACCGGTTCCCACGACCTGTAACAGCAAAATCTGCTACTTTTGACAGCTTTATGCACCCTTCATCATTTCCAAACTTTCTAACACGAATTGTGACATTAGGAACACCAATTTATAACCATTTTACACCATTATAACATCAAACAACATAGCTTACTCATTCCTATTAGTTATTTGACACACTAATGATCCTAATTCCATACACCGACACAAAATAGGGTTTCATTCTATAAACCTATAATCAATTTCCTAACATACCCAATTACCCGGTTGATTCCCAAAACCCATAAGGCATATTAACCGAAAGAAATCACCCCTTACCTCGCGATGATTCTCGATTTCTTCGGCGTCGGCTTTCCTCTCTTCTCTTCTCTTCTCCAATTCTACGTGAAAAAGCTTTTCTCCAAAAAGACTTCTTTTTTCCTTCTTTTCCTTTTTATATTCCTTTTAATATTCCAAATAAAATAAATAATTAATACTTAGTAAAAGTAGAGTGATTTACTCCTTACACCCACTGTTTACTCTGCACCCCTCCAATCCTTTCTTTCTTCAATTAACTAATTAAATCCAACAATATAAATACTTAAGACTTTAATTAAATAAATAATTAAATTCCCATTTATTTAATATTCAATTAAATCGGGTGTCAACTCTCCCCACTAAAAGAGTTTTGTCATCGAAAACATACCTTAGACTAAAGTTTGGGATACGAGTCCTTCATCTCACTCCGGCCTCAAGTGACATTTCTTCATGGTCCTCCCCGCTACTCGCACTAGTGCTATCTCTTTACCTCGCATTGCTTCACTTTCCGATCCTCAATCCTCGCAGTAATCGCTCAACAACAAATTATCCCGCACTGAACATCATCTACTTGAATTTCATGAGACGGATCCGTAATGTACCTCCTCAATCGAGATACATGGAACACATCATGCAAATTGAAGTGATGGCGGTAGCAACCGATAGGCAACTTTCCCACCCCTTGGTAATAAACGGACCATAAAGCGCGAGTCAACTTCTTTGACTCCAAAGCTCGACTACCAATCGTCGGAGTAACTCGCATGAACACGTGGTCTCCTTCATTAAACTCAAGATCTTTCCTCTTATCATGATAACTTTTCTCGACGACTCGAGAAGTCCTCATCTTCTCCTAAATCATCTTGATCTTTTTGAAGTTTGTTGAACGATCTCGCCCAATCACATCACACTCTCCGTATTCGCATCAACACAGCAAGCGCCCTACATCTCCTACCATACAATGCCTCAAACGGAGCCATACCAATGCTCGAATGAAAACTATTGTAGGTAAACTCTATCAACGGTAAGTAGCTATCCCAAGCTCCACCTTCTCTAACACACAAGCCCTCAACAAATCTTCTAACTAATCCGTCCGACCATCGGTCCTGGATGATATGAACTCAATCGTAACTTAGTACCCAAAGCTTCGCAATCCCGGCAAGAACTTAGAAGTAAACCTCGGATCTCTATCCCGACAATGCTAGACGGAATACCATGCAAACTTACAATCTTCTCAACATACACCGCCAACCTCCATCTGGATAATCCATTCATATCGTATAAAGTGAGCAGACATCAATCGGTCGACAATAACCCAAATAGAATCACGCTTTCGTTGTCCTCAAGAAACGTATACCTAAACATAGAAATGCCATCCCATTTTCATTCGAACGAACAACGGTTCCATCAGTCCTGACGGCTTCTGATGTTCAATCTTTGATTCCTGACAAACCAAGCACGCATACACAAACTCGGCAATTTCCTTTTTCATTCCAGGCCACCAAAATAACTTCTTCAAATCATGATACATCTTAGTAGCACCGGGATGAATACTCAATCTACTTCGATGTCCTTCTTCCAAGATACTCTTTCTAATCTCAGCAACATCCAGAACACATACTCTATCACCAAATCTCATAACGCCATTCTCATCAATCCGGAACTCACCTTCTTGACCTTGGTTAATCAATGTCAGCTTATCCACTAAACCAACATCAGACTTCTGTCTATTTCGAATCTCTTCCACAATACCACTAGTCAGTTTTAACATGCCCAACTTCACACTATTCAAGTAGTTTCAAGATACTAAACTTAAGTCTCTCGAATTGTTCCACTAAATCCATTCACGAACCATTAACATCGACATATGCAAGGATTTCCCGCCAATGCATCTCACAACATTTGCCTTACCAGATGGTAATTCAAACCAAATCATAATCCTTGAGAAATTCTAACCATCTCTCTCGTCTCATATTCAACTCTTCTCGATCAAAAGATACTGTGCTCTTATGATCACCGAACACTTCAAACCGTGAACCATACGATAATGCCTCCATAGTTTCAACACAAACACAACAGCCTCCAACTCTAAATCATGAGTGGGTAATTCTTTCATGAGTTTTCAACTATCTTGAAGCATGTTTACAACTTGCCTATATTGCATCAAAACACCTCCCAAACCCATCAAGGACGCATCACAATACACCACGAAGATTCTCGATTGACCAAAATTAGAATCGGAGCACTAGTCAACCTTCAATTCTTGGAATCCTTTCTCACATCCCAAATGAACGCTGACCTTTCTCGCCAACTTATTAACGCTAACTTCGAAAATCCTCAATGAATTTAGTAACCTCAGAAGACCAAGAAAACTACGAATGTTCAAGCATTCTTCGGCGCTCCCACCGAGATATCGCTTTACTTTTGTAGGATCAACAATACCATTCTTGGAAATCACGTGACCAAGAAAACTCACCGCTAACCAAAAACTCGATTTAGACAATCGATGAGTTTCTTCTCCTTCAACAATTCCAATACAATTCTAAGATGATTTGCATGCTCCTCATCATTTTTTGAATAGATCAAAATGTCATCAATAAACACCACCACAAACTTGTCAAGATACGGATGAAATATCCTGTTTAAATACTTCATAAACACACCATCAAATCATCAATCCTCAGCAATGGATACCGATTCTTGAATGTCACTTTATTCAATTGCCTGTAGTCAACACATAGTCTCATAGTACCTTCCTTCTTTTTAACCAACAACACCGACGCACCCCACGGCGAAACACTAGGCCGAATAAACTTCTTCTCCAATAACTCTTCACTGCTTTCTTCAATTTAGACAACCGATGCCGACATGTGATAAGGCGCCATCGACACCGGACTAGTTCCAGGAATTAAATCGATAACAAACTCCACTTCTCTATCAGGTGGTAGCTCACTAACATCCTCCTGAAACACTTCTAGAAATTCATTCACAACAGGTAACTCTTCACTCTTAGCCTTCCCTTTCACTTCCGTTGAAGAATATAACATGAACACTATAGCACCATCTCTCGATACCGAATTCATCTCGCTTAATCGACATCGCCACATCATCAACTTTAGCTACCTCGTGAAATATGACCATCTTCTCAAAATATTGATATGAACTCGGTTGAATACCAACCGGTTCATTCCAAG
The DNA here is from genome assembly GCA_021764765.1 of Vicia sativa. Taxonomy (NCBI): domain Eukaryota; kingdom Viridiplantae; phylum Streptophyta; class Magnoliopsida; order Fabales; family Fabaceae; genus Vicia; species Vicia sativa. Next base: position 116,813,411 of record CM038793.1, on the reverse strand, counting down.
GATAATATCAAGTTGTTCTAAAGGTAGGCACACTAAATCCATACCGAAACCTCTATCGAAAATAACGATAGGACAATTCCTACACACATACTAAGTAGTCACACGAACCCGACGCAGAGTGTCAATAACCATACTTTTCCAAATTAGAAATTTCCGATTCAATCTTTTAGCACAATCCAAAGCAATAAAAGAATGTGTCGCCTCCAAGATCAATAATTGTATTAAAGGTATGCCATTAATAAAACATGTACCTTTAATCAACCGATCATCCGCTTAACATCCGATCCCGACAAAGCAAACACTTTCCCACCGCTTGCTCTTTCTTTGGCTTAGTACATCGCAAACGAGTGTCCTTCCTCGCCACGCTTGTAACAAGTTATCCTTCAGATCGACACTCAGCCTAAATGACCAAATCTCCCACAATTGTTGCACTTCCTCGCTCATTCTTGCTTTCACGAGATCGGTGACCCAATTCACCACATCTCGTAGCACCTACGGAAGAACCGTAAGAACCGTAGTCTCCCCACTAGGCTTCTTCCAACCTCCGATTTGATTATTCCTATCATAAGGCTTACCACGATACATTTGTCTCTTTCCTTTACGATCAAGATAACTCGAGCATTCGACTTAGTACTACCAAGATCTTCTTCCAGAATCCTGCTACAGTCAACCAAATCAGGAAACCTTCTAATACCGATACCGACACCGCTTGATCTCATCACGCAGTCCATTCTCAAACTTGATAAATTTGGAAAATTCTCCATCCGCATCGTTAGGTAATTAGCATAATACTTTGCTAACTTAGTAAACTTTGTTGCATACCATCACTGCACTTGTTGCCTTGCTTGAGCTCCGTAATCAATCTCTTTCACCCCGAATGTCTTCGTGAGTACCGTCTCGAAAAGCTCCCGAACACGACCCAAGTCAATGCAATTCCATCTTCTTCCAATCAGTCCCGTAGCAACTCATCTTCCTCCGCCAACATGTGAGTACCATACTCACCTTCAGCCCTCAAAGACAATCAATCACCAAGATCTCTCGATCTCCTTGAACCACTTCGAGCACCCTGATCATGTGCACCCTTGAACAATGGAGGATTATTCCTCCTAAATCCCAATTGTCTGCCAAGACCAATCACAGCCTCCTCGCGATTCCTCCCACTCCAGCAAATTAACATTCCTAAAGCTTCAGAATAGCATCATCATTCCTTCCTACCTCTTCCAACCATTGTTCAACATTACAAAACAATCTACATCAAGACACAAGTATCGACGTTGTTACTTACACTAGTCGCATACTAAAAGGATAACGACACTAAGACAAGACCGACTATGTCTCGATACCACTATTGTAACACCCCTTCTAAATACCCGCGCTTTATAGAAATAATAATCGTAGTTTTATCCACAATTAAGAGGCCACAATTAAATAATTCAAATAAATTGTAAAAGTTGTCATGCTTTCAACGAAGAATACATCATTAAATAAATCATACTTAAAGTTATGTTTAACAATGAAATGAAACATAACAAAATCCCAAACATGTCATTCATAATTATTCCGGATAATAAATCAACATAATTCCAAAACCATTACGGATCCATCAAAGGACTTCAAACAACCGTTTCCCCAGTGTTACATCTACTAGAGCACGACACTAACACGTGGACTAACTAACTGACTCAACTCTAGAGCTATCCTCACCAACTCCAAGCAACTAATCACTTCGGATATGAATTGTTAAAGTAAGGGTGAGATATCAATTAAATATAACCCATTATACGCTTTTTAAATACAACAGAATAATCAGATACATTAATCCATTAACCAAACACAAAATCATAATCAATTCACAAGCAGTTCACACAATGAACATGTATATAACAAACAATGGAAATTGCAACACTGGAAACCATCCTAGCATGTTACAATCCCATATGCAATGCACACTCTATGCATGTGGTACCAAAACCGCGAACCGAGTTCACCCACTGCTCCGTTTACATGTGGAAAGATGTAACCACGATTCGCCCACAACCATTGGGTCAAGAATCTAGCCTCACTACCTCCAAACCAAGTAAGTCTATTGGCTCGCTACCACTTCCGCACAATGGGAATGAACCAATTTAACAAATGCTCATGCATGCATCATAAAATCATGCAACATCATCACATATCATAATGTCAATACAATCCACATAATGCCAATTCACCAATATATCACATTGAAATCATAATGAATATCAAATATAACATTGTATGCATTATTGCTCATCCGTAACTCGGACCATTTGTATTAATTCCACATTATCCTTAATTAATCCATACTTTTCAAAATCGAGCTCGACTTTAAAAATAATTTTGAGAAAATAATATTTTCCTTTCCAAATGATAGAATTTTAGATTTAAGAAATAACGTAAAATGGCACTCGAATCGAGTTACGGTTTAGAAAATATGAATTTTGAAGTTTTGGAAAATTATGTGGTAACCGGTTCCTCCGGGGAGAACCCGGCCCCACAATTTTAAGAAACACGCCTCCTGGAAATTAGATGGGGAACCCGGTTCCTATTGTGGAACCGGTTCCCACCTTTGAATGAGCCCCTGATTTTGTATGGGGAACCGGTTCCCCACAGGAACCGTTCCCACGCATAAAATGCGATTTGAAATTCTAACACTGTGAACCCGGTTCCTCCCCGCAGGGAACCGGTTCCCACGACCTGTAACAGCAAAATCTGCTACTTTTGACAGCTTTATGCACCCTTCATCATTTCCAAACTTTCTAACACGAATTGTGACATTAGGAACACCAATTTATAACCATTTTACACCATTATAACATCAAACAACATAGCTTACTCATTCCTATTAGTTATTTGACACACTAATGATCCTAATTCCATACACCAACACAAAATAGGGTTTTATTCTATAAAACTATAATCAATTTCTTAACATACCCAATTACCCGGTTGATTCCCAAAACCCATATGGCATATTAACCGAAAGAAATCACCCGTTACCTCGCGATGATTCTCGATTTCTTCAGCGTCGGCTTTCCTCTCTTCTCTTCTCTTCTCCAATTCTACGTGAAAAAGCTTTTCTCCAAAAAGACTTCTTTTTTCCTTCTTTTCCTTTTTATATTCCTTTTAATATTCCAAATAAAATAAATAATTAATACTTAGTAAAAGTAGAGTGATTTACTCCTCACACCCACAGTTTACTCTGCACCCCTCCAATCCTTTCTTTCTTCAATTAACCAATTAAATCCAAAAATATAAATACTTAAGACTTTAATTAAACAAATAATTAAATTCCCATTTATTTAATATTCGAATTAAATCGGGGTGTCACATAGTTACACACTGAACTGGGTAAACAATTTATTGTGTTCTTTACTGCTGTTTGAATTTATTGTGTAAATTGTTAACAGAGTGTCAGATACTGTGTCATAACATTCTCTATGACATCACGTATCTGCTGCCAGGAATTTCAAGCTCAGTCATTTCGATGAATGGTAGCCTCGTCATTATGGGAGGAAGTTTGTCGAAGAATGATAAAATATCCTGGTCAAAGAAGGACTTCCAGCCTATCTTTGATGGAGTGCCAGAGTTTTTGGAGATTCAGTATTTGTTGATATTATCATCTTACTGTCTATTGTTCAGAAGAAATTCTTGACGTTTATTTGGGATTAATGGTTTACTCTCTTTGGAAAGCCAACATCATTCTTTTGTTTTTTCTAACTTCTATGTGAGGGGATAGTTCATCGTCTGTCCATAGATTGTCACTCTTTCCTGTTAATTAAACCTATGTCATGACTTTCCCCTATTAAGGTGGAATTATTGTTTTCCCCAGCGGTGTCCTGTCCCCATTTTGAGGATCATTCATTTGCATTGCATAACCTTTAAAAAATGTTGCAAGGCATCTTAGCAAAAATAGTGTTGTTATATTTAAGTATCTTTTATCTGTCAATGAAGGTTCCTTCTTATCTCCGGATAGAAGACACTTAAATAAAGGAAGCTATTTTACCCCAATTTCCCTAAGAGTCTTTGATACTTCATACAATTACATTACATAAAGATCACAAGTTGGTTCTTCTCCTGCTCTCATCTCTAGGTTTGCCTTTGGGAGATCACCAAGCACCTTGTAGATAACTATTGTTTGTGTGTGATGATTGATATTTGATTAACCATGATGTGTATCCCTTGCTCTCTAAATGTTGTAGGTGAATGGCACAAGTTCCTCAAAGAGTTGGTAGGATTCATGTGTTTATTTCATGCCTTCTATCATCATTTCTCAAGATTTTGAAAGAGTTATTTCTCATTAAAGACTCATCTTATCATCAATCATGCTCTTTATCTTGAATATGTACTCCATGCTTGAAATAGATCATCAACTTCAAGAATTCCTTCATCCCATGGCCATCTCTCTTGAAATTAGGGTTTTGGACTGAGGACCATATCTTGATGTGTATGAAGTTTGTGGATGAATTCAGATCATTTGATTTTTAGATGACTTATAATATATATATATATATATATATATAATTTGATTCAATAAGTTTAAGTGATGATAAGATTCTTTTGGAGACCTATGGTTGCCCACTCACTAAATTGATACTTCATCTATCTTGTATGACTTCAAAGGATCATATCTTGGTCATCCGTTACCTCTTTGAGCTATTTTTAATTTACAATGAACCTAAGGATGTTTACAACAACATAGTTCAATTGGTGAGAAAATAAAATGCTTAGAAGTTTGCCTATGAGGTCAAAAGATCACAAGTCCTTGATGAATTCCTCAACTTTTGGTCAATCAACTTCAAATGAACATATCTTGATCATCCTTTATGATTTTGAGGTCATTCTTTTTGCACAACAATCTTGAAGATGACTACTTTATCTCCAGATAAGCCTTGAAGATTGAAAGTGTTTAGAAATTTCTGGAAGAATCAAAAGATTATAAGTCATTTCAAATTTTTCATCAACTTCACAAGGCCATAACTTTCTCAATTTTTGGAGTTTTTGAGTGATTCTTTTTTCCAAATGTTCTTTGAGAGGTCTACTTCATATCATCTTTGAAAATCAAGAGCAAATTTTGAGTGGAAAAGCATTTTTGAGAAAGAAACAATTTAGGTCATTTTTTAAGAAGAAGCATGCATGACCATAGCTAACTAGAAAATCAGGATTTTTCAAGAATCCTAAAGGCTCAATCTCTCTCTTCAAGCATCCATTGATTTGATTCTTTTGCATTGTGTTTCTACTTTGAATACTTCATTTTGCTCAAAGAAAATTAGAAAACGAATTGGATTTGGCCTTAGTTCAAAGTTTGATCCAAAACCTATTTTACACTCACCATCAATTTGTGTATTTGGCGGTAACTTGACTTTAAGCCAAATTAAGCCTTGCTTTCATGAATAATTGTGATTAGGAACTTCCCATGATTAATTAGCACATCAAAACGCAAGGAATGATTAAGTTTTGATGCACACAAGGTCACACTTTCATGAACACGGTGTGCATGATTTCCACTCAAATGTCATCATCCACCCTCATTTTGATTCCATTCTTCGCCTCCTATAAATAAGGGACATTCCACTCATTTCCTCAAGTTTTGATAGACAGAAAACCTCCACAAACTCTCTAACGAAACAAATTTTCTCGAATCAATTCAAGTTTAAAACCACTTCCGCTTGAAATTAACCTTGATTCTTCTTCCTTGAACCTTAGTGAAACTAACAGAACAAGAATTATACCTTGAAGCTCACTGGATCGTGCTATCCAAGTCCAATTTCAGATCTCTAAAAGTGAACTCCGTTCAGGTAGAAATATCCATCAAACCTTGCAAAATAAAACATCATTGCACTCTCCTCATCTCCCTGACTGATCCTTGTGATCTTCACCATTTTCATTTTCATCAAGTATTGACTGAGAAATCCATCAAAATCCTATTCGCTATTATTTGAATTTTTTCAATAATTCTCTTCACTCAGGTTAAATAAATTTTTCGCGAGGGTACCATTAGCATCGTCTTGAAGAGACGAAGCGAATGGTATCGGTATGAGGAATTTATTTCACGGTTTTCGAATCACGATTTTGAGAGTGGGTCGGTTAAAGACGATGACATGTCTCATCTCAACCAATAACAATTCGCCACGCCATTGAATGTGATTACACGTGTTTTGACATTATCTGATGGTCCACATTATTCCGTCTTAATTTAATTTTAATTCTTGATCCGGTATGAAAATCAGGAAGGTCCATAACATGCCCGTAATACGATCCATCGATATGCTTACTAAATGCGTTTTGACATTGATCAAATGGCCTAGATTTTTTCTACTTTTATTTTATTTTCTGATTTTATATTTTAAATGTTTTAAACTTCAAAAATTCAAATCAAATTCATTTCTGGTCCAAAATTTATGAAAAAATTCACAAAAATATTTTGATATATTATCTTTCTGAATTTTATTTTTTCATTATTTTATTTTCAGATTTGATATTGTTTATGATTTTTCCCTTTTATTTGATATTTTTAATTGTTTTAAAATACTTTTTGACATTTAAAAATTCAAAAAAAATTATGGAAGGATCCAATGGTCATTTGACAAATATTGGTGACCTTATTTTATTTTTATTTCTGATTTTTCTATTTTTGTGATTTTTTGTTTATTTCATCATTTTCTTTTTATTTTAAAAATAGTTTTTGACTTAGAAAAATTTTAAAAAAATTTGTCAACACTTGTTGACCTTTGATTGACCTTGGGTAATTTTCTTGGAATTTTATTTTGATGAAAAAATACTATTTATGTATTTGGTTTCAATTAAATAACCTAATTTCAATATTTTATTTAATTCTTTATTTTCATTTTTATTTTGCTAAATTTTTTAATTTAATTTGAAGTCATAAATTTCAAAATCAATGGAATTTGGGTGTTCATAGGTCTCTGGCCAAATACACCAAGAGATTTGATTGATTATGACGGTTAGATCGATTAAATTCATCCGATGCAAAATAAACTTGAAATTCATTCCATCTGCTCCATCTTATTTTTTTTGTCCCGATTCGAAAAAGTGATCAATTGGTGACATGAACTTCAAACTTCAAGCATGCCCCACAGTTGACTTGAGTTTTGATCTTGGTTTAACACTTGTGGCGCTGTCATGTGGTCGCTGATTTTTAATCAAGCTCGGCAAGTTTCCACTAACTATGGCCATTTGAAACTCTCAATCATTTTGATAAAGTGATGTGATAATTCCAAACCATATACTTGACAAAAACAATTAAAACTTGTCGTGGTCGCTTGATTCTATCAAGCTTCGCAAGCCTTCACGCATAAGTTTCAAGATGGTCACCTTGTCGATTTAAATTATCGATCTTACTAACATTTATTAATTATTCTTTATTTTTCCGCCTTAGTTTCGGCATTTATTTTTATGTTCTTTATTTTTCCGTTCTTTACTTTCTGCATTTATTTTTGTGCTCTTTATATTTACGCACTTTACTTTTAGCATTTACATTTCATGTCATTTTTCCTTTTGCTCATTTGAGCATTTTACTTGTTATTTTGAATTTGCTCACTTGAGCTTTGTTTTCCTTTTTTCAATCCACTTAATAATTCAACTTAAACATAAAATACTTTTAAGTGGACTTGGTTATTATCCTTGTGCTTGGAGCTTGATCTTTGGAGTTAGGATTAGGACCTTTACCTCAGCTTGGGAGATCTCTGTGCTCTTGGGGTTATTCTGTCTTTGTCTGATTATTATCTTTGTATGCAGGTTATTCCATTATACTCAAATGATTAGTGGATTTCCTAAAAATACAGCCATTACTCTGCCCGTTTTTCTGTAGACAATAATTCATCTGAGACATAGAATCATCTGAAGCATGGTTTTTTTGACTGGTTATTTGTTGCTTGTGTGGGTTGCCCAAAGGATGGGATGTAGTATTGGCTCTTGATGTCAAGTACTAATTTTCTCACTCGGTTAGATCTTTCTTTACTCTTACCTTTACTATATGCACTTAGGTTAGCCCCTTAATCTCCTCCCCATTCTTTAATTTTCAAAATCTTCCCTTTTTTCAAAGGATTCTCGCTTCCAAAACTCGAATCGCTTTATAAAATACTTGGACTTAGGTCCATGAATTTTCCAAACCTGTTTTCAATAAGCTTGCAATCCATTTAATTATACTTTGACTTCCTTTTTCGTAAGACTAAAAACACCTAACCTCATTCAAACCCGAGCTCTTTTGTCGCTTTTCCAAATTAACATTTTTCTTAAAATCAACCAACACGTAATTTTGGTCCTTATTTAGCCGAACTACTTGGTTTTGATTTCAACATTGCACATCGTTGGTATGTAGGCCTTGAACTCATTGAAGTTCTATCAAACCAAAAACCTTAAAAATATTTTTCTTGTTTTCTTGTACAAACTCTTTTTAGCACATATACAAATTTTCAAAAGGTTCCTCATGAGTACCGTAGATGCTTTGGGTGCCTAACACCTTCCTTTGCATAACTAACCCCTATCCCTGATCTCTTATATTTTAGGATTTTATTCACTCTTTTCCTAGTCCTTGATAAAAAGGTGACGACTCTTTTGTTATTTTTTGAGTTAAGTCAATTCAATGGCTTATACTTGCAGTTTTTGTCGCTAGAATATGCTAGATATTTTTTATGTTGTGCCGCTAGATGATGTGCATGTTAGAGATAATTTGACGGTTGAGACTTTACCGATGTGTATTGAGGATAGAGAAGTTAAACAACTCGAGTGAAGGAAATCTCTTTAGTAAAGGTAGCATGGGAGGTCCTACTAGTGGTAATGTGACTTGGGAGCTTGAGAGTCAGATGAAGGATTTGTATCCTGAGTTGTTCTCTTAAGGTAATTTTCGAGGGCCGAAATCTTTTAAGTGGGGGAGAGTTGTAACATCCTAATTTTTAAATAGCTAATAATAAATTATTATTATATATTATATTATGTGATAATTAATTTAATTGGGTGTTTTAATTTAAATATGAATTCTTTGAATATATGTGTTATTTAAATAATTATGTTTTATGAATAGAATTATGGTTATTTAGTATTGAGCCTATTTATGAGAATGGAAGTAATAGAGAGGTGTTAAGTATTAAGTCCATTAACACAGTCCTAGTTAGTAAGGATTAGAAGGGAATCATAATTATAATTTAATTTGGATAAAGAAGAGAAGAGAATAGAGAAAGAGGAAAAGTGAAGAGCAAACCCTAGAAGAAGAATCTTCAAGAGGTAAGGGTCTCCATGTTATTGTTTGATTGTATGTTGTGGGTAATGATTAGGAACATGCTAGCTTGTTTAATTTTCAATTTCTAGGATCTTTGAATGTTAGGATTTGAAAGGGAATTGTGCTTTTCAACTTAGAATGATGACCCATGACTAGAAACATTTTACGATACCCTTTAATGATGTTATTTGGATGATTGAATGGGTTTTATGTGGTAATTTCGTGGAGAAAGAATCTGTTCTGTAGCAAAAAAGTGCAGAATCGCAGACCGCACTTAGCACGAGGAGGAGCCCGCTTAGCACGAAATGTTTTGACTTTTGGGGTTGTTTGTTCAGCGAGGTGCGCTTAGCGCGATATGTCGGGCTTAGCGTGACCTGAAATGAAAAATGTTAATTTTAGGATCTTTTGACATGGCATCTTATATGATTATATTTATTGTAGTATTTTCATATATGTGATTAATTGATCCAATTGTGATTGAATGTGTTTTTGATTGGTTTTGAATACTATTTCAATGTAGGTTTGATTACTTGAGTATAGTATGTACTAATATTATTTGATGGAATGTGTTGAATAACATTGGTGGAATGATGTGTCATAATGTTATTTGCTATGTGTTATGATATGTGTAAGATACATGTGATGATCTTGTTGTTGAAATATAATGATGTGCAATTAATGTATAATTCACATGAGATGAATTGTGATGATATGCTTGGATAATTGAGATTTTGTGAATAATCTTAATTTGCATATGTTGTCTTGATGAGTTGTACATGCATACACTTGGCTCAATCCTTGTATGGATAAGTAGCAATGAATCTTTGGGTTCACAATTGGCTAAATCCATGATGGATAAGTAGTGAAATGTTGGATTCACATTTGGCTCGATTCCATTAGGAATAAGTAGCGGATGCTTTTGGTCTTGTCCGGATCGAAAGTAAGGGCTTGATTCTATGAATGAATTAGATGCATGGTTAACGAAATGTTCCCAAAAACTTTGTACCACATGCATATTGAGTCACATATCATTGTTGTCACATGAGTCATTATTGAATATCCAATGTGAAATGAAATTGTGATGTCTAATCATATGGATTAATTGGATTGTTTGAATGGATGATAATTATGCTATGTATGAACATATTGTACTTGTAATGTTTGTATGATCATGTTATCTTGAAATATCATTTGAAGTGTGTGGAATTCATGAGTAGATGTTGTTTTGTCATTATTTCCATTTATATACTTTTGAATAATGATCTGAATTCTCACCCTTCAGTTATGATGTTGCCTCTACGTAGGTAACATGCAAGTTTTGAGAATAGTGGTGCTTCGAACGAGACTAGTTGAAGAGTCTAGCTAGTTATCCGTTACTAGGTAGTCTAGTCATTACTCTGGTCATGTAACATAGGATTTATCTATATTTCTACTTTGATGAGATATTTGTTATGTATACTCATCTATTTTGATTTGTATGGTTGAGATACTATGTTGATGTGGCCTTGTGCCGATGTATGAATTCTAATGATTTGAGTATGTTGTGGATTCATCACTTTTCATCCAATGATTATAGTATGGGATGTAATCATTGTTAGTACCTATGAATTATAATTAATCAGCTATGAAATGCATGATTTGTTTTAAAGAATGAGATTCTAATATGTGTTATGATTATCACCAATGTGTATGTATTGTTTTAATTGTAAAGTAAATCATGTGACACCCTCTTGTTATGCATTTTATTTACTCGATTATTCAATAATTTTGTGGGAAATTAGGGTGTTACATGTGCCTTGTAAACATTAAATACCGAAAACATAGAAAATAACGGCATAATATGAATAAAGAGTAATTTAATTTAATTAAATGCGATAAAATTCATGTACATTGATTCAAAATACGATACATTTTCGGTTATCAAATTGCCCTACACTTGAACCTTTGCTTGTCCTCAAGCAAATAATAGAATAAAATCATTTAACGATGGTTTCTACACAATCGCACAACACATCTCGAATCGACGTGGTTGAGGGCATTACATTAGAAAGATGAAACTAGGCTCCAACACTAACAATACAGAAATGACACGAACCTATATAATATGATCAAAATCCTCCACCCAATGCAAACCAGTCCGAATCATATTATCATAACTCAACCTAATCCTTTCTGTTTGAAATCAACCGCTTTCATTCTAGCACAATCACATTAAGCCCTTTATCTTTCGCACCCACATAGTAGAGTAGTCGGTTAGTGATTCTGGTAATTTATGCACGGGGTTCTAGTACACAAGTTGGTAACCCTTTTGCTCAAGATTGTAAGTCGGGGATCGAACCGTAGTTTTCCTACCAAGTTCAAAGACTGATACCATCGAACCGCTTACAACTGGTTGTTACATTTATTTTTGTAGGTTCCTCAACTGTTGGATTAAATGACCTGGTAAGGGTTAGCTAACTTAATTAGTGGTTCCCTATTATAACATGATGCTTAAAAAAATTTATTGAGACCAGTCACTTATATTCATCGGCTCCCTACATAGTTTATGAATAAGAAGGTGTCAACTGCTAGTATAAATTACTCAGGGTTAATTCAAAACTAAAACTTAAGGTTTCGATATCATAAGTACTCAAACCTATCGCGCATAATTTGGAAGATTTAGGTGTCTAGGTGGTATTATTTTTGTCGAATATTTTTCAAAATTCTAACGTAGCCTAATTGTGAACAACCTATATACTTTTTGAATGTACCGAGCTATGCATCCAGAGGGAAAAATCACGAGTATAAGCCATTGAATTGACATAACTCAAAAATAACAAAAGAGTCACTGCACTTTTATTTTATCCAAAGGACTAGGAAAACGCGAATGAAATCCTAACTAAAAGAAAAAAGATTTGGGACCGGGGGTTATTTATGCAAAGGGAAAGTGTTAGGCACCCAAAGCATCTAACGTATTCTGTAGTAACCTTTTTGAAAATTTGTATGTTTGTGCTAAAAAACGTATATGTACAAAATGGATGGTGGGGGGGGAAGAAGTATTTTTATAATTTTTGGTTTGATAGAACTTCCAATGAGTTCTAGGCCTACATACCAACAATGTGCAATGTTGAAATCAAAACCAAGTAGTTCAGCTAAAAAAGACTAAAGTTGTGTGTTGGTTAGTTTTAAGAAAATGTTAGTTTAGAAAAGCCAGAAAAAGCTCAAAAAAGTTTGGATGAGGTTAGGTGTTTTTTAGTCTTATGTAAAGAAAGTCAAAGTTTTATTAGATGGATTGGAAGTTTATTAAGAAAATAAATTTTTAAAATGCATGGACCTAAGTCCAAGTTTTTAATGAAAGCGGTTTGAGTTTGAAAAAAACAAGAATCCATTGGAAAAGAGGGAAGATTTTGAACATTAAAGAATGAGGAGGAGATGAAGAGGCTAACCTAAGTGCATAAAGTAAAAGGTAAGGGTAAAGAAAGATCTAACTGGGTGAGAAGACCAGTACTTGACATCAAGAGCCAATACCATATCCCATCCTTAGTATTACCACATAAACAACAAATAACCAAACAAAAAAACCAAGCTCCAGATAAATCAATGCCTCAAATAAACTCTTGTCTTAAGAAAAACGAGTAGAGTAACGGTTGTATTTGGAGGAAATCCACTCTTAATCGAGTATAACGAAATAACCTGCATACAAAGATAATAACCAAACAAGACATAATAAAACCAAGGGCACATAAATCTTTAAGCTGAGGTACGGGTCCTAATCCTAAGTCCAAAGATCAAGCTTCAGACACAAGGATAGTAACCAAGTGCAATTAAACTTTTTTTTTTATGTTTAGGTTGAATTATTAAATATTTTGGAAAAGGAAAATAAAGCTCAAGTGAGAAAATTCAAAATAACAAGAAAATAAAATTCTCAAGTGAGCAAAAAGGAAAATGACATAGAAAATAAAATGCTCAAGTGAGCAAAGAAAAAATGGCATAGAAAATAAAATGCTCAAGTGAGTAAAGAAAAAATGGAATAGAAAATTAAATGCTCAAGTGAGCAAAGAAAAAATGGCGTGAAGTGTAAATGCTAAAATTAAAGTGCATAAAAATAAAGAGCATAAAAGTAAATGCGGAAAATAAAGAGCGAAAAATAAAAACAATTAATAAAGGTTAGCAAGATGACGATCTTGAAATTGATCAAGTATATCATCAAATTGTTAATTGTTAGTCGTCGGTAAGGTTGCCAGAAGCTTGATAGAATCAACGCGACCATACGAAAAGTTTCAATTGTTTTTTGTCAAGTATATCGCTTTTGGACTTATCACGTCACTTGATCAAAAATGATTGAGAATTTCAAATGCACAAGGTTAGTGGAAACTTCCCGTGTTTGATTAGAAATCAACGCGACCACACGACAAGCACCACAAGTGTTGAACCAAGATCAAAGCTCAAATCATCTTTTGGGGCTTATGCTAGAACATTAAAGTTCTTGCCACCGATTGATCACTTTTTCCAAGTCGCAGTAAAAAGAAAAATAAGATGGAGAAGAAGAAGTAATTTCCAAGTTTATTTTGCATTAGATGAATTTATTTGGCCTAACTTCGTCAAAATCAATCAACTCTTGGTGGATTTATTCAAGAGACCTATCATCACCCAAATTCCATTAATGTTGGGAAATTTGTTACTCTAAAATAAATTCAAAAGTCAGCAAAATAAAATGAAAACAAATTTCAAATAAAAGGATTAAAAATAATTTTGAACTCGTAAGTTAATTGGACTTTATTGACGAATACATAAATAGTATTTTTCTTCAAAGTAAAATTCCAAAAAATTACCCAAAGTCAAACAGAGGTCAACAAGTGTTGACAAATTTTAAGAATTTTTAAAGTCGAAAATATTTTGCCAAATAAAATAAAATGTGAAATAAACCAAAAAATGAAAAAAAAATCGTAAAATCAGAAATAAAAATAAAATGAGGTCACCAATATTTGTCAAATGACTATTGGGTCCTTCCATAATTTTTTCGGAATTTAAAAATGTCAAAGTATTTTAAAACAATTAAAAACATCAAATAAAAGAGAAAAATCATAAAAAAAATATCAAATCTGAAAATAAAATCATGAAAAAATAAAATTCAGAAAGATAATATTTCAAAATATTTTTGTGAATTGTATCATAATTTTTGAGGCAGAAATGAATTTTATATGATTTTTTGAAGTTAAACATTTAAAATATAAAATTAGAAAATAAAGTAAAAGGCAAAAAAAATGTGGACCATCTGATCATAGTCAAAACGCGCTAGTAATCACATCCAATGGACATGGCGCCCTGTGCTTGATATGGACCTCCTCGGGTTTCACACTGGATTACAAAATAAAAAATACAACAAGAAATACTGTCACGCGTTGGATCGATGCTGACTAATAAAAGTAATCAAATCCAAGGGCTCCAGAGACGCGTGCACGGTGAAACTAACACACCGACTTTAATTCAAAAAAATTACACAACATGCTCTCATTGGTTAACATGTCCATGTCATTGTCTTCAACCTCCAGCCTCTCCAAAATTGGTGTTCCACCAACTGTGAAATAAATTCTTCAGGCCGGTACCATCGCGAAATATTTTCACTTGTGCCATGAACAATTTGGAAAAAAATAGATATAATAACGAGCACTTGTTCTTAGAAATTCCCAGTCAATTCTCAATGAAAATTCAAATAGTGAAGATCACAAGGATCATCGAGATGAGGAGATTACAATGATGCTTTATTTTACAAGGTTTGATGGAGATTCCTACCAGAACGGATATCACTTTCAGAGCTCTGAAACTAGACTTAGATAGCACGATTCAGGAAGCTTCAAGGCACGATTCTTGTTCTGTTAGCTTTAGTGAGGTTCAGGGAAGAAAAATGAATGGTTAATTTCAAGTTGGAATAGTTTTGAGAGTGAAACGAAGTTGCAGAAAATTGGATTCGAGAGAGAGTGTGGTAGAGTTTTTTTAGCTATCAAAGCTTGAGGAAATGAGTGGAATGTGTCCCTTATTTATAGGAGATGTGAATGATGACATTTTAGTGGAAATCGTGCACACCTGTGTTCATGAAGAAAGTGTGACCTTATGTGCATCAAAACTCAATCACTCCTTGCATTTTGATGTGCTAATTAATCATGGGAAGTTTCTAATCACAATTAGTCACAAAAGCAAGGCTTAACTTGGTTTAAAATCAAGTTACACGCGCAAATGCACAAACTAATGTTGAGCTCGAACCAAAATTTTGCACAAACTTTGAGCTGAGGCCAAATCCAATTCCCTCGTGCATTTTATGATTTTCCTTTAGCCATATGAAGTATTCAAAGTGTATAAAAAAATGCAAAAAGAATCAGATCAAATGGATGCTTGAGTTGAGAGATTGAGCCTTTAGGATTCTTGAAAAATCATTGATTTTCTTGGCCAGGCCTTGGTCAAACGCGCCTCTTTCTAAAAATGACCTATAATGTTTCTTCTTCAAACTTGCTCTTCCACTCAAAATTTTCTCTTGATTTTCAAAGATGTTATGAAGTAGACCTCTTGATGAAAATTTGTGAAGTGACATATCTTTTGATTTCTTCAAGCAACTTCCAAACACTTTCAATCTTCAAAACTTATATGTAGATAAATTTCACATCTTCAAGATTGTTGTGCAAAAATCATGACCTCAAGGTGATAAGTTATGATCAAGATATATTCTTTTGAAGTTGATTGACCAACAATTAAGAAATTCATCAAGGCCTTCTAATCTTTTGACTTCATAGGCAAATTTCCAAGAATTTTCTCTTCTCACCAATTGATTTAAGTTGTATTAGACATCCTTAGGTTCATTGGGAAAGAAAAATGGGCTCAATAAGACAAGGGATGACCAAATTATGATCCTCTGAAGTCATACAAGATAGATGAAGCATCGACCTAGTGAATGGGCAATCATAGACTTCTAAAACTATCTTTTCATCAATCAAACTCCTTGATCCAAGCATATTCATATTATAAGTCCTCTTACAAATCAAATGACTTTGAAAACATCCGCAAACTTCCTACAAACACCAAGATATGATCCTCAGAAGTTCAAAACCCTAATTCAAGGTAGATGGCCACAAAATGGTGAATTCTTTGAGCTTGATGATCTCTTTCAAATATGAAGCATACACTCAAGATAAGAGACCATGGTTGATGACAAGAGAAGTCTTCAATGATACAATACTTTCAAAATCTTAAGAATTGAGGAAAGAAGGCGTGGAAATAAACACATTAACCTATTGACTCCTTGAATAAGAAACTTATGCACCATTCACCTACAACATTTAGCAAGAAAAGTGTGCACATATCATTGTTATCAAAGTATCAATCATCACACATAGGAAATGAACTCATACAAAAGGTGCTTTGTGATCTCCTAAGGGCAAAGCCAAAGATAGAAGAAAGAGGTAGATTCAAATTGTGATCTTTGTACCATGCAATGGTGTGAAGTATGAGTGAATCTTAGGGCAAAATTGGGTACAACAGATGCCCTTATTTAAGTGTCTTCTATCCCGAGATAAGAAGGAACCTTTGCTTTGACGGAGAAGATACTTAAATATAACATAATCCCTATTTTTGGCCCTAACATATTATGCAATACTTAATGGTTATGTAATGTAATATGATGGTCTCCACAGGGGAAACAAAATGCCATTGGGAGAAACAAAGATAATGGAGACACGCCAAGTAAGACAACTCATCCAAGAAGATGAACTACTAAGGAAAGAAGTTCAATATTATGGGAGAGAAAAAACATGACTCCACTAGGGAATGGGAAACCAACTTTTTAAAATATTACTGATTTATTATAGGACAAGGAAATGGAAAGGGAATAAAAAAAATAATTCTTAGACAGACGGTGAACTATCTCCTCACAGAGGAGTTAGAAAAAACAAGGGAATGGCACAAACTTTCTAAAGATAGTAAACCATGAACCCCGAATAGATACCAAAAAATGTTTCTAACCAAAAGGGGGTAAGAAGACAACATCAATAATGGACTAACTTGCCCAAGAGTTCTGGTGCCTCACCAAAGACGGGATGGAACTCCTTCTTTAACCATGATACTTCATTTAGAAAGGGTAACAAAGCAATCATACAATCAATGAGCCAGTCTCCCATTAGTGTATTCAACAAATCAACAATGAACTATCTCCCATAATGATGAGAATACCATTCATCAGAAAAATCACATCTTTGACAAACTTCCTTCCATAACAACAAGGCTACCATTCGTCAGTAAATAAATATTCGACAAACTGCCTTTCATAATGACAAGGCTACCATTCATCTAAACAGATCTCGACAAACTACCTTCTATAACGTCAACGCTACCATTCATTGATAAACAGATCTTTGACAAACTACCTTCCATAGCGACAAGGATACCATTCATGGGTAAACAGATCTTCGACAAACTACATTCCATAACACCAAGGCTACCATTCATCGGTAAACAAATCTTTGACAAACTACCTTCCATAACAACAAGGCTACCTACCATTCATCAGTAAATAGATCTTCGACAAACTACCTTCCATAACGACAAGGCTACCATTCATTGGTAAACAGATCTTCGACAAACTACCTTCTATAATGCCAAGGCTACCATTCGTCAGTAAATAGATCCTTGACAAACTACATTCCATAAAGACAAGGCTACCATTCATCGGGAAACAAATCTTCGACAAACTACCTTCCGTAATCCAAGGCTACCATTCATCCAGAAACGTATCTTCGATGCATACCTTCCATAACGACAAGGCTACTATTCATCGGTAAACAGATCTTTGATAAACTACCTTCCATAATGACAAGGCTACCATTTATAGGTAAACATATCTTAGATAAACTACCTTCCATAACGACAAGGCTACCATTTATCGGTAAGCAAATCTGGTTACAAATAGCTATAGTAATCAGTCAGCAATGAGCTTGTAAATCACTCAAAGAGATATCATAGAGATACATTTATCATTTAGCATGTAAATCGCCCAACAAGATGAATGGCTAGTCAACAATGAGCTTGTAAATCACCCAAAGATATATCATAGAGAAACTTTCATCAATGAGCTTATAAATCACTCAAAGGAACTTCCAAACGATGAGCTTGTAAATCACCCATCGGAGATAGTCAGTTATTCAATTATGAGCTTGTAAATCACCCACCGTAATACCGAAAAGAAACGTTCAACAATGAGCTTGCAAATCAATCAAAGGAACTTTCAACAATGGGCTTGTAAATCACCCATTGGAGATAATCGTCAACAACAAATCTTCAACCTGCTAGAGAGATAAGGTCAATCCTCAATGAGAGATTCCTCGTAGGATTATCGACAAGAAGTCAAATTGAATTAATGATTTGTTGGGGAACACCAATCACTTGCGGGAAGAGACTATAACCTGCTGTAAGGAAAAGATTGTAACAAAATTGTTGGAGGATGCAAGTGAATTATCTAGGATTCACCTTTGTTGGAGAGATAGGATCTTCTTGACATAACTGTGCTTTCCAATTATAACTCATAATCTAGGAAGAACAAGGTAATAATGTCGCTTGGAGACCGTAATCCAAACCATAATAAAGCTAGGAAGGGTGATTTGAACAATCATAGAGGTTTACAAAGAGGGTCTAGACTCTATTCTTCCATGAGGGGTAATTTAGTGGAAAACACGAAAGATGAACTTTTATGCTTAAAGTTGACGATCTTTTAGAAAGATGAAACATACTCTGATTATCAATATATGCGAATGAAGCTTAGCTATGCATAGTGTATAAATGAATGTACGTGAGATGCATATGGACATTTTATTGAGGATCAACATGGAAGGTTGACTAATGTATGGACAACACTCGGCCAAAATGAAGTCATCACGAACCATCAAGCGAAGGGTATCTCTTTATCGCACCAAATTTCAAAAGAAGTGTAGCATATCATAAACATTCTCAAGTTCCTTCTGATGGAAACATCCTGTGGGGTGTCACCATGTCTCATTAGAGCGCTACTCTTATTAACTTTTCTGGGGAAAAAATTGGACATTCTATGGGAACAATGCTTTCACTTGTATCACATATTCGAACGAAACATGTTATAGAGGTCCTCATGGTACCACCTTCACCATTATCAATCTTGTTTGTTATAGGACAATGCCATCTTATCCCTTTGCATCACATCTGAAGTAAACACACTTAAAATTGCAAATTTTCGCAAGTATGTTCTATCAAACTGCTTTGTTTTGAAATGCATTTTCAATAATAAAAGAAGATTTTTATAAACCGAATAAAATAAGATTGCAAAGGAATTGATAAAGGCTCAAATTTTATTGATAGAATGGTTTCCGCCAATAGTACATGACCCCATAGATGATTACAAAGTTTTGAAAAATGGTAAACAAATGGAAAAGGTACATCAAGAACAATGAAAACTATCCATCGTAATAACTTTAAACTCATGTGTTATAGTCTTCGCTAAGATATGAAGATAATCCATGCATTGTTACTTCTATGATCAAGTCTTGTCTCGATGTAGTTACTTGCCATATAAGTCCCTAACTTTTCCTAGACGCCGCTATGTAGTTTTGAGCCAACCGAGAGATTTTTCTATTTATGTCTCTAATTTTTCCTAGAATCACCCTTC
Organism: Vicia sativa; assembly: GCA_021764765.1. NCBI lineage: Eukaryota > Viridiplantae > Streptophyta > Magnoliopsida > Fabales > Fabaceae > Vicia > Vicia sativa. The sequence goes on along the minus strand of CM038793.1, from coordinate 116,793,495 downwards.
GGGTTTTCACCACCGAGACGCTTTTTTCCTAAGTCACCCTTTCTTCGGTTTTCAACTTAGCGAGTTGTTCTTTTATTTATTTAGGCGGTTTCTTGACTACATCATCATTCGAGGACCCGAACTCCTCGTCATCCATAGTTTCAAGAATCAATGCACCGCTAGAGAAGGCTTTCTTGACAACATATGGGCCTTCCTAATTGGGAGTCCACTTGCCTGTGAATCGAGTTTAAAGAAATGATCTTTCCGAGCACGAGGTCACCTTCTCTAAATACACGAGGTTTCACCTTTTATCAAAAGCTCTCTTCATCGTTTTGTGGTATAACTGACCATGACACAAAGCACTCATTCTCTTTTCTTCAATCAAATTCAACTAGTCAAACCGATTCTGAACCCATCCAGCATCAGATAACTCAGCTTCCATGATCACACGCAAAGATGGAATTTCAACGTCAACGGGGAGTATTGCTTCCATCCCATAAACTAAATAGAAAGGGGTCGGTCGCCCCTGTTGAAGTGCGTACTGAAGTGAGATATCCATGTAAAGCAAATGGAAGCATTTTATGCTAGTCTTTGTAGGTGACAACCATCTTTTAGATGATCTTCCTGATGTTCTTGTTTGCAGCTTCAACTGCCCCATTCATCTTGGGTCTGTAAGGAGAAGAGTTGTGATGAAAAATCTTAAATTTTTCACAAAGTTCTGCCATCATCTTATTATTCAAATTTGAGTCGTTGTCAATAATGATTCTGCCAGGTGTAATACGGTGAACTGACTTTGTAGGATTTTTGTATCCAAATGTGCGGATAGCTAGAGTCGCCACCGACTTTTATTTTTATCCAATTAAGGGAAGGTAAAAGTAATGAAGCTTCGTTAGATTCTCGAAGTTCGAGAATGGTTATGAAAAGGGAAGGTATTAGCACCCCTTTCCATCCGTAGTTATCTACGGGCTCTTAGTTGCTCTAGATCACTATTTTTAAAATTGCTTTCTGTGTGTTTGACAAAATGTTTTGAAAAGGCATTTCGCTTTGACTTTGTAATGACTCATGTAGGAGTGTATACAAAGTGTTCCGAAATGTTTTTGTTTGTTTTGAAAAGAATTTGAACTTTGAAAAAAAGTGTGTGGTGTGAAAAGCATTTGATAGAGCAAGCAACTAAAAGACTTATTTACCCACTCGTAATTGGTCGCTTTTGTTGTACTTACATTCCTTTAGAATAGCGCTAGCCGTACTCATTAGTTAGTAGGTAGCTCCATTCGCTGGATGTAAGCGGACATTCGAAGGGACATCGGATGGTCATAGAAAGCAATCTAGGAAGTATCCTAGCACATTCAAGGGACTATCATCATTTTTCGTAGGCGACAATCGAGGGTCAAGATCATGTATTCGGAGGCGACATCGTGGGTCTTATGATCTTTGTATCGAAGGGACTATGATGATTTGTTTGAAGGCAACGGTGCTAGAATACCTCTACGCTCGAGGGACATGACCATTTTGAATTCAGAAGGCAACGAGAGAATTACCCTATAAGCGTGTGAAGAAGTGTGTTGATTTCGAATATGTTATCTTGAAAATTAGTGGGCTATGTTCATTATTATCTTGCCATACACGCCTAGTTACTAACAATTTATAGGGTGCGGAAAGTAAAATGCGAATGTAAGCGGAAATGTAAAAGCGAAAGATAAACCTACGCTATTACATGGCTTTCAAGATACATAATTTAAAATGAAAATAAAGTCCTAATTAAAACTATTACAACCCATATGCAATTACATTATTGAAAAAGAATGATAAAATGATAAAGAGAAAATCGTCTGAATCTGCCCACTGCATAAAAGGAAGAAATCTAAAATGCAATATGAATCGAATAAGAGAAAAATGTTAGAAAAATGCAAATTGTAATATGAGAAAATTATTATATGTTGAAATAAGATAAATATGCTAAAATAATTTTTGGGATTTTTAATGCATAAATAATAATTTAAAATGAATTTATAATGATTTAAATGCTAAAATAAAAATAAAATAAATATGCATGCAAAAATTATATTTTAAAATTTATTAAATTAAATAAACATTTTCGAATGTAAATGCAAAAGAAAATTATATTTTTGTAATTTTTAATGCAGAATAAAAATTATGAAAATAATTAAAATATAATGCAAAATATTAAATAATATAGAAAATATAAAAATAGGAAAAGTTTGAAGTTTGGAAGAAAAAGGAAGAACCGGTCCCAGTCGGATCGAACTCATGACCCTCGAGAATCTCTTCAAACACAAGCCTTAACCATCGGGCCAGCGTTTCTTTGTGTTGGAAAAGTCGAAACATTTGAATAAAACGCTGACACGCCCCGGTATATTTGAAAACACAATCCGCGTGTGGACCCCTGCTATTTGCCGTCCACTATGTCAACGACGCCGGAGCCCTAGCTCGGTCGTTTCCCGATGAGCAGCCACCGAAACTCGAAAACACGCAAGATAATTTCTAAGGTACCCTACCCCTAAATCGAGGGTCGCGAACACGATGGTGCCATTAGTTTGCCCTAAAACGCTCAGACAACCGGGTTAAATCAAACAGTTCAAAATGCCCTAGCTATGGTGATTTGAGTTCTACACGCCTAAGCTTGCATGTAAGGCTTCATTCATGACCTAACAAGCATCCGGATCGATACAAACACACAAGAAACGTTAATAATGCATGAATAATGAAATTGAATATCAAAATATACCAAATCGGAGTGAGGTATCAGCACACATTCTCGATGGATTGGCTTCGAGCAAGAGTTGATTCTGAACTCGGGAACCTCTTGAGCACAATGGAAAGGTGGAAGAGGTCGAAAGGTGGAATTTGAAATTGAATTTCCAAGAATCTTGAAAATTTTGCAAGAGTTTGGGTTTGTTTTAGGTTAGGTTTCCGCCTTGGTTTGTACATAATGCTCAATTTATATAAGAGATGGAAGAGAAAAACAAGGAAAAAGATTGAAATTGAATGTGCAAATATTTTCCAATAAATAAAATCAAATTTCCTTTAAAACTTGATTTTTCTTTCCATGTATGAGTCACTAATTTGGCAATTGTGTGGGCTTTCTTGGACATTAAGAAAGATATAAATCCAACTTGTTTGAAAAGAAACTTAATTATATTTTACATAATTTATTTTTGAATTAAATGTTGTAAAATTCAAATATAAATCATGAAAATAGAAAATCACCATTGCCAAGCATTTATGGGTCAAGAATATTGTCATGAACAAGTTTGGATCAAAAGATTATAGGCCCATTTGGAAAATTTTGCATTTTGACCAAAATGTCCTTTGTGCAATTATCCGAAATTGCCCAACTTTCGAATAGTGTATCTTGCTCAATTTTCCACATTTTTGAGTGTTCTTGGACTTTGAAAGCTCTAAGAGTCCTCTAACCAATGTCTTTGGTTTCATCTCAATTGAGTTACCATGCTCAATATATCTTCAAAAAAAAGTTGTAGAGAATTGAATTTCCTTCAAAACAAGAGGTGGTGGAAAAATTTCGAGAAAGTAGAAAGTTATGATCACCAAAGTTCGATTGACTTTTCACCTAGAAACCCTAATTTAGAAAGTTTGACTTTTGAGCAAATCTTGAGTTTTCTTGATGAATCATGATCAACCCTTGGTCAAATGATGAATGTAACTCAAAATGAGGATGTTGACCAAAATCAAGTTTTGACCTGTATGTTGACCACAGCTGACTTTTTGTCCACACCCGATTTTCAACCATCCGAGCAATTGCCCGAGGAAACTTGACTTGTGAGGCTTGAAACTTGACATGGAGAATCTTTGAAGCATATGAGGAGGCATGAAGGCCATTGGAGATGTTGGAAGCTCATCTTGATTGAGAGATACCAAACCCTGGGTTGATTGTCTAGGAGAGAGTTTGTCTCGATCAACTTGAGGAATCCTTGAGCATAGATGTATGAGATCTTTGAGAAGATGGAGGGCAAATTTTGGGGTATGTACCGCCTATTCAATCTTCTTACCGAAGGGTTAGATTGACATGCTTGTCCTTCGTGACCGAGGTGAAGATGATCGAACACCGAGTACACCGAAAATTTGCACTCGCGTTGGTCGATGATGCGGGAACGGCTTACAGATGCCGCTTGGAGAAGCTCGGTAAATGAGTCGCACGCTAGACTCGAGATTATTGATAGGAGAACCGATGGGGATGGGCTTAAGATGCCATCCTGAAAGATCGATGCCGGGAGTGAGCCACGCCGTGCCTCGGGATTATTGATAGGAGGAGTGCTTGAAAGTGAGCCGACGCTAGGCTCAGAGATGTTTCGGAAAGAGTATGGAGATGGCTTAAGATGCCATCCGAGGGGAGTCGATGTTAGACGTGTTCACTTTGAATGAGGTTATTGGTCCGTATTGATTTTTAACCATATGCAAGATTCTCGAAGTGAAGAAATGTTGACGCCGGAGATGGGCTTAAGATGCCATCTAAGGCAACCGAGTCGACGCTAGACTCAGAGTTGTCAGTTGATAATAGGAAGAGGTCGAATAAATCTTCGTGTCGATTACTCGAGGGAGATTGTAGTTGGCAAAATGTGGATAGCTTCCCGTTGGCATCGGTGTTGATCCATTGCCTCGTATCGGAGGATAACAGAGGCGGTCTTTCGATAGTTTTCCGTCGATTCGGCTTAATCCTCGACCTGTCGGAGGAGGACAACCGGTCTTTCGATAGTTTTCCCGCTTGTTCGGGCTTAATCCTCGACCGCTTATGCCGGTGATTGTTACCTGCTTTGGAGAAAACAAGAGAAACTTTGATAGAATATTTGTTAGTTTTATGCAAAGTATGATGCATGGCAGTGTATATGAATGACATGTGCATGAATTATGACTTTATGAGAAATGTATGAATGATGAATGTTGTGATATTTCAAAACATATCCATCTTGAAGAAGATGCGATATCCTGCTTGAAGATTTCGACTCCGCTGGGATTGAGTAGGTGGAAGTCCCGCTGAAGGAGAAGAAAGAAACCGGATTCCTCCGATGCACTATCTGACCAAGTCTTGGGCCTAGATATTGTTGAGGAAGGTAGAGATTGAGAAACTCGTTGTTGGAGATCTCATAGACCCTGCTGAGGAGAATCTGGAAGGCAATCTGTTGGGGACCTTGTATGTAGATCCTGCTGAGGAAATTTAGGAAGCACTTTATCTGGGATTCCGAGTGTAGATCTCACTGGAGAATATGATGGTTGTTGAGAGACCGGTCGAACCGTTGTAATCTCGGGTCGGGAATGAAGATGTAGGTTCCTCCGATGCACTATCTCGACCAAGTTTCGAGTCCGATACCCTGGGGAAAAGGAAGGATCGAGAGATGTCCACGGATAAATATCTCTCGTCCCGGATGAAATGTTACTGGAGACCGATGTATACTCCGCTAGGAAGGTGTGTGTGTGAGTGACACCTGGGGATCATGCTCGTGGGGACTATTTGGTGACTTTCGCCGTCATCTCAATTCCGGAACCTCGTAGTAAGCACTTTTGCACGTTTCACTTTTCGTATGTTTGTGATTAGATTCTTATTGTCAAATGCATATAATCATTCAAGGCAAACGTTGGACTTATTGCAACCACAACAAAGAAAATTGTAAAGAGAAAGAACTCGCATTTATTTGCAATGTATGTATGGCCAAGTAGTTTGTACACAAGAAAGGTAAAAGCTATGTGGAAACAATCTCGTTAAGTTCCAACTATGCTAGTACTATATATTTTCGACTATCTCATCTCCTTGCTGGCCAAGAGAGTGAAAGGAGGATCTTCGCCATTTGAACCTTGAATGCCGATAGTAGTCCGAAGGTGTGATCCGGAAGAGACATAGTTGTACGCTTAAATCCCTAACTTTTGCCTAGACCGCCGGGTTTTCACCACCGATATTTTGCCAAGCCGCCTTTTCGTGTTTTCGACTTGCCGTGTACATGTTTTGTATATATCCTTAATTTTGCCCGAACCCTTTTGGTTCGCCAGATGCCCTTATTTTGCCTAGGTTCGCCGACCTAGCGGGTCTATTTCATGCGTGTAGTATTTTTGACTATGTCTGCGTTCACGTGGTGTGGGAAGTCTTCATCATCCATGGTGCTAAGTATCATAGTCTCCGGAAATACTATCTTGACTACAAACGGTCCCTCATAAGTGGGAGTCCATTTGCCCCTGGATCACCTTGTGGAAGAATGATGCGCTTGACTACTAGATCACCGACTTGGTAGACTCGGTGCTTGACCTTCTTGTTAAATGCTCGATCATTCGTTTTGATAAATCGCCCATGGCGTATGATGCGAGTCGCTTCTCATCAATCAAATTAATCGGTCAAGCCGAGTTCGACCCAATCGCTCGCCTAACCGCCTCCCGGAGGACTCGTTGAGGGTATCAACCTCGATGGGTAAGACGGCTTCCATACCGTAGAGACAAGAGAAGGGTTGCCCTGCTGATGTTCGTTGTGAAAAGCGATAACCATGAAGAGCAAATGGTAACATCTCATGCCAATCTTTGTAAGTCACAATCATCTTCCGATAATCTTCTTAATGTTTTTGTTGGCGGCTTCCAACGCACCATTCATCTTAGGCCGATAAGGAGAAGAGTTGGTTTCTCAAATATGTATTGTATCGGATCCATCTTGAAATCAACAAGGTAAAGTGAGTCAACATATACGTCTTAGTCGGCGAGCGCCCAAGCCAAAGCGTTGTAAGTTTTATCGAAACGTGAGTATCTTGTTTCACACCGGTAAACTTTTGCTAAGGTAGTATATTGCATGCTCTTTTCGACTGACTGGCCATGTTGCCCCAACACATACCCCATTGAATTCTCTAACACCGTCAAGTACATGATAAGAGGTCTTCCTTCTCGAAGCGGCATCCGAATAGGAGGATTTCAGGTACTCCTTGATTTTGTCAAAAGCGATCCGCAATCGCTGCTCCATTCTACCACTTGATCTTTCTTAGTAACTTGAAGATTGGCTCACAAGTAGCCATGTGTGCAATGAATCGGCAATGTAGTTTAGTCGGCCCAAGAAACCTCGACCTCTTTCTCGGCTGGGTACCGCATCTCTTGAATGGCTCTAACCTTTGCGGGGTCAACCTCAATACCTCTTCTCCACGACAAACCCTAGGAGTTTTCAGATCGACCAAAGGTGCACTTGTTAGATTAAGTCTCACTGCACTTCTTCAACTGTTTCGCAATGATCAAGATGTTCTTCTTCACCGTGATCGAGCTATCATGTCGTCGCCGACGAGACCTCTATCTCGTGATGAATCATGTCGTGAAACAATGTCACCATAGCACGCCGATAAGTGGCACCCGTTCTTCATCCGAACGGCATAACCTTGTAGCAGAAAGTGCCCACTGTAACAAAAGTAGTCTTTTCCATGTCCGTGAGCCATTTTGATCTGATTGTAACCGGAGAAACCATCCATGAAGGAGAAAACCTTATGCTGAGCGTGTTGTCAACCGTAACATCAATATGAGGAAGTGGAAATCGCCTTTCGGACTTGCTTTGTTCGTATCTCTCGTAATCCACACACATTCGTATCTTACCATCCTTCTTAGGCACGGGTACCACATTAGCAACCCATCGATAAGAGGTGACAATAAGAAACCAGCGTTGAATCGCTTCATAACCTCGCTTTGATTTTCTCGACATCTCGTGACGATGCATTTAACCTTTCTGCTTCATCGGGAGGAAACCTTCCTTTGTCGGCAATCGATGTACCACGATATCAATGTCCAACCCCGCATGTCTTCGTATTTGACCAAGAAAAACCTCAACATAGTCTCGTAGCATTCGAACCAACTTTTCTTTAACATCGTTCTCAAGACCCGCTCCTATCTTGATCTTTCGTCTTCGCTAGTACCAAATTCACAACCTCGTCATGTGGTCGTATAACTCGCTTCTTCTTGTCAGAGGGCCGCAAGTTCTCCCGCACTTCACAATCTTCCTCACTGCCTTCGCTTGATAGATCGGATTATCAAGTCATATTTAGCACTAGCATAGTCATATTAACTAGATTCGAGTGATTGCATGTATCACGTGTGTGTAAGAAACACATAGCTTTTTGAAGGGTGTGTTGCACCCCAAATTTTACCTCGCTTTTCTACTTGCATTTGTATTTATATTATAAAAAATAAATATTTAGTCATTGTATCAGATCATTACGTCGTATTTAAATTGACCAAAAATCGCTTTAAATCGATATTTGCATTGTTTTAATTATAAAATACCTGCTATTTACTATGCATTTTAACCTCTCCTTGCTTATTGCATTATTTTAATTTATTTATATGTCGATGATATCGATACTTTAATTTTATAAACAGATGCTAAAGGCGATTCGACATCTGTGCAAAAATTAGCGGAAAAATATTTCAAATTTTTATCTTTACCATCTTTATGAATCTACGTGTCGTAGATCATGAAAATGTGCTCTCCTAATTTTTCGATACATTTTTAGTCTCGCTTTTAAACGTAAACGCTAAAATCGGGTATTCTTTATTATCATTTTATTTCAATTTTAACCATGTCAATATTTTTCTTTAATTTATAAGAGCCGTAGTTTATTTTAATATGCTCATATTATTTTTTTTCGGATAATTTATTGTCCGAACTTTTACCATTTTTGACAATTTTAGGTGTCTATTTTTTTATCTCAAAAATCAAACAAAAATATTTTTGGGCTTGTCATTTTTACCCAACCCATTTTGGCCCATTTAATTATAAAGGACATTTTAGGCATTTTAATGTAAACCTAATTTTATAGTATAAATACTAATGTTGTGTTATCGTTCAAGGGAGACCAATTTGAAAACAACACCAGAGGCCAATTGAAAAATTGAAACGAAACGGCTATTAAAAACAAAATCCGATTATAAGAATTATAAAAACATCATCTTCTTCTCGCCACCCCTCCTTCTTCACTGCCTTGTCACTCGCCCTAGCTTCCTTCCGTTCTCAATGAACCTCTCAGAACCTCTTATCTCCTTCCACACATCGATCTTCCACTCATTACAACAACAAACCGCCACTGCTCTCCTCCTTGCCCGCCCACACCGCTTTTCGCGAAGCTTCGCGACAACAACCGTGACTAAATCTCTCCAATCACCGCTTCGCTTTTGCTCGTCAACGAATAGCAGCTTAGACTGCCGGTAAGGTTTATATCAACGTTGTCTCGATATGTCGTGGAAACCGCTTAAAACCTATGAAGACAATGGATTTTTATTGTGTTATTGATTCCAGATTCTGATATGTCGAAAATACTTAATATTTCAATCTCTGCTTTGAGTTATACACTTATTCTACGATTTTAATTATTCTCAACGTGCATGATTATGGTTCAAGTTTGAATTGATATGCTGCGATTCATGATTGAATTTCCGGAAGTGAGAAATAGTTATAGTGTAATATAATTTCTTTTGAATTTAGAATAGTTTTGTTCTCTTTAGGAAAAATCCTTGAAAAGAGGTTATTACATCAATGCGATATGTTTGGTTTGAATTTGGAATCGATTGGTATAATATTATGTACACTTTGATTCCAATGAATTTGTGGTAAAGGTTTCCATGACTAGTTTCGATGATGGTTTGACATCTATATCGCGTTATTCGTGAAAGATATGGCCGAGAAACTGTCATGGGCAGCCGTGTTATTTTGTTTTCTTTTGAATTGGTGATAAGAATCACATTGTAGTTTCGATGAGAGTTCGACATCGACACGTTCATTTGCGTAGGATGTGAACGAGAAACTATTGGGATATCATATTATGGTGTTATTCTCATTTTTTAAATTTCGATTGAAGTTTTACGATTGATGGATATTTGAAGTTTGATTTGGTTTCAATGAAGGTGAATGAAGGTGATGTTGAAGCTTATTTGTGTAGAAACTAACCGAGAAACCATTTGACATTTATTTGTTTTGTTTCGATGAAGGTTTAATGATTATACCGCGCTTAGTCGCGTGTAAATCTAACCGAGAGTTATTCTCGCTCTTTTAACTTTGAATTTGAGATAAGGATTCCATATTGGTTTCGATGATGGTTCAAGGTCTATGTCGCTTTATTGGCGTAAGACTTAACCGAGAATCAATGATGGAATCTTGGACGCAATGACAATGGTGTTTCGGTAGTTTAATTGATTTAAGTGGAATTTTTGAGTGTTTCTTAATATAATTAAGTTGTCCGTTTTCAGCTTATGCGCTTAAAATGTGTTTAAAACTCAATTTTCCACGTTTTTTGATTGATTAATAGCATGAGTTCTTTGGTTAGTCCATTTGTGAATCGATAACAACGAATAAATTCTTGATTCTTGAATTGTTCATTCATTCATATAAGTTGCATTTGATTTTAAGTTCTTGCCTACTAACCATTTCTATTTGCAATTCTATTTTCTTATTTTATCTCACACTCATGCTACTAATATGTTTGCTATTTGTGTAGACATTCGAGGATTGTTCAAAAAAGCATTCATTTTCTTTTAATATTGACATTCCTGTTTTTTTATCTAACATTTAACATTTAATAATGTACCTACAATATACTTGCATTTTTATTTTATTTTATATTTTATATTGTGAATATATTTATACATGTTATTTTTATTTCATATATTTAGTAATCAGAATATTACATACATATTATTATTATTATTATTATATTTTATATATTCATTTGTAATTAAATTAATTATTCGTAACATAGTAGTTGCATGTCTTAGATTTAATTTCATAAATTTATTCTAAAGTTAACTAATATAATAAATACAATAATTAATTATTTAAGTTTTACCGATTTAGTTTCTATTTGTATGTTTTTATCAATTTACCGCTTTCCTTTTAATTTTAATTTATCCCCATTCGAATAATGTACCCCAATCCCCTTGATGCATTGTAAATAATTTATCGCTTTCCATTTTATTTTACGCTTTAATCCCCATTTATAGTTCATGTATCCCTCATCCAAAACAATTCATGTAATAATTATCTAGTGCACATTTATTTTATTTAATTTAACCATTACTACACAAAACCAAAAAATTTTTTTAAACTAATATTTGTAAATCATTTTTAAACCCGTAAGTCGATTAAAGCTACGAGCGTCGCGATGACCACACATGCACACATGTACGCTTGATCCTCGGCCTTCACGGTGAGCCTATTTCGATCAATTGTCCCAATTGGTCGCTCTTAGAAGACTAGCCCACTTTGCTAGTACACATGTAATTTAATTATTTTATACTTAGGTTGACCACCTTGTATGGGCTTTGCGATTTTATTTGTGATTTACAATTGTCTCGATTCTATTCTTTTTCCATTCACCAAGCATTTAAACACTTTCTATAAGAACTCGATCCAACGTCGAGTCTTCTTCTCAAACCTCGATCCAACGCCGAGTAATTTTCAAAATGAATTTCTACAAAAAAGTTATTTGATAAGATTTGTTTTAATGGTTAGAGGTTAGCCCAACGATTAAAACAAATCAAGTTTCTAATTGATTAGAGGATAACCCAATAAATTGAGAAACTTCAAATCCATGTTCTAAAATAAAAACATGGTGTTATGGTATTTAAGTAAATCGTTAGAGGATAGCCCACGATTTAATTAAAATGTAAAGTATTTGGGCCATTAGAGGGTAACCCAATGACTTAAATACTTTATTCCATACACTTAATAAAAGTGAACTTTGTTTCACCTCACTTTTTCATAATAAAGATTTTAGATGAGAGATGATCGGTTGACCTCAATCACCAATCTCGAGTATTGAATCGTTAGAGGATATCCCAACGTTTTGGTACTTGTCATCCACAATTTAAAATCAATTCCAACACATTCAATAACTTTTGTGCGCCTAAGCACCTTTTACCTTAAACCCTTTTTCAAGATTAGACATGATTCATTTATAAATGAGATGCTTCTTCCTCTATTCCCAAGGTTTTCGACTTCTCCACTTGAGTACTAGAGGTGTTCTCAAACCTCCCTCATGTTGGTGCGTAGTCCTTTATTCTTTATCACACCTTGTGGACGTTAGACGAGTCTTCTCCTTTAAAAATGACGACTTGTCTTTTCATTTAAAATCAATCAACAAACAATCATTTTTAGAAGAACTACGGAGTTTTGACTTCCCATTGCACGAGGGAGTACGTAGGCACGCGGTTTCAAACCGTGTCAAAATCAAAAATAATAAAACATATCTCCTCTCTTCTTTCTCATTTCAAACCTTAGAAGATCGTAAAATTTTTCACACTAACACACAACCACACTTTGAACTAAATGGGTACCATCGAGTACGATGGATGTGAGGGTGCTAATACTCCTCCCTTGCATAACCAACTCCCGAACCTACAACTCTTAATTTCAGAGACCTTATCCATTTCATTGGTGGGTTTTATCTATATTCTCGCTCTTCTTTAGAACAAATAAAATTAGGTGGCGATTTCACTTTTTTGAAAATTCAAATTAAATGATTTTTTGAAAAACGAGTTGTTTGGGCTTGGCGACTTCATCGGGGACATTTTCTCAAGCGAGTTAACCCTAGTTTAGTTTTTGTGTGGTTGTGTGTTTATCATTTTATTTTACTTTCATCTTTGTACTTTATATTATGTTTATGTTTCAGTTATTTATTTTTTCTATGCTTTATTTATTATCATATCTATTGTGTGGGAATTCTTGATGGGATTGATGCATAGATAAGCCCATACCAGTGCTTCTAGGTCACCTTTTAGGAATAGGGGTCGTAGCCTGGTCCACCGACCATTGTCTTGTTGGCCCGGCTAAGATTCGCTTAGAGTTGGTTATTTTAAGGAGGTTGTTGGCCCGCGATAGCGCAGGACATCAATCTTTGGACAAATGACCTATAACTCTAAGTTTGTTCATGTTGTCCTAACCGAGACCAAACGCTCAAATTTTGTATTTCGAGCATCCCGTTAAGAGCCGTTTTTTGGGGTATACTTTTCCAAATACTATTACCACGTAGGCCTCTCGCGCGATGATAGTGTTTGTTAAAGGGGGATCTGAGACTCCAAGAAACACTTAGCAGAAGACCTTAAAACCATCCCATGGGGAATTTGGGTAGAAAACTTAAAGCCATCCTATCATAGGATCCCACCTGAATAAGTTGTTTGATTACCGGTATCATCCCTGTTTCACATCTCTATGAACCTGTTACTATCATTATGTTGCATTCCACTTGTATATATGAAATTGCATTTCATCACATCTTTTTTCATTGATCACATTACATTTCATTGCATAATCTGCATATTTCATACATTCAAGTTGTCAAAAACACTCATATCGTCTGTCTCCATTCTCGTTGGTCGCTCACTCCAAACCGATTCCTCAACACCTGGATTTGAAGCATGGTTCAGAAAACTATGGAGGAACTTCAACGACCAAGAGCTATTAAGAGAGGAAGTTAACCATGAAGGGTCGATGAGCCAAGTCTTGAAATCCTGCAAGTCTTGTTGAAAGAGAAGGCATCTCTTCACCGATTGTTACAACGCAAGGATGCTCCTATAGCATTTTCCTGCCACTCCAGCTCGAGCCACACCATTCGGTGATTACTCATGTACCGATGAACGGTCCATCCCCGAAAGATCCTCCTCAACCCGTGTTTCTAAAAGTGTCTATCTGAATCCTCTACTAGTGCCAAGAAAACCTTTGAAACTTCCAAAGAAGAAAGAAGTCGGGCTAATGTTGTCTCAATTGAAAGAAGAAGACCTCGTCGTAGGCCTCAATACTATGATCAACCGCAGATTGCCACTCCTTTCACCAAGGCTCAACCAATTCAAATTCCTCGGCAGTGTTGAACAAAATCGTAATCATAATGCAAGGAATAGGACTCTTGACCCTATTCCAATGACTTACACCCATTGTATCCTTACTTGGTTGAACTAGGTCTGATCACAACAAGGCCTCGACTCCTCCAAATCCTCTCCCAATTGGATTCAGATGATCTTCATTAAGTAGTTCCATCAAGGAGCTACCATGATTTAGAAAATTGCTACCCACTAAAGGCTAGAGTTCGAGAGCTAGTCAAAAGCAAGGAGATAAATTTTGGAGATCCTCCACCAAATGTTATCAATAATCCGCTGTTAGAAAAGTGGTGAAGACGGGTCGAGAATCTCAAGTCACCTCCTAAAGCCGTGTTTCGACGACGTACCATCCTTGTAACCGATTAGTCACTAGGCCATGTTTCTTTCTATTTGCATTTTCCTTTGTTTATGTTAAAATTGTTGCTTTCAAATCTTGTTTGTAATTTCGTGTTGATTTTAATGAAATGAGCATTGCACTGTTTTGATTCAAATCATTTACATTCATCACTTTCAAATATATATTTTCCCTGTTAAACTTCTTTACCGAACTTTTGTTTTTGCAAAGATTGAAGGGAGGATGATAAAAACAAGATACCCATAATTGTTGTTGGTATGCTTTTGAATAAAACTTTGTTGATGATATACGTGCATTGTTTCAATTCCCAAACACCGGAGAAATAAGGAAGTTACCCTTGTCAACCCTTCGAGCCTAAGTTGGAGTTTTTCATATGAAAACCCGCAATTTTAACTCAAGCGTGGTACTCGGTTTAATCGGATGTGCATTCGTCAAGATGCCTTTCAACAAAGTTTGTATTCAATCACTTTCCTTCACACATCAAATAAGTGTCGAAGATGTCATCCAATTCAAAAGTGATGATGATGGTTCTCGTAATCATGAAAGTTAGCTACCATATCTTTCCAAAAAGTATATATCAAAAGAAAAGCCGCCAAGTTAAAATTAAAAGGCAACTTAGGAAAAATTTGGGGCATCTCATGACCGTAATCTTAAATGGAACGGTTTAATCAAAAGTCGAATGACAATTTCAAACCGTAGTTGACAAAAGTTCTCAAACAGCAAATGTTGCAAAAAGAAGTGACTACTATTTCAAAAATCTAGCAACTTCTGAGCCATCATTCCTATCAATGTGCAGTCCAAAATCTATTGGAACCTAAATGCACAATCTGAGTTTAACTGAGCGTAGGACTGAAGAACATCACGAAGATTGGGTTGGGTACAAATAAATTTTGAGCCTTTATCCTTTATTTCTTAAACCGGAACTGCACCACGTTACAACCCTCAAAAGACCTAATTGAAGCTAGGTTTCTTTTGAAAGTATACTACAGCAAGGTTGCGTAATATGACTCCTAAGGTCTTTTGCAAATCAATTGTATTGGTATATCCATACTGTTGTTTTCTCTTTCACTTTTAAATTTTTAAACCGCTGTGTTTTAACCAGCAATTCATTTCTTATACAGCGATTACATCATTCCAAAAATGATTTTTGTTTCAAAACTTTTGCATGAACTTTGCATTAAATTTACCATGTTTGAATAAACAATTTTTGCTTGCAAACAAGTTTTCCTCATCAAGGAAGTCCAAACTTTTGAGAAACTTGGTCAGTGATCCTAATTAGGGCAAGTATTTTTCGGATCTGTTGTGAATCAGTTCAAGATTTGTTGCTCAGTGCAAGTCATTATCAAAATTGTTTTAATCAGAAGATCTTTTTTTTCAAGACTTACACCGGGGCACTCATTTCCTTCAGTTATTTTCAAGAATGGAAGCCATGGTCAGTTTATCTCCATCAACGTTTAATTGAAGCCATTATCAATTTATCTTCAACAATCAACTAATCAGGGGCAACCCCAAGTAGCGCTTCATCTTCCTCCAAGGATCATCGTTTTGACACAACACAAGTGTGCTGAAGTGTTTCTCAAGACATTTTCTCTCTAAGTGGAGTTGGCGTGTTCTTCGTGTTGAGCAATCAAAGTTCCCATCTTACCTCCACAAAAGAGTCAATTGCTCATAAACGTCTCATTACATACTACATGCATAGATCATTCATATATCATGCATCACAAAATTCATATATCATGCACAACAAGCATATTTTATCCGCATTTGCATTTCCCGAGGTCTTATTGCAGTCAATATCTTACCTTGCAGTCAAAATCCAACTTACTTGGTACCTACCAATCGAGATGTTTGTCGGTTTGTATCCCTTCATCTAAAGCCATTGTTAGATGTCGTGGTCTTTTTCTACCCGTGCCATTCTCGGATGTTTGTCTCCACTCCAGTGTCCCTCGGATGTTCCTTATTTTTACTCCGGAATGCCTCGGATGTCTGCTCATCACCACCCGGTGCCATTCCCGGATGTCATCTATTTTTACCAGTGCCATTCTCGGATGTCTGTCTATTTTACCCGTGCCATTCTCGGATGTTCTGCTCTTTGTCACCCGGTGCCATTCTGGATGCCTTGTTTCTTCCTTCATCTAAAGCCATTATTAGATGTTGAGCCTTTTCCATCTAAAGTCATTATTAGATGTCGAGCCTTTTTCATCCAAAGTCATTGGGTGTTACATCTTCTCACTTTATTCAAAGCCATTATTGAATATTGTGATCTTCCTTCATCTAAAGTTATTATTAGATGTCGAGTCCTTTTCATCCAAAGCCATTATTGGGTGTTATGCCTTTCTCACTTTATTCAAAGCCATTATTGATATTGTGATCTTTCTCCATCTAAAGCCATTATTAGATATCGAGTCCCTCCATCTAAAGCCATTATTAGACGCCGAGCCTTGTTCATCCAAAGCCATTATTGGGTGTTATGCCTTTCTCGTTTATTCAAAGCCATTATTGGATATTGTGATCTTTCTCCATCTAAAGCCATTATTAGACATCGAGCCTTGTTCATCCAAAGCCATTATTGGGTATTATGTTTTTCTCACTTTATTCAAAGCCATTATTGGATATTGTGATCTTTCTCCATCTAAAGCCATTATTAGAGGCTCTCCTTGTTCATCCAAAGCCATTATTGGGTGTTATGCCTTTCTCACTTCATTCAAAGCCATTATTGATATTGTAATCTTTCTCCATCTAAAGCCATTATTAGATGTCAAGTCCCTCCATCTAAAGCCATTATTAGATGTCGAGTCTTTTTTTCATCCAAAGCCATTATTGGATGTTTTGTCTTCCGTGTTGTATCAGTCAATTTACCACAAATTTCTGATTTCCAATTTCTTTCCAACAAATTACCATAGAGTCTCATATCATACATCATTAAAAAAAAATGTCAAAAAATATTGCATTCAGCACTTTTCTCATTATATTTTATTCACAAGATACCATTGCATCTCGTGGCAAAATTTTGGGTTTTTGATATTTAACTATCTCCCACTGCGATAATATGAAGCTTGATCATCTTCATATCATCTGGTTGAAGATATTTAAATAGGGGCAACTGTTGCACCCCAAATTTTACCCTGCTGTTTTTCTACTTGCATTTGTATTTATATTATAAAAAAAACAGTCATTTAGTCATTGCATCTGCATCATTACGTCGTATTTAAATTGACCAAAAATCAGTTTAAATCGATATTTGCATTGTTTTAATTATAAAATACCTGTTATCTTACTTCATGCATTTTTACCTCTCTGCCTGTTTATTGCATTATTTTAATTTATTTATATGTCGATGATATCGATACTTTAATTTTATAAATAAACTGCTAAAGGCGATTCGATACTGTGCAAAAATTAGTGGGAAAAATATTTCAAATTTTTATCTTTTACTCACATCGCTTTAATTCTACGTGTCGCGTAGATCATGAAAATGCTCTCCCTAATTTTTCGATACATTTTTGAGTCTCGTTTTTAACCGTAAACGTTTTAAAATCGGGTATTCTTTATTATCATTTTATTTCAATTTTAACCATGTCAATATTTTTTCTTTAATTTATAAGAGCCGTAGTTTATTTTAATATGTTTTTTGGATAATTTATTGTCCGAACTTTTACCATTTTTGACAATTTTAGGTGTCTATTTTTTTATCTCAAAAATCAAAACAAAAATATTTTTGCTTGTCATTTTTACCCAACCCATTTTGTGGCCCATTTAATTATAAAGGACATTTTAGGCATTTTTAATGTAAACCTAATTTTATAGTATAAATACTAATGTTGGTTATTGTTCAAGGGAGACCAATTTGAAAACAACACCAGGAGGCCAATTGAAAAATTGAAACGGAACGGCTATTAAAAACAAAATCCAGATTATAAAAATTATAAAACATCATCTTCTCCTGTCACCCTCTCCTTCACCGTCTTGTCACTCGTCCTAGCTTCCTTCCGCTCTCAATGTAACCTCTCAGAAACCTCTTATCTCCTTCCACATCGTATCTTCCACTCATTACAACAACAAACCAGCACTGTTCCACCTCCTCTGCTTGGCCTTCCACACCCTCGCCGGGCCGCAAGCTTCGCGACAACAACCGCGGACGCAAATCTCTCCAATCTCTCCGCTTTGCTCGTCAACGAATAGCGCTTAGACTTTTCGGTAAGGTTTATATCAACGCTTGTCTCGATATGCTGTGAAACCGCTTTTAAAACCTATGAAGACAATGGATTTTTATTGTTGATTCCCCAGATTCGGATATGTTGAAAATACTTATTCTCGCCGATTTCAATCTCTGCTTGAGTTATAAGCACACTTATTCACGATTTTAATTATTCTCAATGCAGTCATGATTATGGTTCAAGTTTGAATTGATATGCTGCCGGATTCATGATTGAATTTCGGAAGTGAGAAATAGTTATAGTGTAATATAATTTTTGAATTTAGAATAGTTTTGTTCTCTTTAGAAAAAATCCTTGAAAGAGGTTATTACGTTCAATGCGTGATATGTTTGGTTTGAATTTGGAATCGATTGGTATAATCTTATGTACACTTTGATTCCAATGAATTTGTGGTAAAGGTTTCCATGACTAGTTTCGATGATGGTTTGACATCTATATCGCGTTATTCGTGAAAGATACCGAGAAACCGTCATGGCGCACCATGTTAGTTTGTTTTCTTTTGAATTGGTGATAAGAATCACATTGTAGTTTCGATGAGAGTTCGACATCGACACGCTTATTTGCGTAGGATGAACGAGAAACTGTTGGGATATCATATTATGGTGTTATTCTCATTTTTAAATTTCGATGAAGTTTTCACGATTGATGGATATTTGAAGTTTGATTTGGTTTCAATGAAGGTGAATGAAGGTGATGTTGTTTCCGCTTATTTGTGTAGAAACCAACCGAGAAACCATTTGACATTTATTTGTTTTGTTTCGATGAAGGTTTAATGATTATACCGCTTAGTCGCGTAAATCTAACCGAGACATGTTGAAACACCGTATTATGTTATTCTCGCTTTTAACTTCGATTGAATTTGAGATAAGGATTCCATATTGGTTTCGATGATGGTTCAAGGTCTATGTCGCTTTATTGGCGTAAGACTTAACCGAGAATCAATGATGGAATCTTGACTAATGACAATGGTGTTTCGGTAGTTTAATTGATTTAAGTGGAATTTTTGAGTGTTTCTTAATATAATTAAGTTGCTGCCCGTTTTCGTTTATGCTTTAAAATGTGTTTAAAACTCAATTTTCCACGTTTTTTGATTGATTAATAGCATGAGTTCTTTGGTTAGTCCATTTGTGAATCGATAACAACGAATAAATTCTTGATTCTTGAATTGTTCATTCATTCATATAAGTTGCATTTGATTTTAAGTTCTTGCCTACTAACCATTTCTATTTGCAATTCTATTTTCTTCATTTTATCTCACACTCATGCTACTAATATGTTTGCTATTTGTGTAGACATTCGAGGATTGTTCAAAAAAGCATTCATTTTCTTTTAATATTGACATTACTGTTTTTTTATCTAACATTTAACATTTAATAATGTACCTACAATATACTTGCATTTTTATTTTATTTTATATTTTATATTGTGAATATATTTATACATGTTATTTTTATTTCATATATTTAGTACTGTAAATATTACATACATATTATTATTATTATTATACTTTACATATTCATTTGTAATTAAATTCGAATTATGCTGTAACATAGTAGTTGCATGTCTTAGATTTAATTTCATAAATTTATTCTAAAGTTAACTAATATAATAAAATACAATAATTAATTAATATTTAAGTTTTACCGCATTTAGTTTCTATTTGTATGTTTTTATCAATTTACCGTTTTCCTTTTAATTTTAATTTATCCCCATTCGAATAATGTACCCCAATCCCCTTGATGCATTGTAAATAATTTATCGCTTTCCATTTTATTTTACGTTTAATCCCCATTTATAGTTCATGTATCCTCACCCAAAACAATTCATGTAATAATTATCTAGTGCACATTTATTTTATTTAATTTAACGCACTTACACAAAACCAAAAATCTTTTTAAACTAATATTTGTAAATCATTTTTAAACCCGTAAGTCGACAAAGCTACGAAGCGTCGCGATGACCACACATGCACACATGTACGCTTGATCCTGGGCCTTCTTACAGTGAACCTATTTCGATCAATTGTCCCAATTGGTCGTCTTAGAAGACTAGCCCACTTTGCTAGTACACATGTAATTTAATTATTTTATACTTAGGTTGACCACCTTGTATGGGCTTTGTCGATTTTATTTGTGATTTACAATTGTCTCGATTCTATTCTTTTTCCATTCACCAAGCATTTAAAACACTTTCAATAAGAACTCGATCCAACGTCGAGTCTTCTTCTCAAACCTCGATCCAACGTCGAGTTATTTTCAAAAATGAATTTCTACAAAAAAAGAACATTTGGATAAGATTTGTTTTAATGGTTAGAGGTTAGCCCAACGATTAAAACAAATCGAAGTTTCTAATTGATTAGAGGATAACCCAATAAATTGAGAAACTTCAAATCCATGTTCTAAAATAAAAAACATGGTGCTATGGTATTTAAGTAAATCGTTAGAGGATAGAAACGATTTAATTAAAATGTAAAGTATTTGGGCCATTAGAGGGTAACCCAATGACTTAAATACTTTATTCCATACACTTAATAAAAGTGAACTTTGTTTCACCTCACTCTTTTCATAATAAAGATTTTAGATGAGAGATGATCGGTTGACCTCAATCACCAATCTCGAGTATTGAATCGTTAGAGGATATCCCAATGTTTTGGTACTTGTCATCCACAATTTAAAATCAATTCCAACACATTCAATAACTTTTGTGCGCTCTAAGCACCTTTTACCTTTAAACCCTTTTTCAAGATTAGACATGATTCATTTATAAATGAGATGCTTCTTCCTCTATTCCCAAGGTTTTCGACTTCTCCACTTGAGTACTAGAGGTGTTCTCAAACCTCCCTCATGTTGTGCGTAGTCCTTTATTCTTTATCACACCTTGTGGACGTTAGACGAGTCTTCTCCTTTTAAAAATGACGACTTGTCTTTTCATTTAGAATCAATCAACAAACAATCATTTTTTAGAAGAACTACGGAGTTTTGACTTTCCCATTGCACGAGGGAGTACGTAGGCACGCGGTTTCAAAATCGTGTCAAACTCAAAAATAATAAAAACATATCTCTTTCTTTCTCATTTCAAACCTTAGAAGATCGTGAAAATTTTTCACACTAACACACAACCACACTTTGAACTAAATGGGTACCATCGAGCACGATGGATGGGAGCTAATACCTTCCTTGCATAACCAACTCCCGAACCTACAACTCTTAATTTCAGAGACCGCCTTATCCATTTCATTCGTGGGTTTTATCTATATTTTCCCCTTCTCTTTTAGAACAAATAAAATTAGGTGGCGATTTCACATGTTTTTTTTGAAAATTCAAATTAAATGATTTTTTTGAAAAAACGAGTTGCTTCAGGGTGATAAAGTAAATAAAGAAAACAAACAATTGAATGCAAAAGTCCAACGAATTTATTGAATGAAAACGCGCAAACAACAGATAATAACCCTCGCAAACGAGCCATGATGCCCCGGGCAAGGCACTAGGCTTTCAAAGTTTATTGTTCAAAACATAAAGAAATACGAAAAGCAAAACAAAACAAGAGCAATTACTCCTGACTAAAGGAGATTGGTATGACGTCTTCAGTCTTCCAATTGCTGAGCCCATTGTCTGGAGTTGGGAAGATCCACTCGCTGATGTCGAAGTCATTGTCATCGTCTTCTATAGCATGAATTCCACTCTGGCTGATGCGGAAAGGAAGTTGGCCGGCACGTTCGCGGCGTATCATCTTCTGACCCTTGATAGTGAAGCCTAAACCAGTCTTGTCGGATTTGAAAGGTAGATTAGGGAGCTGACCCCAAATAGAGCTACCTTCTTCAACAACAGCTTGAGCATCTTTCAGCGAGGCCATCCTAGGCGGAACTTGTGTAACTTCAGAGTGGTGGGAGAGTCTACACGATGACTGGGATTGTTTCAAAAGCTTGATGGAGTCTCAAGAATTCACCCTCCATCTCGAGATAGCGGAATGACCAGAGATGACCACCATATTCTTCTTCACCACATACCGTAACAACCTTCCCTTTCACCGTATTTCATTTTCCGATGGGGTAGAGGTAATAACGCTGCCCCATGTATCCAAGGGCGCCCAAGTAGGCAAGAGTAAGGTGACGGATGTCCATGACAAAGAAAGTGGAATCAAAAGTCCGGGAACCGACTTTGACAAAGTGCGAGTGAGCTCTCCGCACGTCGCTTAGAACCATCAAAAGCTCTCACGATAATGTCACCGGTCTCGAACCAACCTTCGACATCAAGTCGATCAAAAGCGCCTTCGTAAGATATTCGAAGCGAACCGTATCCACCAAAACATGAGATAGTGTAGTGCCCTTGCATTCACGAGATGTGCAAGGCCTTGTTATGTTTCTTCCTAAGGAGTCAAATCAAGATCGAGAAACTAGCCGTTGTTGGAAGCCCGGCTAGCAATACAAACTCGAACCGGTTGGGGTAGTGTCTTGACACACGAGCATTCTTCGAAACTTCACCAAGGCATTAGCATGAGCCTCGGAGCACAAGAGCAAAGCGAGCATGGAAATCTTGGACTGAGTCGTCCTTAACTGCTCCACAACATTGTAATCACTCTTCTTGATGATCTTCGAATTTCCTCCATTTCTTGTTGGAGGTGTCTTCAAGAACTTCCTTTGGTACTTCCGGTGGAGCAGATGAGCCAACGATTCTTTCCTCTAGCCGATATTGGTGGAGTAGACTGGATGCGAAATGGAGTCTTAGGAGAAATCTTTCTCGGTCACCTTATCGATCCTATGATGTTGTTCGTGAATAGAAGCTCCAATGGTAAGATCTTCAATTGTCAGAGGATCTTGCTTGACACCATGATAGTAAACATCAGCTCCATAATTCCAAGGGATAGCTTTGTCAGAGGAATATGGAACTGGTCTTGGAGAAGTAATGATGAGGGGTGCCACTCTAGGCACAGGATCAGCAGAGGAAATCCTTATTGTGTTAACATCAGCATAATCTTCTGGGAAATCGTCACCCCATCCGGTTGCCTTAACATCTTCAATAGGAATCTTGTAACTATCGTGATGATGTACTTCACCATGTAATCATACTTTCCACTTGGTGCCCCAAGGTATCCCACGATGGTGCGCCTTCAGATTGTCGATCTTCAACTTAGACATTTCTTCACACGCCCGCAGGTGGTTTCAAATAGTATCTCACGGTTATCCATCATGCATCGAACACGCCTTCTCAACCAAGCACAACCATCGGTGCATATGGAACCAACGATAATTCTCGGGCATCCTGGATTGACACCGGCTTGCAGCAAATTCTTCTTATCATCATCGAGGAATGGTCAAGTCATCTATGTTGAAAACATAAGTATCGTCACCAACAAAGATTGGAACTCTTGTCATGGTTAGGCATAGGCGCTGATCACATTCGAGTCTCAACAGAGGATCAAACTCAACTGCTTAGCTTCAATCATATCTTGAATCTTATTCTTTGAGCCCAACAATTGTCGTTGTCGTGCCTCGGCTATTGGAATGGTAAGCACACTTTAGCAGGATTGTACTGGAGAGGAAGTGTTGACATTTCGAGGAGGATCCCTCAAGGTAAGAAGCTTTCAACATGTGTTGCAAGGCTTGCGACAATGACATGTTGATCTTTGTAAATCGCCTCGTGGGCGCTGCTCACACGCTGTCTCACCGAGGTTGTGCCGATGGAGGGATTGGAGATCACAACTGCCCTTACGATTGAGCGGTCGATCTTGGCTCGGCTTTTTCGACCATACACGATTGACTCTTTCTTACCAAAAGATCTCTTTAAGATTGAAGATGACTCTACCTGAATTTTCCCACTCTTGATACCAAATACACGTCTTTGTCAATATCATCGGTGAATCCGGTGAAGAGTTTCCAATCGATGATTGAAGAAAGGGCTTGTCGTGTTCCCATGAACATATCAACCAACTCCCATTGGACAAGGGTGGTGAACCGCTGCTAAATCTCCATTTCGAGCATACCCTTGAACTTCTCGTCTCGACCCATAGACATGCTTTGTAGTTGCATGCGAGTGGGTGTCAATTCAAGATTGTACCATACCGTCTCAGAGAAAGCATCAGCCAAATCACCAAGTAACGGATACGGTCATTTCTAACTGATACATTCATTCCAACCGGGTTCCTGACAAACTCTTGAAAATAGCATCCACAACTTTCTCAGTCAGGAGGAATCACACCGTGAACAAGACTCGATCATCAAAGTTCAGCCCGGACATCTTCGAGTTTTCCAAAGATTCGTGATTCAGTTGTTTGTACTTGTCATCTTCATCGTAGTACGGCTATAATCGTAGCGGTCCTTCCTCCTTCTTTCTTGGCTCACGCCGGTCACCATCATCACCCCTGGTACCGGTATGGACACTTCCTTCGAGAGCTCGATCCGATCGACACTTTTGGACCCCTTTGAACGTCGACCCATGTTGAGGAGACCAACAACCTTCTTTTTCTCGTTGATGAGCTTCTTCAAATCTTCGCCTTGGACCAAGTTGGTAAACATCTCTGAAACCGGGCATTCTCGAGCCCGGAGATCTTTGATACTGCTCAAGAGCCATTTCGCTAAAATAAATAGCGAGCAAATGAGAAAACCAATCTCCAATGTTCCCGTGATGCAATGTTATGATATGCTATGCGATATGCTATGCAATGCAATGTTTTCAAGGACCTTAGAGATTTAAATTTGTTAAACAAGCAATGAACAAACATTTATTAGTACTCTTTATTATTCTTTTTCTTTTAAGTACAAGAGATAGTTCAAACAATAAAAGAAAATATAAACATCCTAAAGCTCTAAGTCTCCCATGGCGCTTCTCTTGGTCGATGTAGGTGTTGATGTCCCTCGTGAAGTAGCTTGGTCAACTCTAAAACTTTCTTCGCTATGCAATCGAGCTTCAAAGGTATCCCTTCTTCTTGTTGAATCCAGATCTCTTCAAGTCTTCAAAATCGTGAGGCATGTCGATGGAGAACAAGATGGGTACGTCGCCACTATAGCAACAGTTCCATAATTATTGGTAGAACAGCGTGAATGGCATCATGAGGTTTTGAGCTCGAGCTCGCACCATTTGAGGTAAGGTTCCCAAGGAATGGAGTTCGGTTCCCCAAAGTCTTGGTATCGTCTTCTTTACCATGCCCCAAGCGTGTATAAACCTTCGTCGTAATTCGGAGATCGTGATTGTAGTCGAACACAATATCTTGGAGAAGCATATCATGTGGACCATCTCTTCGAGCAAAACCAAACCTGACGAGAGCTAGAGAAGGGTTAGTAATACCTCCCCTTATACCAAGTAGGTACATTAGGAATTCTCCACAACGTCAATGAATGTGAAGTCCTTTTGAGAGAAAAGATTCCAACGGATATCTGAATGAGAGAGTGACATCAATCTTGAGACCATCTCAACCTTTGTTCATTCTTCAAAACGATGGAGAAAGGTGCGAAATAAACCACCTGAAAGTAACGTATACAACATACGAGAGTTCCTTGTCGCTAGTAGTACGAGTGTGAGAGAATGTAGGATGTCTCCAAGTAAAGTAGGCACAGGATTGCGAGTAAGGAACAACTTGATGGCATTGACATCTATGAATTGATCCGAGTTAGGAATAGAACCAAACCATAAATTAGCAAGGCCACAATGTTTTCAAATGCATGGAAACTCATAACTTTGAGGAATTCTCTTTCTTGATTAAGAACTTGAAAGTAAACCCTTAACTCCACTTCTAGTTTCCCAATTGGCTTCGATATCCGAGCGCTTAAGATAAGGCGATGCAATGTCTTCATTTAGGAACCTTTTCTAGACCGGTGAATGGCATTTGATCAAAAATAGGTATCCAAGTAGGTTAGAGAACTCTTCCAAGGTAGGAACCAACTGATAATCTGAAATGTAAAGCAATGGTGTTTGGATCAAAGAACTGAATAGGACATGCATCATATCTTCTTCAAACCGAGATAACCAAATCAAGTAGATAACCATGTCTTTTGATGAACCGAGCATGGTCGGGAATTTCTCAAACCAAATCTTTGAATGAGAAGGATACCCATGAAGTTGATTCGATAGTCTTCCTAGGCCATAACACCCTACAAAAACAGCAAAGATAAATCCCTAGGTCCTTGAAATAGTTAGAAATGATATGCAATGCGAATGATGTCATGATGTCATGTTTAGCACACACAAACAATTCACACAATGAGCCTAGGTTTAAGGCTTGCATGAGGTATAGGTGATTACCCTACCAAAAGTTCGAGTTGGTTCATCCTGTCCTATAATAGTAACCGGTTCTAGGAATCTCATATCACGATCTTTCTCGTGGCGCTTATTTCAATACTGCCTGGTCGATCGAAAATGTCCCAAAAGTCTAATCTCAATGAGCGTAGCATCGAGTATCAACCAACCTCGGTCTACACCAAAGCCGGCCATCTCACTACCTTCTAATGGCCAAGATGGGTCAATTAAGGTTCTAAAAGTTTAGTTAGCGCTTGATGACACCACGAGAAGCCAAATACTATCTTCAACTTGGGAATGAAGAGTATCGGGACAACCAAAGTGTCACGCTAACGTAGCCATCATGTTGACCGCGTAGTTATACGTCTAAGGTCGCAATGATCTAATGCTACTTACCTAAAAGGAAACCCGATCCGGTGTAGGATCCCCACAAATATAATACCCAAACCCTTAAAGATAAAGCATACAAGTCAAACAAAAGCAATAAAGTTATCTAGAAATCCTAAGGCAATTCTCTTTGGTGGTTCTCCCAGTAGTCGCTAGTTCTAATACGGTGAACTAACTTTGTGATTTTTGTATCCAAATGTGCGGATAGCAAGAGTCGCCACCTTTTATTTTATCCAATTAAGGGAAGGTAAAAGTAAAAAAGACCTTCGTTAGATTCTCGAAAGGAGAATGGTTATGAAAAGGAAGGTATTAGCACCCTTTCCATCCGTAGTTATCTACGGCTCTTAGTTGCTCTAGATCACCTTTTAAAATTGCTTTTCTGTGTTTGACAAAATGTTTTGAAAAGGCATTTCGCTTTGACTTTGTAATGACTCATGTAGGAGTGTATACAAAGTGTTCGGAAATGTTTTGTTTGTTTTGAAAAGAATTTGAACTTTGAAAAAGTGTGTGGTGTGAAAAGCATTTGATAGAGCAAGCAACTAAAAGACTTATTTACCCACCGAATTGGTCGCTTTTGTTGTACTTCTACATTCCTTTAGAATAGCCAGCCATACCATTAGTTAGTAGGTAGCTCCATTTGTTGGATGTAAGCGGGACATTCGAAGGACATCGGATGGTCATAGAGCAACTTGTAGGAAGTATCCTAGCACATTCGAAGGGACTATCATCATTTTCGTAGGCGACAATCGAGGGTCAAGATCATGTATTCGGAGGCGACATCGTGGGTCTTATGATCTTTGTATCGAAGGACTATGATGATTTGTTTGGAAGGCAACGGTGCTAGAATACCTCTACGCTCGAGGGACATGACCATTTTGAATTCAAGGCAACAGAGAGAATTACCCTAAGGTGCGTGTGTGTGAAGAAGTGTGTTGATTTCGAATATGTTATCTTGAAAATTAGTGGGCTATGTTCATTATTATCTTGCCACACGCCTAGTTACTAACAATTTATAGGGTGCGGAAAGTAAAATGCGAATGTAAAAGTAAATGTAAAAGTGAAAGAGAAACTCGCTATTACATGGATTTGGGCATACATAATTTAAAATGCGGAAAATAAAGTCCTAATTAAAACTATTACAACCCATATGCAATTACATTATTGAAAAAAAGAATGATAAATGATAAAGAGAAAATCGTCTGAATCAAGTCAACTCAGTATAAAGGAAGAAATCTGAAATGCAATATGAATCGAATAAGAGAAAAATGTTAGAAAATGCAAATTGTAATATGAGAAAATTATTATATGTGGAAATAAGATAAATATGCTAAAATAATTTTTGGGATTTTTTAATGCATAAATAATAATTTAAAATGAATTTATAATGATTTAAATGCTAAATAAAATAAAATAAATATGCATGCAAAATTATATTTTAAAATTTATTAAATTAAATAAACATTTTCGAATGTAAATGCAAAAAGAAAATTATATTTTGGTAATTTTTAATGCGAATAAAAATTATGAAAAGAATTAAAATATAATGCAAAATAAAATAATAGAAAATAAAAATAGGAAAAGTTTGAAGTTTTGAAAAGAAAAAGGAAGAACCGGTCCCAGTGGATCGAACCATGACCTCCTCGGAGAATCTCTTCAAAACACAAGCCTTAACCATCGGGCCAAGATGTTTTGTGTTGGAAAAGCCGAAACATTTGAATAAAAACGCGACACGCCCCGGTATATTTGAAAACACACCGTGCTTGGACCCCGCCATTTTGAATGGACGAATCAGACGCTGCTCTCTCGCACGCATGCAGCTCGCCGTCCACTGTCAACGACGCCGGAGCCCTAGCTCCTGGCCGCCCGATGAGCACCACCAAACCGAAAACACGCAAGATAAATAGTTCTAAGGTACCCACCCCTAAATCGAGGTCTGCGAACACGATGGTGCCATTAGTTTGCCTTAAAACACCAGATCAACCGGTTTAAATCAAACACCAAATGCCCTAGCTATGGGATTTGAGTTCTACACGCCTAAGCTTGCATGCTTCATTCATGACTAACAAGCATCCCGATCGATACAAACAAACAAGAAACGTTAACGATGCATGAATAATGAAATTAATTTCAAATATACCAAATCGGAGTGAGGTAATCAAGCACGATTTCTGGATGGATTGGCTTCGAGCAAGAGTTGATTCTCGAACTCGAACCTCTTGAGCACAATGGAAAGGCCGAAGAGGTCGAGAAAGGTTGGAAGAGGTCGAGAAAGGTGGAATTGAATTGAATTTCAAGAATCTTGAAAATTTTTGCAAGAGTTTGGGTTTGTTTTAGGTTAGGTTTCCGCCTTGGTTTGTAATAATGCCGGCAATTTAGAAGAAATTGGAAGAGAAAACAAGGAAAAAGATTGGAAATTGAATGTGCAAATATTTTCCAATAAATAAAATCAAATTTCCTTTAAAACTTGATTTTTTCTTTCCATGTGCATGAGTCACGAATTTGGCAATTGGTGTGGGCTTTGGACATTAAGAAAGATATAAATCCAACTTGTTTGAAAGAAACTTAATTTTCATATTTACATAATTTATTTTTGAATTAAATGTTGTAAAATTCAAATATAAATCATGAAAATAGAAAATCACCATTGCCAAGCATTTATGGGTCAAGAATATTGTCATGAACAAGTTTGATCAAAAGATTATAGGCCATTTGGAAAATTTTGCATTTTGACCAAAATGTCCTTTTGTGCATTGTCCAAAATTGCCCAACTCTCGAATAGTGTATCTTGCTCAATTTTCCACATTTTTGAGTGTTCTTGGACTTTTTGGAAAGCTCTAAGAGTCCTCTAACCAATGTCTTTGGTTTCATCTCAATTGGAGTTACCATGCTCAATATATCTTCAAAACAAAAAGTTGACTTTTGTTGACTTTGAAAATGACCCGTAATGTTTTGAGCTATACCTCTCAAATGAAGCATTTTTGACATTCTTGTGAGACATGAAGTTGTAGAGAATTGAATTTCCTTCAAAACAAGAGGTGGTGGAAAATTTCGAGAAAGTATGAGAAAGTTATATGATCAAACAAAGTTGACTTTTCACCTAGAAACCCTAATTTAGAAAGTTTGACTTTTGAGCAAATCTTGAGTTTTCTTGATGAATCATGATCAACCCTTGATCAAATGATGAATGTAACTCCAAAATGAGGATGTTGACCAAAAGTCAGAAGTTTTGACTGTATGTTGACCACAATTGACTTTTGTCCAATACACCGATTTTAACCATCTGAGCAATTGCCTGAGGAAACTTGACTTGTGAGGCTTGAAACTTGACATGGAGAATCTTTGAAGCATATGAGGAGGCATGGAGGCCATTGGAGATGTTGGAAGCTCATCTTGACTTGAGAGATACCAAACCCTAGTTTGGGTTGATTGTCTAGGAGAGAGTTTGTTCGATCAACTCGAGGAATCCTCGAGCATAGATGTATGAGATCTTGAGAAGATGGAGGAAATTTTGGGGTATGACACCGTGCATACCATACCGACAAATGAGATTGTTCTTGATGAATCGGACCACCACTTGCTTGGTAACATTGGCATAAGAAGCCACTTCAACCCATTTGGTGAAGTAATCAATTTCTACCAAGATGAAGCGATGTCCATTAGAAGCCTCGTTCAATCATCCCAATCATGTCAATACCCCACATAGAGAAAGGCCATGGGAAGAAATAATATTTAGAAGTGTAGAGGCACATGAATTTTATCAAGATAATTCGACACTTATGGAACTTCTTCACAAATTTGTAATCGAATCCATTGTTAACCAATAGTAACCTATCCTTAGCATCTTCTTTGCCATAGAGTATCCATCGCATGGTACCAAGGAAGCCTCATGAATCATGCATCAACATGTCTACTTCGTGTCTATCCACGCATCTCGAAAGGTGACCATGTCATGATTTCTTTGTATAACACACCTTCATTGAGAAAGAAACTACCGTACCAATCTCCTCAAGGTCTTTCTATCTTTGCTTGTCGCAATGGATACTCTCGAGTCATGAAACGCTGATACCATGATACTGTGGTTTTCTTAATTTTCCACTTCCATGGCGAATATATAACTTGGCCTCTCAAGGCGCTCAATATTGACCGAGGTACATCATTCCATCGGTTCACTTTGTACATAGAAGCTAAAGTTGCAAAGCATCCGCCATCCGATTTTCATCTCTGGAATATGGTGAAGCTCTACTTTATTGAAGAAAGTCACCTCCATGCATAATCTTTGTAAGGATTAAACCAAGGTGACGAAGTTTCCCAATCTCCTTTAACTGATTTATTACCAAAGTCGAATCACTGTACACATCAAGAATTTTGATTATGTGATCGGTAGCTTCATTAAGTCCCGTGATACAAGCTTCATATTCCGCCATATTATTTGTACAATCTAACATCAACCTTGTTGTGAAAGGAATGTGAGCTCCTAGAGGAGTAATGATCATAATCTTTCATTTTCAAATACATTACATCTTCATCCAGAAAATCAAACTCAACGGATTGATTATCCTCAATCGGCTGATGAGCTAGGTACTTTGCCAGTACACTGCTTTTAATAGCTTTCGAGGTGCTTTATTCAATATTATATTCAAATAACAACATCTGCCAACTAGCAATTCTTCCCGTAAGAGCAGGATTTTCAAAGATGTACTTGATCGATCTATTCGAGATCTACCAGTAGTATGATTCAACATATTGTCGCAGACGCTTTTGCCCAAAGCTAAATCACAACAAGTCTATTCCAATATAGAATACCAGACTTATAGTCGGTGAACTTTTGTTTTGTAATAAATGGCATATTCTTTCCTTCCGGTTTCATCTGTCGTCCCAAAATACATCCCATGGAGCTTTCCAAATATGATATAGAACCAATGGTCTTCCTTCAACAAGAGGGAGCAAGATATTAGGCTCAAGAAAATACTTTTGATACTTTCAAATGCCCTCTGAAATCATTCGTCCATACTAAGCTTGATCTTTCTTCAACGACTTGAAAATTGGTTCACAAGTTGCATCATATGTGAAATGAATTTGAAATGGATTTCAAACGTCCGAGGAAACCTCCGACGGCTTTTCAGCTTCTGGTGCCGCAGATCTCTTGAATTTCCTAACTTTATCAGATAAAGTTTAATTCCTTTTACGACAATGAAACCCAATAGCACCGAATGTACATTTATTGGGATTCAAGCGAGACTAGATTCCTTAAACTAAACAGCTTTCAACAAATCGCCAAATGATCTACCTCGGTTTGGGACATGGCAATTATATCATCAACATACACTTATATTTCTTTATGCATCGACGGAATAGGTCGCCATGGCCTCTAGTACATTCCATCGTTTGAACCCAAAAGGCATCACTCTATAACAAAATGTTCCTAGAGTGTGATAAACGTTGTTTTTCCATATCCTCAGAGCCATCTTAATTTGATTGTATCAGAAAATCCATCCATGAACGAGAACACTTTGCATTTAAGATCGCCCAAAGACCATATCAATGTACTGCAAAGGAATACCATCTTTCGACTAGCCTTGTTTAGATCTCAAGAACACAACACGCGGACTATGATCCAGTGAGGATAGACTAATGTCACAAGGAAACTTACGTCAGTCTGCTTTAAAACTTCCTCCTTAATCTTCATCCCCATATCAGGATGAGTTCTTCTTAATTTTTGCTTGATTGGTGGGTGTAACACGGTGGGAGAACTGACTTGTTTGTTTTTCATTTGACCGTAAATGTTGCGGATAGTAAGAGTCGCCACCGACTTTTCTTTTATCCAATTAAGGGAAGGTGAAAAGAACAAGAAAAGACCTTCGTTAGATTCTGGGTAAGGGACGTGATTATGAAAAGGGAAGGTGTTAGCACCCTTTTCATTCGTAGTTATCTACGGGCTCTTAATTGCTTTAGCTCACTTTATGACTTGCTTTTTTGTGTGTGTGTTGGAAAATATTTTTGAAAAGGCATTTCGCTTTGACGTCGTAATGATTCACGCTGGAATGTATACGAAGTGTTCAGAAATGTTTTGTTTTGGAAAAGTGTTTTAACTTTGTAAAAGTGTGAGGTGTAAAAGATGTTTTATAGCAAGCAATTAAGAGTCTATTACCTACTCAAAACGGTCGCTTCCGTGTTATTTTACTTTCCTTTAGAATAACACTATCCATGCCATTAGTTGGTAGGTAACCCTATTCGTTGGATGTAAAGGGACATTCGAAGGGACATCGGATGGTCATAGAAGGCAACTTGTAGGAAATAGTCCTAACTATTACAACCCAAAGCAGTTACAATAATCGGAAAAAGAATCGAATTGCAAATAAGAGAAAATAATGTTAGTGAAAAAGATTTTTGAGTTAGGAAAAAAGTTTTAGGGTTAGCAAACCTAAGTAGATGAGAAAACATTTTTTTTGGGAATTTTCTGGATTAATTTTAGTAAAGAAAAACAATTAAAAGTTAATTTTTCGACTAATTAACAATTAATTAAAAATATAATTTTTTATGCTAAAAATTAAATAAGCATTTTTCTGACCTAAATGCAAAAAGAAAATTTTTTTTGTGATTTTTTAATGTGTTAGAAAAATATTTGAAAAGAAATTGAATTGAATGGAAAAATAATGTGAAAATAAGAAAATAAAGTTAGTTGGAAAGTGATAAAAAAATATATGCGGTGTTGTTCGAACCAGTCCTCCTCGGTCAAACGCTGCCTGCCATCCGAGCCAACCTGCTTTGGTGTTAGCATATGAAACATAATGAATATAAAGATAATTTAACTGCTAAGAAAACAAACACGGAGGGGGTCATCGCTCCACAATTTTCAGTTTTAGCTGTCATCCGTAGCTAAAGCCTTTACCAATGATGTTTCGAGCAACATCCTCGCAAGATCAAATCATTCATCATATACAAAATAAATTATCTTGAGGCATCAATCGATTGGAAATCCTCCGAGTAACGATGGCGGCCGGTTTTGGCTTATTTTGGCTTAACGAAAAGCCCAATTCGAGCTACGAACCCAGCCATGGTGGATTCATTCTCGCACTCAAACTCAGATTAAACTATGCAGAAAGCTCAAGCTTCATGATAAACACAAATGCATGGTTAAATTCAATTGATTATGCATGAAAATATGAAATCGATTTTGAGTTAGAGTTATGCAAACTGTGACTCGAATTGAGCGATTCTGGATGTTTGGATGGCTTGTGAGTATCTGGATCGATTTAGAGGACCTCCAGGAAGCGATTGGAAGGCTTAGAATTGACTGAATTGATGCACAAAGAGGTCCTGCTTGCTTGGAATGCACGAAATTTTTGTACTTGGCTTAGGGTTATTTAGGCATCAAATTCGTTTGTGGAATTTGGAATCAATGTATGTATGAAATTGCAAATAGATACGTGATGTCACGTAGAATGTTATGACACACTATCTCACACTCTATTAACAATTCACAATAAATTTAAACAAAGAAGAAAGAACACAATAAATTGTTTACCCCGCCAAAGTCTAACTACACCTACATTCAGCTACCAAGCCGGGGAGGAAATTCACTATTAGTAGAATTAATTCAGAATAAACCAACCAGTTTATCTCCTTCACTTAAAACCTACCCAATGCAACTTCAATCAAAGTCCTACTTAGACCTGAGTTCCTACTCACTCCCCCTCAATCACAGGAGTGATATCAACCTATTGATTAATTGAATTGTGAAGACACACTTCAATAAACTATCTTGATTTTGCTTCAAAGCTTTAATCAAGAGACAAACACTCGTGCTTCAAAGCTTTGAGTGATAAACTACCCTTACAAACAAATCCTAGTCCAAGGCACTTATCAATTGATAGTTTCTTGGCTCACAAGAGAAACTAGAATTACACAAATAACAACCTGCTAAATCTTCAATAAATTCTAGAGGCAAGAAATAGGTGGTTCTATTCCTTCTATAGAAGCAGTCCTGAAACTTCAGTTTTGGGCTTCCATAAAGATAGCTAGTGTTCACTTAATTAATCCTAAAAACTTGGTCTTATCAACAACCAATTTAGATTTAATTAAGATTAACCTAACAGCCACGTGAGCATGCAATCTAATAATAGAAAAACATAATATAGTACCAACAAACTTCCCGAAAGTCTCAGAAAATGCATTCTGTAACGTAATGTCACATCAATGTCATAACATCTGCTATGACATCGACTATTTTCCTGAATTCCAACACATTTTATCTTCCGCCTCGAGCTATACTTTAAACATCCTTGTCAAGTAGGATTTATCTTCAATCTCTGAATGTCATGACATTTATCAAGACATTGCCATAGCCTAGTTTTACCAAAAAGTAATGCCAACTTAAAACACTAACAAACTCCCCCTTTGGCACATTTTTGTCTAAAACTACTTAAGTCATCAGAGTACCTATGCAGCAGAAGACAAACTAGTTCTAAGTTTAAAGGAACCAGAACCTAGAGAAGATAAATTCTACCCATACAAATTTCCCACAATTTCCCACATACAAATTTAAATTTCCATAGCTTCCCAAATTTCCCAATGCCATCACACACAGAGTTCTCCCTTTAGCCACAACAAAGGAATCAATACAAGACAGAAAAATACAAAACAGAAAATACGACAGAAATGTGATTTAAACAACAAGGCAATAGACAACAATGGATGTGTTTCTATCTCAAGTGCTCTTCTCCGAAGGAACACTATGAAAGGAAGCATCGAACTCCCTTAGCTGCAGCCATATGAACATCCTCATTCTCACCAACAACATCATCACCAGCTATCCCTTCATCCTCAACCTCTATGTCCTACTCTAGTTGAGAGATCTTCAAGACTTTGTTTCCTTGCGCAAACTCTCTCGTAGTAGCTTTATCACGCCTAAGACAGCTTGCCTTGAGAAGTTTCCTTGACATTGATGTCTCACTGATGTCATGACAATGTCCGGGACATGTCTCGCTTTGAAAGAGTTTGTAGTGAAACCAAGAGTGGGGCTTTTGAAGACCGCATCTCTTCGGCTAGGATATCGAAATTGGTCATGGTAATTCCACACAACAGGAGGAAAGGCTATTGGTCCTTTGATAGCATAGCTTTCAAGATGCTTGAGGGTCTGCTCAAATATATAGGATCCATAGTCAAATTTAGCCTGAGTTCATCTGTGATATATGAATCTTCCCAATCAGATGATGGTTGATTTGTGATTGTTGGAACCCGCTAGCACCTATCTTATGCGTGTGATTTGCACTCAAATTAACTTACTTGCCGAGAGTTTTCCTGCTCGAGGCCATTGCCTCACTTGTTTGGCATTGATGGTTTGATGATCTTGTTGTCGGCTTCCTCCACTGTCTGAGCATCATCGATCTCCCAGGAATCATGATCACACTTGGAGAAAACCTTAATTTCCTCCCCCTCACATATACAGTCTTGTAGTCAGCAGACTTCCCATCGCCACAGCCACTTGACAGGTTGACTATAAATTCTTTTACCAAAACTTCATAATGCGCTTGACAAACTCACCATTGCTTCATTAGGCCATTCTTAATCAAACCAACAATCTCCTTGCACTGTGCACTTTTATTCAACTCTTTCCGAGCCACCCTCTTAAGCAAACATACTTCCATCTTCAGCATTCTCAGGATGATGGAATGAGATATTATCAATGGCCACTTCAGGTACCTTGGGTAGTTTTCCAAGAGATGGCTTCTTTCTTGGATGAATGTCTGTGACATTCTCCTCAACATCAAAATCAGAGTCTTGGTCGACTGGAGGTTCTGTGTTCCTTCCTCTTTTTCACAATTGGTGTTCTCTTTGGTCTAGAGACACCACCAATAGTTTTTACTCTACATTTCTTTGTAGAGGATCCAACCTTAGGATTCTTCTCAGCCTTATACACATCTTCAACACCCTTTTCTTTAACAGGGCTCTATGAGACAGCCTGTTTTCCCTTCCTTTTCATCATCCTCCTTTGCAATGTTTGATTGATATCGTAATGAGGTCATTGTCCGAGAACACTTCATCCAAATTAATGACGTGAGGTTCGTAATCAACCGAGACTTTTCAAGATTATCACCACTGGTTTTTTTTTGAGTTTCTAAGATACTATCGAAATATAGTCAATGAGTTATCTAAGCACACCTTCTTGAGATTCTTCATGAATACCATCGAGACCACATCTTCATTAGCAGGGGTTTAATTACAAGCATCATCAATACTCACTTTAATCTTTAATCAAGGATCAAAGCATCCTTGATAGGAATCAACATGATCACTAGATGTCGTGACATTCTCAAAGGACATTTGGATCAACTACTAAACTAGGGCTAGTGCACTTATGGTTTAGAGGTAATGAACCCCAGTATGTATTGGTCTTCGCTAGGATTCTACAATCTAGCAATGGCTATATGCATGCATCCAGACCCCTTTATTCACTATTTTCGGGGAATCAAGAGGATGGTGCGTAAGTCTTACTGTAGGTGATGCTTGTGACCTTCTTGCATTCCTTGTGCTAATTTCTTGACTTTTTCGGGTCAAGAGCCATTGCACGCAGCTGAGTAACCCTCGGCTTGAACTTGCATGGCTTCAAAGATTTGCCCTAACTTCACCATGGTAGGAGATGAAGAGCGATTCTTGAGATGATGAAGATGATGAAGACATATTTTGTCGATGACTTTTGAGAAAATGGGAGCGATAATGGCGTAGGGTTTGAAAGTTTCTTTGGATGAAGAAAATATGATACTTTCAAATGAAGAAACTATTATATGAGGGAGTCTCTTCCTATTCTTGGACCTTTTAAAAAAGATGAAAATAATTAAATGACCCACTTATAAATAATTGAAGTAAAGGTCCTTCCATTCCTTGTTGTAGGCACGCTTAATTGCTACGCCCTCATATTGACAAATACCAATTTGACCCTTAAAGTCATAAACCGACTAGCCTCAAGAACTTTAGTAAAATAAGTCAGGACAATGTCATGACATCCCAGTATGACATTGTACTGGTCAAGATCTGCTTCATCCGATCATCTCGAGAGCAATCGCTACTACCGCTATGTATTCAAATTTCATGTACGTGAACACACGCTGGCTTTTGCTGAACCAAGAAACAAGATTGTTTCTCAAGAAGAAACATCCTTCAAAAGAGCTTTTACACAAGCTTTGATCAACCTTTTCTCCACATGTGTTCTTGGGCAACTTCAAATGTGTAGGAGCAGGAGTCCTTTTATGGCTGGCATTCTTCATTTCAAACTTGACACTGTTCCTTGCATACTTGCTCTGTGAAAGAAATGTTGAGTCTTCCATCTGTGTGACTTGCAGTCCAAGAAAACAAATCAACTCTCCCATGAGACTCATTCCAGATTCAGCATGCATTTGGTTGGCAAAATGTCTCACCATTGTGTTTGACATTCCTCCAAATACTATGTTATTAACATAAATTTGAGCCACCATAATCTTTCCTCCTTCATTCTTGACAAAGAGGGTTTTATCCAAGGCCCTCTCCATATCCTTTGTCAGAAGGAGCTTGGTTGGCCTTCATACCAGATCCTAGTAGCTTGCTTCAGCACTTTAGAAGTGGTCGATGTCCGACATTGAGCGTGACATTCTCGCTCGCCCTCATACTTACCATAGATAGATTCTCCCTTCATCAATGTGAAGTCTTGGTATCCTTATGACTCCCTTCATGGAACTGATCCTTTTCATTCCTCTGAGATGTAAATGACCAAGTTCGTGGTGCCACAATTTTACTTCCTCTTCATCTTTGTCTCAGAGAGCACATGTACACGAGTGGTGTTCTCGTATTCTCACATGTAAAGCTTGTCCTTTGATCTCACTCCTCTCATAATCACTTGTTCATCATTGATTACAACACATTTTGAGACTTAGTGAAGTTGACTGTGAATCCCATATCACATAGCTGACTTATGCTAATGAGATTAGCAGTCAAACCTTTTACCAGCAACACTCGATTTAGGTTTGGAATTCCAGACCAGTTTGAGTTTCCAACACCTTTGATTTCTCGTTTAGCTCCATCTCCAAAAGTAACAAAGCTGGTAGAATGAGGTTTAACATTATTAAGAAGATTTCTGTTTCCAGTCATATGCTTAGAACACCCGCTGTCAAAGTACCAATCTTCCTTGGTAGACACTCCAGGAGAAGTGTGAGCTATCGAGTCATGTATCTTCTTCTTCCACATTGAGTGTATGATACCTTTTGGTCTTAGGCTTCACATAAGAGACTTGATCAGGATATCCATGTAGTCTAAAACAAAAAGGTTTTATGTGACCAAACCTTCCACAATAATGACATCTCCATCTTTGAAACTTTTTGATCATGTTTCTTTGATCTTGATGTTGAACCCAATGTTGTGACATCTATTTTGACATTGGTTTATTAGGTCTGTTCTTATTTTTGTTATCAACAAATTTCTTAGCCTCCACATATCCTGAGGCAGACCTATTTCCTGTCTTGTGGTGTGGCATCTTCTTTGCCATTGACTGCCGTGTTTCTTCTCTTATCGCCAAATTTCTTTGCAACCACATACCGAGCCAAACACATTTCTTGTTTTATGTTGTGACACCGCTTTGACATTGGTTTCATGCCCTTCTTCTTCTTCATGTCACTTACAAGTTTTTCGACCATATATCCTAGACCATGCTTATTTCTTGCATTTTGTCCAAGTCAAGGATTTCTTCCAACTTATCAATACCAGATGTCAACATTTTGACGATTTTGACATCCGATCAAGTTTGGAGCTCAACATTATAATATCATTGTTGAGGTGATTTATAGTGGTTGTGTTTTCTTTCTTCTCACCCAACTTCACATTCTCAGCTTCCAATTTCTCAATCAGCTTTTTCTGTTTCTCATTTTCCTGACATACTTCACCACTCCTTACACACAGCTTCTTGTAGGTCTCAGCAAGCTCTTCAAATGTCACTTCCTCATCACTAGAGTCCATATCGAATTGCACACCTCTAGAGAGCAAGTGACAAGTTTGTCGCTTCTTCCCATTCATTTCCTGAATCACCATCAGACCAAGTGACAGTCATCCCTTTCCTTTGTTTCTTTAAAAAGTTGGGACATTCAGCCCTAATATGCCCATATCCTTCACAACCATGACACTTGATTTCTTTGCTTTGACTTCCTTTTTCCTCTGACTTGGATCTTCTGCTGGAGTCATAAGATCTGCCAATGTCAGATGAAGTGTCCTTGACATTGGACCTTGACTTTGGACCAACCCTCTTAATGAGTCTGTTGAACTGCCTTCCAAGCATAGCTATAGCTTCAGATATCTTTTCTTCATCATCCACCTTGCATCCCTCTTCAATATTGGATACAAGTGTTATGCTCTTGTTTTTCTTATCACAGCCACCGATTCCCATCTCAAAAGTCATAAGGGATCCAATAAGTTCTTCAACCTTCAAGGTGGATGTCCCGAGCCTCCTCTATTGCGCCTTTGATTGCAAATCTCTTAGGCAAGGATCCGAGAATCTTTCTCACCGCCTTTTCTTCGATATCTTTCACCAAGTGCTCCCGAGGTGTTGGTATTTCCAAGATATTCATGTGAAACTCATGAATAGTGTCATCTTCTTTCATCTTCAAATTCTCAAATTTGGTAGTGAGCATCTGAAGTCTTGACATCTTCACTTTGGATGTCCCCTCATGAGTAGTTTTGAGAGTGTCCCAAACATCCTTGGCCAGTTCACATTGATGAACTAGTCTGAAGATATTTCTGTCAATACCATTGAATAAGGCATTCAATGCTTTAGAGTTCCCCAGTGCTAGCTCCTCTTCCTCTTTGCTCCATTCTTCCTTAGGTTTCAAGACAGTAGTCCCATCTTTCTCAAGCTTGGTGGGATGTTTCCATCCTTTGTCAGCAGCTCTCCAAGCATTAATATCCACTGATCTTAAAAAAGAAACCATACGAGGTTTCCAGTAATCATAATTAGACCCATCCAAAATAGGTGGTCTACCTCCAAAACCTCCTTCCTTATCCATTACGCCAGAAACTATTATCCCTAGATCTCACCCAGAAATAACAGGATGGGTGCCTGCTCTGATGCCAATTGAAATTCCTGGCAGCAGATACGTGATGTCACAGAGAATGTTATGACACTATTCGACACTGCTAACAATTCACACAATAAATTTAAATGCAGTGAACACAATAAATTGTTTACCCAGTTCAGTGTCTAACTACACCTACATCTGGGGGCTACCAAGCCAAGGAGGAAATTCACTATTAGTAGAATTAATTCAGGAATAAACCAACCAGTTTATCTCCTTCACTTAAAACCTAACCAATGCAACTTCAATCTAAGTCCTACTTAGACCTGAGTTCTACCACTCCCCTCAATCACGCAGTGATATCAACCTATTGATTAATTGAATTGTGAAGACACACTTCAATAAACTATCTTGATTTTGCTTCAAAGCTTTAATCATGAGACAAACACTCGTGCTTCAAAGCTTTGAGTGATAAACTACCCTTACAAACAAATCCTAGTCCAAGGCACTTATCAATTGATAATTGCTTGGCTCTGAGAGAAACTAGAATTACACAAATAACAACCCGCTAAATCTTCAATAAATTCCGTAGGCGCAGCAGTTAGTAGGTGGTTCTATTCCTTTTATAGAAGCATCCTGAAACTTCTTTGGGCTTCCATAAAGATAGTTAGGGTTCACTTAATTAATCCTAAAACTTGGTCTTATCAACAACCAATTTAGATTTAATTAAGATTAACCCTAACACCACGTGAGCATGCAATAACGAAAAACATAATATAGCAGCTCAACAAACTTCCGAAAAGTCTCGGAAAAAGTATTCTAAGCAGAACGTAATGTTACACGAATGTCATAACATCTCATGACATCGACTATTTTCATAATTCCAAAGATGCTTTTATCTTCCAGTTCTCGAAATACTTTAAACATCCCGTCAAGTAGGATTTATCTTCAATCTCTAAATGTCATGACATTTATCAAGACATTGCCAGCCTAGTTTTACCAAAAGTAATGCCAACTTAAAACACTAATGGTATATATACTAGAGTGAATTAGGTCAAGAATTTTGAAGAAATATCATGCCAATCAATGAAAAATATTTGATTTAGAATCAAACCAAATATTGCTTTTTTGAGCCAATTTCAATCAATTCTCTTGCCAATCTTCATTATTTCAAAATAATCAGATTAATTGGTTTGCTTGGACCTCAAGGATGAGAGAAAATCAATCTTGCACTTAATTTTTGATTTTATATCTTTTATTTTAATTAAATTAGTTTTAAATGAATAAAAATCCAAAATAAATAAAAATAAAAGATAAAAACGTGGTCTTGGGCTTGAGGTTCCAATTTAGATAAGGAACAAGTTTGAATCAAGAAAAGTTAGGCCCATTTGGAAAATATTTGATTTTCTCAAGTATTTCTCTTTATGCACCTCCTCAAAAATGCTCAACTTGCACATCTTGTATCTTGCTCAATTTATTGACATTTTTAGGTGTTCTTGGACTTTTTAGAAAGCTCAAGATGTCTTCTAAACTGCCCTTTTGGTTTCATCTTCATTGAAGTTTCCATGCTCATGAACACTTCTTTGCAAAAGATGACTTTTGTTGACTTTAAAAGACCTTTAATGTTTTGATCCATAACTTTCAAATGAAGCATTTTAGCCCAAGCTTGTGATACCGTGTTGTAGAGAATTAAATTTTCAAATGAGAGTGGTGGAAATATTTCTAATAAAGTATGTAAAATATGCCTGGTCAAAGTTACATGACTTTGTCTATAAACCCTAACTTAGAAACTTGACTTTTGATCAAATCTTGACTTTTCTTGAGGAATCATGATCAACCTTTGATAAAATGATGAATATTACTTCAAAATATTGGTGTTGACAAAAATTATGAAGTTTGATTGTATGTTGACCACAATTGACTTTTTGTCCTGTACAACTGATTTTCAACTATCCGAGCAATTGGATATACTATTTTGACCTGTGAGGCTTGAAACTTGACATGGTGATTCCTTGAAGCATATGATGGAGTATAATAACCACTTGGAGCATTGGAAGTCCATCTTGACTTGAGAATGGCAAAACCCTAGCTTGGATTGATTGCTTAGGAGAGGGTTTGTTTGGTCAACCCCTGTGAAATCCTTGAGTATTGAGATGTGAATCGTCTTGAGAAGTGGGAGGGAAAATTGTGGGTATAACAGTTTCCCCTGTTCAATCTTGTTGTACTGGAAGGGTTAGATTGGCATTCTTGCCTTTCGTGACCTAAAGGTAAAAGATGATTGAACACTCGAGTCCACCTGAAAATTTGCACTCGCTGTTGTATGAAATAGGATCGTCAGCTAATGATACGCTGGAATGGACTTATAGATGCCATTTGGAGAAACTGCTGCTGAAGAGTGAGTCGTACGCTAAACTCTGTATTTGTCTTTTGAGTAGAAGAGACAACGGAGATGGGCTTAAGATGCCATCTGGAGAAGCTGAGTCGTACGCTAGACTCTGTAGTTGTCTTTTGAGTAGAAGAGACATTGGAGATGGGCTTAAGATGCCATCTAGAGAAGCTGAGTCGTACGCTAGACTCTGTAGTTGTCTTTTGAGTAGCAGAGACAACGGAGATGGGCTTAAGGATGCTATCCGGGGTTGTTGATAATAAGAGAAAGTCAGAATAAACCTTCGTCTTGGCTATTCTTGAGGTGAATATTTGGCAGGATGTGGATAACTTTCCCGTCTTGTTTCGGGTGTTAATCCATAATTTGTTGCCTGGAGATAATTTGTGTGGTCTTTCAGATAGTTCTCCAATCTTGTTTTGGGTATTCATCTTTGACCTTTCTGTTTGGAAAAATGACTTGTTACCTGTTGGAGAGATAAACTTTGACAGGATATGGTTAGTCTTATGCAGATTATGATGCATGCGAGTGTATGACAATATTATTGTGATGTATGCATATGTTATGACTTTTATGTAGATGTATGAATATAAATGTATGAATGTAGATATATTTCACAACATATCCATCTTGAAGAAGATGGGAACGTCCTGCTGAGGATTTCTGATGTTTGCTTGGGGGGTAGGGTTGTTGCGAACCTTGACTTGGAGAGAAAAAGAGATACTTCTGATTCCTCCAATGCACTATCTGACCAAATCTCGAGTCTAGATATTAATGATGTTGG
The DNA here is from genome assembly GCA_021764765.1 of Vicia sativa. NCBI lineage: Eukaryota > Viridiplantae > Streptophyta > Magnoliopsida > Fabales > Fabaceae > Vicia > Vicia sativa. The sequence goes on along the minus strand of CM038793.1, from coordinate 116,749,287 downwards.
AAGAATAGCGGCGATCAAGAGGTACTCGGCTGGGGATCTTGTGCATAGATCTTGCGGAGGGTGATTATATTTCCCATAGACCCTTCTGGGGGACAACGTGGCATGGCATAATCTGTTACTGCTTAGAGACTGACTTGACGTGGTGAAGCTGATAGGGTCATTAAAGCTTGACGAGGCTTGTAGGATCATGAAAGGCGACGGACCTGATAGGGCCCCCATTGAGGTGATGAATCTGAAGTTTGTTGAAGACTCTAACTAGGGAATAAGAGAGATGTAAGCTCATCCGATGCACTATATGACCAAGTTTCGAGTATGGATATTGCTGTTGTCGGGGAAAGATAATAATTAGGAGATACTCCATTGGGGATGAATATCCTTGTGTATAAACCATGTTGGGGAATAATGTGATACTGAATAACCTATTATTTCTCGGAGGCTGACATAGTAAGTTGATTGATGATTTACATCGCCGGGACCAATGTAACGTGATAACTGAGAAGGTAGATAAGTTTGATAGGATCAACGCTCGTGGACTCACGGATGAAATTGATAGGATCATTGCTCTGTACTCACGTGATGAAGTCGATAAGCTCATTACTCGGGACTAATGTGATGAAGTTGATAAGATCACCGCCCCGGAGTAATGTGATGAAGTTGATAAGATCACTACTCGGGACTAAGTGATGAAGGTGATGCATTGGAATACTTATTGGAGGAGATTAGTACTTCTTCTGAGAAGATTTATCTTTGTAGGGAGAGCGATAGCTCAAGGATAGATGATCCCGTGGATGCATTTCTTGTGAAAGTGACTCAGGATGCATTGGTGACTTTAGTGTAATCCCAATTTAGAGCCTATAGTAATTACTTTTTCGCTCGCTTTATATGTATGTGAATGATGTTTATTGTCGATGCATATAATCATTCAAAGCAAACATTGGACTTTATAAAACAATAAAATTAACACGTAAAAGGGAATTTGCATAAATTTGAAAAGTGGCGATGGCCAAGGCTTTGTATACAAGAGACTAATATCCTAGTAAGAGGAAACCTCGTAATATTAAAAGCTATGCGGAAATGATCTCGTCGAGTTTCAACTATGCTATTGCTCATATATTTCGACTATCTCATCTCCTTGCCGCAGAGAAAGTGAGTGAATTGATTTTGCCATTTGAATCTTGAATGTTGATAGTAGCGTGGTCTATGCGGGTGATCCGACGAGACATAATCGACATTTAAATCCTAATTTTTTCCTAGACCGCCCTTTCGGGTTTTCAATTCATCGATATTCTTTTTGCCCAAGCCGCTTTGTGTTTTCGACTTGCCGGGTGTACATTTTTGTGTATATCTTTAACTTTTTCCGAACTTTTGGTTAGCCAGATGCCTTTATTTTGCCTAGGCTACCGACCCAGCGGGTCTCGTTCATGCAGTATTTTTTGACTATGTCTGCTCATGTGGTGGAAAGTCTTCTCCATCCATGGTGCTAAGTATCATAACTCGCTTAAAATACTATTTTGACTACAAATAGTTCCTCATAGGTGGGAGCCCATTTGCCCTTGGCCTTGTGGAAGGATGATGCGCTGACTACTATATCACCGACTTGGTAGACTGTGTTGGACTTTCTTGTTGAATGCTCTAATCATTCGCTCGTATATCTGTCCATGGTAGATGGATGTGAGCCATTTTTGTCGATCAAGTTAATCGGGTCAAGTAGTCTGGATCCATTCATCTTCACCTAGTTCAAGGTCTGGAGGACTCGTTGAGGGTACCTAAACCCCGATGGGTGACCTGCCCATACCGTATATAAGAGAAATGGGGTTGCCTTATATGTTAGTACTATAGTGCGTAATGTGGAGAGCAAATGGCAACATCTCGTACAATCCTTGTAAGTCACCGCATCTTAGATGATCTTCTTGATTTTTGTCGGCGGCCCACCGAGCCGCCATTTTAGGCCTATGGAGAAGAGTTGTGATACTTGATCATGAACCGCGTGCGTAGTTCGGTGATCATTTTGTTGTTGAGGTTGGTACTTGTCCGTGATGATCCTTTCGAGGATGCCGATCGATGATAAGATTATGCTTGATGAATCGAGCCACAACATTCTTGGTAATGATGAGAACGAGGTCGCTTCTACCCATTTAGTAAAGTAATCAATTGCCACAAGGATGAAACGGTGTCCATTGGAAGCGGTAGGTTTGATTTCTCCAATCATGTCGATGCCCCACATTGCGAAAGGCCAAGGAGCGGTCAGAACATTCAACGGCATCGGAGGAATGCGTGTACTGCTTGCATATCTCGAATTTAGACAAGACCGAGCATAGCGGTGACAATCAACTTCCATGGTGGACCAATAGTAACCTTCTCTTAGGATCTTCTTAGCCATCGTATATCCACTGAAGTGGATACCGAATACGCCTTCATGTAATTCTTCCAGGATCTGTTCTGTTATTTTCTAGTCTACACAGCGGAGTAAGCATAAGTCGTGATTGCGCTTGTATAAGATGTTGTTGCTGAGAAAGAATTTGGATGCGAATCTTCTTAAGAATTTCTTGTCATTGACAGATGCCTCTGCGGGATATTCCTGAGTCTCAAGATACCTCTTCACTTCGTAGAACCAAGGTTTCTCTTCTGCATCAAGTTCACAACAGTATGCTGGTTCGTCAAACTTTTCGATGATGATTTGGGGAGCTTCGTTGTCCCATCTGACTTTGAACATAGATGACATGGCGCCTAATGCTGCCCGCCAACCCATTCTCTTCTCGTGGAATATGATCAAAGTAATTTTGAAGTAAGGGATCGATTTAGAACATGCTCGATACGGATGCGATTCGGATGCTTCGTATCCCAATCGCCTTTAACTGATCGATCACTAACGAGTCTCCATACACTTGCAAGAATTTGATTCATAAGTCAATAGCAACTTTGATACCCATGATGCACACTTTGTATTCGCCATGTTGTTGTGCAAAAGTGTCCGCTGGAGGAGATGTAATGATGGTGCCAATACCTGCTGTGCATTTGAGGCCCCATAAAGACCATGGTCCATCGGGATCCCGTTCAGTCCTTCGTCGGTCCACGGTTCTTCGCAATCAGAATAGCAAAACATCTTCGTTTGGAAATTCGAATCGCATAGACCGGGATAGTCATCTATGGCTTGATGAGCCAAATGATCGCCACTACACTTTTGATCGCATTCTAAGTAGTATATTGGATGACATATTCGGTCAAGATCGCTTCCCATCTTGATATTCTTCCAGAGAGAGCAGGTTTCTCGAATATGTATTTTATCGGATCCATCTTGGAGATCAACAAGGTAGTGTGAGTCAACATATATTGTCTTAGTCGGCGAGCAACCCATGCCAAAGCGCTGCAAGTTTTCTCAAGCTGTGAGTATCTTGTTTCACAGTTGGTGAACTTTTTTCTAAGGTAGTATATTTCATACTCTTTTCGACCAGACTCGTCATGTTGCCCCAACACACACCCCATCAAGTTCTCTAATACTATTAAGTACATGATAAGAGGTCTTCCTTTGACTGGCGGCATCAGGATAGGAGGATTTTGTAGATATTCCTTGATTTTGTCAAAAGTTGTTTGGCAATCGTCGTTCCATTCCACTACTTGATCTTTTTCTAGTAACTTGTAGATTAGCTCACAAGTAGTAGTTAGATGTGCAATGAATCTGGCAATGTAGTTTAATCGTCCCAAGAAACCTCTCGACTTCCTTCTCGTGTGTGGGTCGGCATTGGATAGCTTTAACTCGGTGGTCAATCCTCAATACCTTTACCATCGACAACAAATCCCAAGAGTTTACCGGATCGACTCCAAAGGTGCATTTGTTGGGATTGAGTCTTAGTATGTATTTCTTTAATCTATCAAACAAGAAATGATCGAGATGTTCCTCTTCTCACCGTGATCGAGCTATCATGTCGCCGGACGAGACCCTCATCTCGTGATGAATCATGTCACGGTACAATGCTACCATGTGCACGTTGATACGTGGCACCAACATTCTTCGCACGAACGACATAACCTTGTAGCGTAATGTGCCCCACGTAATCTAAAGTAGTCTTTTCCATGTCTTCGTGGAGCCATTTTGATCTGGTTGTAACCGAGAAACCATCCATGAAGGAGAAGACCTTATGTTGAGCTGTTGTTGACTAGAACATCAATATGAGGAAGTGGAAAATCGCCTTTCGGACTTGCTCGCTCGCATCTCCGTAATCCACACACATCCTTACTTTGCCATCTTCTTAGGTACGGGCACCACGTCGAACCCATTGTGGATAAGAAGTAACGCTAGGAAACCGCCGAACTATTTCATAACTCGGCTTTGATTTTCTCGACATCTCGATACCATTTAACCTTCTCGCTTTACTGTGGAGAACTTCCTTCAGTTGGTAGCCGCACCACAATGTCAATATCCGCACTGGCATATCCTCAGATAACCAAGCAAAATCTCGATATAGTCTCGCAACATCTAGACCAATCTTTCCTTGATACTATTCTCAAGACCGCCCTATCTTGATTTTTTCTATCTTCGTCAATACCTAGATTCACAACCTCAACGGTTCTTCATGGTCAGTATAACCTATTCTTCTGTCAGAGCAACCCAAGTTCCTCCGCATCACAATCTCCTCGCCGCTCGGCTTGGTAGATCGGATTATCGGGTTGAAAGAAAATAAATAAACGGATGTAATGCCACCTATTGGTAGTCGTGTTCAAATCCTTGTCATGCTATAGGTCCGTGGTTTTAATCCCAATGAAAGTTAAGAAAGGAAATACAAGCTCGAAGTTGTTCTTCCGTGATCCTTCTCGAGGCTCACCTTAAGTGCGTCTCCAAGCTTCTACCCTCAAGCTCTTCATTTCCACAATATTCATAAGTACTTGAACTTCTATCCGAAGATTCAAGCTTCTAATGTTTCACCCCGTATAAGCCTCTCACAGCCGAAGCACCATGCTAGCCCACACGCCCGCTAAGTTGCTAGCCAAAGCGCCCTGTAATCTTCTTTCTCACGCTCCAGAAGCCAACTAGCTTCCGATCCTCCAGAAGCAAGCCAACTTCTGAACCCTTCAGAAGTCCAATTTCTGGACATTTTCAAACTTTCATTTTTTCAAAACTCCTTCTAAACAAGGTAATTAAATGACAAGTCTAGCAAATGGCTCAATGGAAAATCTTCATTTCTAAGCCAAATGTCCAAGGTTCAAACCTCCTTAGGACCAAAAACTTTTTTTTTTTTTTCTCAAAGTTTCTAGCAAACATAAAACATTTTTAAAAACTAATCAAAACTTCTCATTTTGAGATGAATTTTTGCACACTTGTCATTTAATATACCTATTATATGATTATGTCAAAAAAAATCCAAATATATTTTCTTTTGATTATATTTTTATTAATTCAAAATGAAACATTTTAAGTATTTTTAATACTTTTGAAGATGTTTTCTTTCAAACTTTAAACTTAAATCTTTTTCAAAACTTCTTGTGAATATACTTCACTTTTCAAAATCATTTTCAAACCTTTTCAAAACATTTCAACAAACTTAAACACCTTTCTCCATGATCGACTTTGATTTGAAGATAAACCAACCGCTTTTTTTCTCGAATTTCTTAATTGATCATGGGCCTCCCTCACGGTGTAAGTCCCAAAACCTTTATGTACATATTAAATTTCCTTGTACATATTAAATCATCTTTGTAAATATTCATATAACAAACTGCTCATTTGTTTTCATCCACTTGTTTATACATCCATTCCATTGGTATTAAGAGAAGCATTATTCCCGATGAAACTACTCTTAAAACCAATGGGCCTCCCTCACGGTGTAAGTCTCAACCCTCCTATGTACATATTCATTTCCTTGTACATAAATACCCCTTCGTGTACATATTCATTTTTGTACACATCTAAAACCTTGTAAATATTCGTTACACTTGCTTTAAACGCTTCGTGTTATACACTTGTTTATATTTCTTCATAAATTTCGTGGAATACATATCACACACTTGTTCATATAATCCGTTTCAGCTATAACACAATTAGCTAACAACTAGGTTCCCTTTAGCCTCCCTTGGCTTTGTACAAGATAACTCATTTATTGAGTTAGCCTCCTCTTGGCTTTTGTACAAGATAACTCATTTATTGAGTTAGCCTCTCTTAGGCCATATAAGAAAACTCACATATTGAGTTTAGCCTCCGCTTAGGCTTCATATAAGACAACACCGCCGAGCCAGCCTCTTGGGATTCGGCTCAAAAGAACTCCTGCCGAGTTTAGCCTTCTCTTGGCATCAAACAAGAAAGAGACCTTAAATCTCTTAACAGCCTCCTATGGCCTAATACAAAGAATCACCCAAGAAGGATAGAACCTCGAGAGATGATTTCGGTGAAATCACTTGAAATCCTAAGAGGATGGTTTTCCTGAAACCACCTAAAGCCAAATCCACCCATACCCCATAGCTTACTCAGCTCACAAGGACCTCGATGACCTCGAAAGCCTCTCTTGCTAACAATACAAGGACTCGATGACCCTCGGAATGCCTCCTCATAATACAGGACCCACGGGCTTCTTAAAAGCATCCTCTAATCCAATCAATTTCTCCTCGAGATTTAGACATTATCATCTCTATGGAAGAAGTATCTCATCTATCACATCACATACAATCAAACTCTTTTTCAAACTCTTTCAAACAAAAACATCTTTAACGTAGTGGTAACGCTTTGTACACTCAAGCAAAACACTCAATGCTTACAATTAAAGATTCAATCATCTTTTCAAACATCTTTCTTAACCTCGAAGTGGTAACTTGCCACACCAAGCAAAACACCCATAACTTACGATAAAAAGATTTAATCAATCAAACCTTCAAAATGTATGTGATGAAATAGATTAGATACATTTTCATTAAGATGACATTTGCCTTGTCTCAATAACTCATGCGTTGCTTCCACTAGCACAAGTGGAACTACAATTCCTCTCGACTCTTCTCAACATCCCTTTGAGAATACGAGCACAAGGTCTCATCCTCGGCGAAAGTTACTCTTTCTCCTCAAACCAAACAAAACCATAGCCCTTAGATCCGAGCTACAGATGCTCGATTCCCATTAAGGGATATGTATGCGTAAGATCCCAATGATCTTTAAGTAGCATAATAATAACAAAACCTAGGATCCCACATAATCTACCTTTTTAAATCCAAAGGAGAAACTTTCCAAGAATAGAAATAGCAAATTTAAACACACAAACATATCAAACTATTCATATATAAAGCTATAGATAACTATATATATTTAGGTGCCACATCTATTCCCTTTATATAACAAACCCCTGTCTCAATCTCCCAATGCTATGATAGTTCAAGGCTAGTCGTAATGCATATCATATCAATCGAGGGTATTGCAGCTTTCCCCTTTTTCATATCATTTTTCTTGTGTTGGAAATAATAGCTTGATGCTCGCGCATCTTTAAAACAAATCAAAGAGTAAATCGCTTGCCGAGAACTGGAATTCGATTCGACTCGCTACGACACTTTTTAACGCGAACACTGCAGCCAAGTGGAAAGTTTGATTTCATGGTTAAATATACCATTCCGAAAGTTACAAGATTCCAATCAAAGACATCAAAGCAACCGGATAGGGAGACGATTACCCAAAAGACTATGCCGACGTGAACATAATAAGGATCACCTCACGATCCCGCGCCTAGAGTGGCACTCTCATTATTACCTCGCCCTGCATCAATTCCATATTCCTCTCGACAGAGCTATACCTTGGAATTATGGAGTCAAGTTTATCATCATGCAAGCAAGAACCTTGACTATTGAAGACATTGCGCCTAAAGATACCAATCCTAACATCGACAACATCACCGAATCAAGCAAGACCATAACCGGAAGAGTGTTTCTCTAGAGATCTCTCCTCCAAAGGATACTAATACACCACCAAGATTCCTCAAGCATCGAACCGGCCCCCAGCAGAGGGAAAGAACCACTAACTCATCCCGCTTGTAGACTATACCAAAGGAAGTTAGTTGAGATACTCCAAGCAAGAAATGGAGGAATTTTGAAGATCATCAAGAAGAGAAACTACATTGTTAGGAACAGTTGGGAAAACTCATCCAAGATATCCATGCTCTGATTGTTTCGGGCTCATGCTAAAGCTTCGTAAAGTTTTCTCAAGAATGCTCACATACCGCAAGATACCATCGCTTATCAATTCAAGGTCAGATAGCTAGACGCCAACAATGGTTTAGTTTTCTCGATGTCGATTTAACTCCTCATGGAAGGAAATCAACAAAGCCCTTGCACAACTCCATTGAATGCAACGACACTACATTGTTTTAATGGACAGGATACTAGTTCTGGCCCTCGAATTAAAAGCGCTTTCGACCAACTTAATGTCAAGGATTGGTCAAGAAGCTCAAAGACATAATCGTAAGTTCTTTGATGGTTTGAAAAGAATAGTACTTGGAGAGCTCATCCGCCAATTAAAGTCGGTTCCCACTTTTAACTCCACTTTCTTTGTCATGAACATTTGTCCAAATTTTATTCTTGCCTACTCACGCCTTGGATACACGGGCAAAGCGTTGTTACCTTTCTAGCCCCGCATCGGTTGAAGTACCCAAGAAAGGGAAGATTATTACAATACGCGTGAAGAAGAATATATGGTAAGCCATCCGCATTCATTTTGATACATCGAAATGGAAGGCGACCATCGAAACCCCCGTCAAGCTTTTGAAGCAATTACATTTAGTCATGCATGTTGACCTTCCTTTCACTCCCTGTTACTAGAGTTCCACCGAAGATGGTTTCACCGAAAGACCAAAGCTGCGTTAAAGAAGGAGGTTGTACTGTGGGTCAACTCCCGATTTTCCTTCAAATATGACAAGACCGGTTTAGGCTTCACTATCAAAGGTCAAGATGATACGCGAACATGCCGGCAAACTTCCTTTCTCACATCAACAAAAATAGAGTCCATGTTGTAGAAGACGACGATGGCGACTCGATATCAATAATTGGATCTTCCCAACTCTAGACGGAGGACTCAAGAATTGGAAGACTCAAGATGTTATACCAACTTTAGACAGAGTAATTGCTTCGTTATGCTTTTCATTTTTTATGCTCCTTGAACAAACTTTAAGCTCAGTGCCTGCCCGGGCACCACGGCTCGCTTGTGAGGGTTATTATTTGGTCATTTTCATTCAATAAAATCATTGGAGTTTTGCATTTCACTATTGTGCTATCTTCTTCTTTACTTTATCACCCCTTTCAAAAGCTATGTGTTCTTACACACACCCACGGATACACCGCAGATTCACTCAATCTCACGATAATAGCCCCGATATTGCTAAACATGACTTCGATAATCCGATCTACCAAGTCAAGATGAAGGTGAGAAATATTGTGAAGTGCGAGGAGAACTTTCCAGCTAATACAACAATGGAAGAACATGTTATACACCACACGAGAGCTAGTCGAGGTTGTAAATCTAGGTATTGACAAAGACAGAAGGAAATCAAGATAGGAGCATGTCTTGAGAACACTGCCTAAGAGAGATTGGTCCAGATGCTTAGATTATATCGAGATTTTTGCTTGGTCCTACGAAGACATGCTAGGTTTAGACATTGATTGTGGTACACCCATACCAACAAAAGAAGGTTTTCTTCCCCTGAAGTATGAAGGTTCGTCAGATGGCCCCGAGATGTTTGAGAAAATCAAAGTTGATGTTATGAAACAGTTCAATGTCGGTTCCCTAGCCATTACTTCTTATCCACAAGGGGTCGCGAACGTGGTACCAGACGAAGAAGGATGGTAAAGTGCATGTGTGACCACCGAGATCCGAACAGCAAGTCCGAAAGACAATTTCCCCACTTCCACATATTGATGTCCTGGTTGATAACACTGCTCAACACAAGGTTTTTCTCCTTCATGGATGGTTCCTCCGCTACAACCAGATCAAATGGTCCTAAGACATGGAAAAGACTACTGATACACAAGGGGCACATTCACACAAAGTCATGTCTTATACTAAAGAACGCGGCGCCAGATGTCAACGTGTCATGGTAGCTTTATTCCATGACATGATTCATCACGAGATGAGGTTTACATCGACGACATGATAGCTCAATCACAAACAGAGGAAGAACATCTCGATCATTTCATGTAAAGTTGTTTGGTAGATCAAGAAACACAGACTAAGACTTAATCCTAACAAGTGCACCTTTTGAGTTAGATCCAAACTCTTGGGATTTGTTGTTAGTGGTAAAGTATTGCAAGTTATTTCGCCAAGTTTAAAGCTATTCAAGAAATTCCCTCCCTGCACCGAGAAAGTGAGGTTTCTTGGGGAACGAGTTAACTACATTTCCGCATTCATTGCACATCTAATCGCTACTTGTGAGCCAATCTTCAAGTTACTGAAGAAAGATCAAGTAATGGAATGGAACGACAATTTCCAGACAGCTTTTGACAAAATCAAGGAGTACCTACAAAATCCTCCTATCCTGATACCACCTGCCAAAGGAAAACCTCTTATCATGTACTTGACAAGTATTAGAGAACTCATGGGTGTGTTGGGGCAACATGACGAGTCCGTCGAAAAGAGTATGCAATATACTACATTAGCAAACGCTATCGACTATGAAACAAGATACTCACGCCTTTGGGAAAACTTGGTAAGCTTTTGGCTGCTCGCTCACGACTAAGACAAAGATATGTTGACCACACTACCTAGTTGATCTCTAAGATGGATCCGATAAAATACATGTTCGAGAAACCCTGCTCTCTCTCGGAAGAATAGCAAATGGAAAATGATCTTTACCGAATACGACATCCAAGATACTACCGAAGGCGATCAAGGGAAGTATAGTAGCTGAACATTTGGCTCATCAAGCCATAGTTGACTATTAGTCTATGCATTTTAGTTTACAAATGAGGATATTATGTTAGTCACTAATTACAAAGAACTAGGACCGCATAAAGGATCTCGAACCAGATCCCGATGGCCAATGTTCTTTGACAGAGCCTCAAATGCACTTGGCAATGGTATTGGCTCCATCATTACATCTCTCATAGGCGGACACACGCCTTTCACCGCCATATACTATGTTTCGATTGCACTAACAACATGGCCAAATACGAAGCATGCATCATGGGTATCAAAGCTTCGTTGACTTGAGGATCAAATTTTGAAAGTGTATGGAGACTCATTTTAGTGATTAGTCGATTAATATCGATGCAAGCATCTGAATCTTATTCCATATCAAGAGCATGTTTTAAGTCTAATCCCTACTTCAAAGAAATCACTTTCGATCGCATTGGCTACCATGTCATATATGTTCAAGGTCGATGACAAACGAAGCTTCCTAAATCATCATTGAAAGACTAGACGAACCAACATATTGTTGTGAACTTGATAACGAAAAGAAACGTTGGTTCTACGAAGGAAGAGGTATCTCAAAGCTCGTGAATATCCCAAGCAGGGCATTCAATGATAAGAAGTTCTTAAGAAGATTCGCTTCTAAATTCTTTCTCAAGAACGACATCTTATACAAGTTCAATCACGATCCGTGGCTTACTCTGTGTAGATTAGAAAATAGTGTGGAATGAATAATGGAAGAGTTACATGAAGGCGCATTCGATACTCCACTCCAAAGGACATACAATGGCTAAGAAGATTCTAAGAGCAAGTTACTATTGGTCCACTGTGGAAGCTGATTGTTACCGCTATGTTCGGTCTTGTCACAACTTCCAGATATATAGATAGAGTGCACGTGCTCAGCTCCATTGAATGTTCGACCGCCTCCGTGGCCTTTTACAATGTGCGACATTGACATGATTGAGAAATCAAAACTCACCGCCTAACGGGCATCGCTTCATCCTTGTTGCAATTGATTACTTTACCAAATGGGTAGCGTACTCGCTCGATCTCATACTAAGAATGTTGTGGCTCGATTCATCAAGCATAATCTCATCTCGCTTGCATAACGCCCCCAAAAGAATCATCACGGACAATGGTATCAATCTCAATAAAAGAGTGATCATCGAACTCGCATGCAGTTCAAGATTAAGCATCATAACTCTTCTATATCGGCCAAAATGAACGTGTAGTGGAAGCCACCAACAAGAATCTCAAGAAGATCATACGTAAGATGACAATGACTTACAAGGATTGGCATGAGATGTTTCCATTTTCTTTCACGGTTATATCCACCACAAGATTTAACATCTATAGTGGTAACCCCTTCTCTTGTATATATGGGGATGGAAGCGTCCCTACCCATCTAGGTTCGTATACCTCAACCGTAATCCTCCAGACGCAGAAAGGGCGAAGACTAATGGGTCCAGCCTGCCTTGACCAGATCAACCTGATCGACAAAAAATGGCTCGCAGCCATCTGCCATGGACAAATATACCGTAAGCTTAATGATCGAGTATTCAACAAGAAAGTCAAGCACCGAGTCTACCAAGTCGGTGATCTAGTAGTCAAGATCATTCTTCCACAAGGTGATCCCAGGGCAAATGGACTCCCATGAGGGACCACTTGTAGTCAAAGATTTTTCCAAATGAGCTATAATACTAAGTCCTATGGATGGAGAAGACTTCCCACACCCTGTAAATGCAGCATATAGTCAAAAATACCACGATAAATGAGACCCGCTAGTTTGATTGTCCTAGGCAAAAATAAGGGCATCCCGACTAACCAAAACTTTCGAAAAAATTAAGGATATATATACAAAAATGTATACCGCAAGTCGAAACCTAAAAAGGCGCTTGGGCAAAAAAGGGTATCCCGGTAGATCGAAAACCTCAAAAGGGCGGTCTAGGAAAAGTTAGGGATTTAAGCATAACTATGTCTCTCGGCCCGAGCACCTACTTACGTATCACACACTACCATCAATTTCAAGATTCGAATGGCGAATCCGTTTAATCACTTTTCCGATAGCAAGGAGATGAGATAGTTGAAAATATATGAGCAATAGCATTGTTGAAACTCGATTGAGATTGTTTCACATAGCTTTTACTTTCTCGAAAATTCTCTACTAGGATATTTGACTCTTGTATACAAACCACCGACTATAGGCCACTTTTCAAATTCAATACAAATTACTCTTTTCCAATTCCAAATTTTATTGTTTTGTTTGCAGAAGTCCAATGATTGCTTTGAATGATTATATGCATCCGAGAATAAACCTCTCGATCACAAACATTTGAAAAGCAAACAAAAAAGAAGAATTACCAGTGCTCTAGGAAGTGAGATGACTACTTAAAGTCACCAATGCATCCCCACAGAGTCACTTTCACAAGAAATACATCCACGTGGATCATCAACCTCACGTAGCCATCGCCTCCCTACAAAGACTAATCTTCTCCGACTAAGTACTAATCTCTTCCCAATAGTATTCCAATACTTCAAAGTTTATCACACTAGTCCCCAGCAAAGGACCCCACCGCCATCGAGCCAAAATTCATCACGTTAGTCCCCGAAAGGATCCTATCAAACTTCATCACGTTAGTCCCCGAGCGTTGATCCTATCAAACTTCATCACGCCGCCCCGAGCGGCAATCTTATCAACTTTATCACGTTAGTCCCCAGCAAGGACATGTTATGCTATATCATTTTGTTTCACCAGGTCCAGGGACAATGCAATCATCCACAACAAGGTATATACACAAGATCCCCAACTGAGTATCTCTCAATAATTATTATTCTCCCAATAGTAGTAATATCCAGACTCAAAACTTGGTCAGATAGTGCACCGGAGGAAATCAAAATCATCCTTCTTATTCCGCAGCCAAGGTTTTCAACAACCTTATCCCCAGCTGCATATCAAATCTCCAAAGAATGTTCCTATCTTCTTCAAGATGGATATGTTTTGAAATACCATAAACATCTACATTCATTATTATCATAAAATTATAATACGTGCATGTATCATAACAACATTGATCATAACTTTGTCAGGTACTCGCATGCATCACAACCTGCATAGGACTAACCATATCTTGTCAAGATTTTATTTTCCCAGCAGGTAATAGCTATTTTCCAAACGGAAGGTAAAAGATTAATACCCAAAACAAGACGGAGAACTATCTTAACAATGAAAATTATTGCCACGATGTATCATAGATTAACACCAAGCAAGACGGAAAACTATCTACATTATGACAAATATTCATCTCAAAATAGCCAAGACGAAGGTTTATTCTGACTTTCCTATTATCAACCCCTGATGGCATCTTAAGCCCGCCTCCGATTTCTCTTCATCCAAGGATGAATACGTATTTTAGCGTCTCGACTCACTCTCTAGTATCGCTTCTCCAAATGGCATCTATAAGTCTATTCCAAGATCGTCAAATGACCATCCCTTCCATACAACGACGAAAAATTTGTGTACTGAGTGTTCAATCATCTTCACCTTCAGTCACGTAAAGGCAAGCATACCAATATAACCCTTCCAGACAAGAATATTGGAATGTAAGCATTATACCCCAAAATTTTTCCTCCTACTTCTCCGACAATCCACAACTCCATACTCGAGATTCCACAAGGGTTGACCCTATAAACCTCTCCTAAGCAATCAATCCAAACTAGGTTTTGCCCTCCTCAAGTCAAAATGGATTTCCAATGCTTCAAGTGGTCATCATACCTCATCATATGCTTCAAGGGATTACCATGTCAAGTTTCAAGCCCCACAAGTAAAAATTCTTTGCCATCCAGCTGTTCGATGGTTGAAAATCAACTCAGACACAAAAAGTCAACAGTGGTCAATATACGACAAACTTCATAATATTTGGTCAACATCAAAATTTGAAGTGATATTCATCATTTGATCAAGGGTGTATCATGATTCATCAACAAAAGGCAAGATTTGATCAAAAGTCAAAGTTTCTAAATTAGGATTTTAACAAAAGGTCAACATAACTTTGACCAGCATAACTTCACATACTTTATCGTAAAATTTTCCACCAAAGCTCATTTTAAAGGGAAGTCTATTCTTTCATAACTGTGTCTCACAAGCTTGTGCTAGAAATTCTTCATTTTGAAGTTATGGATCAAAACATTACTGTCCTTTTAAAAGTGAACAAAAAGTCATCTTTTGCATAGAAGTGCATGAGCATGGAAATTTCAATGAAGATGAAACCAAAAGGATGTTTAGAAGACATATTGAGCTTTAAAAAGTCCAAGAACACCCAAAATGTTAAAATTGAGCAAGATACAAGTTGTGCAAGTTGAGCATTTTGAGGAGGTATAAAGAGAAATACTTGAGAAAATAAACAAATTCTAAATGGGCCTCGACTTTTCTTGATTCAAACTTGTTCCTTATCCGAATTGAAGCTCCAAGCCCAGGCCACGCTTTTTATCTTTTATTTTTATTTATTTTGATTTTTATTCATTTAAAACCAATTTAATTAAAATAAAAGATATAAAATCAACTTTTTAAATGCAAGATTGATTTTTTCTTCTTGAGGTCCAAGCAAGCCATACAAGTGTCATTTTCGAAATTATTGACATTGGCAAGAGAATTGATTGAAATTTGATCAAAAGGCAATATTTGGTTTCATTCCAAATCAAATATTTTCTCATTGATTGGCATATAATTTCTTCATGATTCTTGACCTAATTCACTCTAGTATATACACAATCGATTCCGTATGCCACAAGGAACAAATTCTTACCTCCAAGAACCCTAAAAAGCTTCAAAACCGTGTGTTTCAAGCAACTTGCGCTAAAGTTTTGCTCGATCTAGGTCATTCCAAGAATTCAAACTGCCTCGGTGATCCTCTGAACTGCTCTGCATCTTTGCAAGCACGCAAAAGCTCATGAAACGTAAAATCACGCCGTTTCCATACATATTTTCGGCCATTTCATACATACATGCTTGTTTAATTGAATTTGATCATATTTTGTGTTTGTATTGATGTTTCGATGCTTTCTCGATAGTTTGATTCAAGTCTAGATGCGTGAACGAGGATCTTCCATTGCTAGGTTTTCCTTCAAATTGTCAGGTTCTCTCGATTTAGTCAAAATTTGACCAAACTAAGGGCATGGTCGTTCAAGGATCGATTCCAATCGATCCATGATCTCATATCTAATTTATCTTTGAATTTGTAAAATTTTAATTTGAAAAGTATAGCTACTAACTAAAATTGTGAGGCAAAGATACAGAAATCCGCTGGTATAGGTCTGGAAATTCAAACTAAGAAGATGACACTTGGCTGCTTCTATTTTAAAACCCCCGTAAGCTTCTAGACCCTTCAAAAGTAGAACTCACAAGCTCCACTGACCCCCTAAGTTTCACTCCAAGAGTTTAGCTTCCGGACGCCTGTTTCACCTCCGTAAGCCCGCCTTTTGGACACCCTCTCGGTTTCACCTCCAAGCTCCGCTTCATCGCCGGCCCGCAGAAACCATTTTCTTTACGTTTTTCTACTAATTATTTTCTTTATTTTTCTATTTTTCTTAATTATTTCATTTAATTAATTAATTAGTAATTAGGTTAAACAATTAGCTTAATTAGGGTTAATTTCACAATTAATTTTTTTTCTTAATTACATTAATTAATTTAATTAGTTTAATTTAGGTTAATCATTTAATTTAAATTAAATTTATTTTATTAATTAAAATCAATTAGAATTAGGGTTTCGGATTCACTCGATTTTCACTTAGTAATTAGGTTAACTGAAATCAAACTTCTTTTTTTTACTAACCTAAATTTTTTTTACTAACTTAAGACTTTTTTTTTCAATTTTTCGTTCGATTATCTGTTTTCGCACATATTCTTGTAACTTCTCCCAGGATGTATAATTTTTTACGGCTTCCTTTATCATTATTCTATCTGCTTATGGGATGTAATAGATAATTAGGACATTTACGCATCCTCAATTATGTAACTTCCCAAAGCCATGTAATAGAGGATTTACTTTTCCACACTTTACATTTCGGTAATTTATTTTTTCCGCACCTATTAACCGCTAGTAACCAGCGTGTGTAAGATAAAATCAACTTAGATCGCTTCTAATTCAAGATAAATATTCAATACAACAATCATTTTTCACATACGCACCCCTTTAGGGTATCCTCTCTTGTTGCCTTCAAACAATAGTCATGTCCTCGAACATAGGGATATCTTAGCTAAGACGCTACAAACATATCATCGTAGTCCCTTCAAATTAAAGATCATAGTCCCTGATGTTGCCCATGAATACATGATCTGCCTCTCTTGCTATTGCCTATGAAAAGGATGATCGTCCCTACGAATATGCTCTTTATATCCTTACAAGTTGCCTTCTATGACCATCCGATGTCCCTCAATGTCCTTTTACATCCAACGACAGGTTACCTACCAACCAATGGTACATAGTTGATTCTAAAGGAAAGCAAAATAACACGGAAACGACTGCCTGAGTAGGTAATAAGTCTTTGCTTTTCAAAATACTTTTCATACCTCACACTTTCAAAAATCTTATTTTAAACACTTTGTATATTCCCTACAGAATCAATAAAGTCCTTTCCAAACAAAACATGTCCAAACACTTTGTATATATTCCAAAGATGAATCATTATGAAGTCAAGAAATGTCTTTTCAAAATCTTTTCAAACACACACACACAAAACAATTAAAGTGAGCTATACCAAGAGCCCAGATAATACGGATGGAAAGTGCTAATACCTTCCCTTTTCATAACCGCCTCCCATACTCAAGATTCAACGAAGGTCTTTCTTGTTCTTTTCAATCTTCTTAATGGATAAAAGAAAAGGGTATACCTGTTATTCATAAATATTGCGATAAAACGCAAATCAACAAGTCATTTCTCCCACCGTGTTAATAATGCATCTATGGAATGTTATGAGCCACATAGTCCAAATGGAATTTGCCGATAAGAAAAACGTTTACAAGGACATGTGAATGTGGTCTTTCTGGTCACTGTGGTGATAAAATTGAAAGAATCCCTAATAACCATCCAAATTGTAGTAATGAGAATGCTTAGCCAATCGCCAAGAATTTGGTTTATAAAAGGTAGAGGAAATGGTCCGAGTTGTTTTTTAGCTTTAACTTCCTATAGTCAATGCACATTCTCGCTCCACTCATGAATCTTTCGCTATATATTCTCTAGCTTTGTTCGGCGTGATTGTTATTCTCCTTCTTGGGTACGTAGTGGACTGGACTAATCATTGTTCTACGATATTCGGGTATGATTCCTCCATTTAGAAGTTTGGTCACTTTGTCCTTAACTACATTGCTCATTATCGTGTTAATCCTCCTTTGATGTCTCTAGATTTTTCAAATATCTTCCAATATAATGCGGTGCATGCAAATGAAAGGACTTATTCCTTTAGATCAACAATGTTATATCCAAAGCAAATGGGTATTTTTATAACATGTAATAGTTTTTCAATCTCAACTCCCTAAGCTATGTTGATTATAATTGGTCTTTAAATTGTGATCTAAGAATTCGACAAGAGGTTTTGGGTAAGATTTTAAGTACCATTTGCTCTTTGGAAAAGGCATATGATTTGGTGTTAGGGCTAGCATTCACTTAAGTCGTCATTTTGATACTGGACACTAATTATCATCTTCAAACATCGGGGTATCAAAATCTTCATAATCTCGTAATGAGCTTCTTCCTCGACTCAACTTCAAAAGTTAACTTTCCTCTTTAATATCTATAATAGCTCCAAAGGGCTAAAATGGTCTTCCCAGATGTAGGTAACATTGTCCCTTTAATGTCCGTAATGAAGAAATCAGGGATATAGACTTGACCATGCGCATGTGGACGCCAAGAATTCTACCGGTATTTGATGAATGATCCGCTAATTATACCGACTTCAGTCGGTCTTAATTCTCCATATCAAGCTTTTGCATATGGAGGGCATTACACCGATACTAGTGCCTAAGTCGATAAAGAATTGTCTATGACAAACTTTCTCCTATTACAGGTATAGAAAAACTGGGATCCTTTAGCTTTTTAGGCACTGCTCATGATTGCACTACACTCGGCAAGGAGTGTACAGCCTGCTATCCTCTATTTTTTTCTTGTTAGACAAGATTTCTTTATGAAACTAGCATATTAGCGGAGTATATCAGAACGTATCGTAATGTTTAGTTGTTTTAAGTTCAACAAAGTTCTTAAATTACCTTGTTGTTTAAGATTGAGCGAGTCTGAGGATAAGTGGATAGGTGGTTTTAAGGTGGTGGGGTACACATAGGGTATTTCTTTCTTACTTCTCTCCATCACCTACCTTCCTTCTCTTTGGTCTTCTTCTCATTTGGTTTTAGAGCTTTGACACATGGTCGGATTCTTGTGTATGATCGCTTGGTCCATCATATTCATCCCACTTTGGCAGATAATAGCATGAGTATGCCTTTCTAATTTGTTCGAGTTGCCCTGAAACATACCAAAGAAGTGTAGGAAGAGGTGCTTGTTGTTGTGCCATTTGTGAAATTTGGGTCTCAGCATTTATTATGGGTGGTGTAGCATCTACTTTGTTTACTAATTGTTTGATCGGCTCACTAGTATGAATGTTTTGATTTAGGAAATACTTGTTAGTCTGAGCTAGTAGCTATAAATGTTCCATCATTAGTTTGAGGTTGACTCCTAGGGATATTAGGAGAGGCGACATGTGCTTTTTGATATCCTGGTGTATGCAAAGTTGCCTGAGCATAACAACATATTGTTCTTATAAGAGAAAATCATCAAGGGCGTAACTTTTCCCTAAGTGATATCTCGCAGACTAAGAGAAGATCACAAATGTAGATTCAATTTAAGAAAATATTCTCGACTCTTAAGAATGGCACATGAAGGCAATACATAGGTCAATGAAACAAAATATCTAGCTCTCATTCTAATTACAAGCATTCAAGATGGAGGAAGATGAAACTGCGAAGCAATGTTCTCAAGGTTTCAAATTCTGTAGCTAGTCTAAAAGTGCCGGATAAAGGATATTCTATTGCAGATTCATGTAAAAAGTCATCTAAGCTACCCAAGAAATGGAAACCCATGGTTACAACTTAAGCTTGCAAAAGACCCCGAACAAGATCTCTCGGGATAACTCATCAGCTCATTAAGAAGTCACGAGGTAGAATTTGAAGAAGATGAGCCCTAGAAGAAAGGTAAGTCTCTTGCTCTTAAATCTACAAAAATATGATTCTAAAGCAAGATAAAGAAGAAGAAAACTCTAGAGGATCATCATCGAAGAAGATAAGTTATCTCTATTCCGTAAGAGTACATCAACTTTGAAGAATGATGAGGAAGATCAGAAATCCAAGAAGATCTAGCAATTTCTCTGATTCATCCTCTGGATACAAAAAGACAAGAAGTAAAGAAGTTGTCTGCTACGAATGTAAGGAACCATGTCACTACAAATCGACTATCGTAAGCTTCCAGAAGTTTTGGCTACACGACGATCTAAATTCCTCTAAAGCTTCATCGTAATCAAGATGAAAGAGCCAACATATACGACAACCTTTATTCTTCATAATTTGATTATGATATTGAAGAGGTATTTCCTAATTTTGCTATTAATTTCTAAATGAGTTGTGGACGTTCATCCGAAATACTTGAAAACCATCGAAACATCAAATAAAATACAAGAATCAAACGGACTCAGCATTCGACAAGACACTAAGAAACTTGAATGTAAAAACTTTGAGCTTTAAAGAAACCATTTCTAAACTAAAATTGAAACTTGCTTAAAGAAGATTTACAAAAGCTCAAGAAAAATATGTTTCAGAAGTTCCAAGTGATTCGATAACATTATAAAGGAATAATGATATTGGTTTTCAAGAGTTTCTTACCAAAAGCATAGACAAGCAAGATGGTTTCAATAATCTATGGAGTCAGAATAGTAGAAGAGGTTTAGGATATTTGTCATCTAAAACAAAACCTTATCTTGAAGTAGATGATATGGTCATTAAATACACACCTCTGAAATCGCACTTCACTTATGGTCACTCACATGACATAAAATACACAAAAGAATCATTTTATGCAAAATCTTATGTTAAACCAAAATTCAAACGTAACTTTAGAAATACTAACCAAAGGACCCAAAAGATATGGTTACCTAAGGACAAAATATTATATGTTGTAGATGTCTTTGACAAAGAAAGTTGAAAACGCTGGTAATTGGACTCGATGCTTTCGACACATGACAGAAGAAAGAATATATTCCCAAGTCTCGAACTTAAAGTTGGAGGTTACGAGGTTTCAGAGGCAATCAAAAGGGTAACATCATTGGCTTTGGAACTATCGGTACCCGGTTCTTCACCTCTATTACTAATGTTGTTTTTAGTAGATGGATTAATACGTAATTTGTTATCCATAAGTCAATTATGATAGCGGTTATGATATAATCTTTAATCAAAAAGTCTTGTAAAGTTGTTAGTCGAAAGATGAATAACTTTTTAATGGTAAAAGGGAAGAAATCATTTATAAAATCAAACTTTATGAACTCAAGAGAATGTTAATGCCTTATGTCCGTGGAACGTTGAGCAATGGGCCTGTACACAATTGGGGCATCATATTAGTATGAGAAAATATTCGTATTAACAAACTCAAT
>CM038793.1:116649305-116727640 GCA_021764765.1 Vicia sativa | reverse complement strand
AATTTGTCCACTTCTCAAGACAATTCACATCTCAATACTCCAAGGTTTCCACGAGGTTGACCAAATAAACCCTCTCTAAGCAATCAATCCAAACTAGGGTTTGCCATTCTCAAGTCAAGAATAGACTTCCAATGCTCCAAGTCGTTATTATACTCCATCATATGCTTCAATCACCATGTCAAGTTTCAAGCCTCACTCAAAATTGCTCATCCAATTGCTCGGTTGTTGAAAATCGGTGTATTAGACAAAAAGTCAACTATGGTCAACATACGGTCAAACTTCATAATTTTGGTCATCACAATATTTTGAAGTAATATTCATGATTTGATCAAGAATTGATCATCATTCTTCAAGAAAAGTCAAGATTTGATCAAAAGTCAAAGTTTCTAAATTAGGGTTTTCTAGACAAAGTCACAGAAACTTTGACCGGGCATAACTTTCACATACTTTATAAATTTTTCCACCACAACTCATCTTGAAGAAAATTCAATTTTCTAGTCTCACAAACTTAGGCTAGAAATGCTTCATTTGGAAGTTATGGATCAAAACATTACATGTATTTTTAAAAGTCAACAAAAGTCATCTTTTACAAAGTGTTCATGGGCATGGAAACTTCAATGAAGATGAAACCAAAGGGTTGTTTATAAGACATCTTGATATTTCTAAAAAGTCCAAGAACACCCAAAAATGTCAAAAATTGAGCAAGATACAAGATGTGCAAGTTGAGCATTTTTGAGGAGGTGCATAAAGAGAAATACTTGAGAAAATCAAAAAATTTCCAAATTGGCCTAACTTTTCTTGATTCAAACTTGTTCCTTATCTGAATTGGAACCTCCAAGCACAAGGCCACGTTTTTTATCTTTTATTTTTATTTATTTTGGATTTTTATTCATTTGAAACCAATTTAATTAAAATAAAAGATATAAATCAAAAATTAAGTGCAAGATTGATTTTCTCTCTCATTCTTGAGGTCCAAAGAAAGCCATAATACGATTATTTGAAAATAATGAAGGTTGGCAAGAGAATTGATTGAAATTGGCTCAAAAAATATTTGGTTTGATTCCAAATCAAATATTTTTCATTGATTGGCGTGATATTTCTTCTGATTCATGACCTTAAATTTACTCTAGTATATATACACATTCCAAATTACAAGAACAAATTTGATGCCTCAAGAACCCTAAGCCAAGTACAAAAATAAATTGCATTCCAAGAAAATGGTGACCTCTTTGTGCATCAATTCAATCAATTCTAAGCCTTCCAATCGCCTGGAGGTCCTCAGATCGATCTAGATACTACAATGACAAAACAACCGAGAATCGCTCAATTCAAGTCACGGTTTGCATAACTCTAACTTTCAATCGATTTCATATTTTCATGCATAATCAATTAAATTTAACCATGTATTTGTGTTTATCATGAAGCTTGAGGCTTTACGCATAGTTTAATCGAGGTTGAGTGTAGGAATATGAATCCACCATGGCTAGGGTTCGTAGCTCAAAATTAGGGCTTTTCGTTTAAGCCAAAATTAACCAAAACCAGAGCCGCCATCGTACTCAGAAGAGGATTTCCAATCGATTGATGCCCACAAAGCTAATTTATTTTGTGTATTATGAAGGATTTGATCTTGCAGGGATGTAGCCACAGAAGCAATCTGCTGGTAAAGGCTTTAGCTATGGATGAAAACAGTAGCTAAAAGCCTGAGAAATTTGAATTGGGGACGATGATCCCCTTGGCGCGTGATTTCTTCAACGTTCAGGAAATTATCTCCCTTATATTCATTCTGTTTCATATGCCTAACGCCAAAACAGGTTGGCTCAGATCGCAAGACAGCGCGCGTTTGACCAGGAGGACACAGGTTCGAACAGCTCCTCATATATATTTTATCACTTTTCAACTAGTCTTATTTTCTTATTTTCACATTATTTTCCATTCAATTCAATTTCTTTTCAAATATTTTTCTAACACATTAAAAATCACAAAAAAATATTTTCCTTTTGCATTTAGGTTAGCAAAATGCATATTTAATTTTTAGCATAAAACAATAATATTTTTCATTCATATTTTAATTGTTTTTCTATATTAAATTAATCCAGAAAATTCCCAAAAAAATGTTTTCTCATCTAGTTAGGTTTGTTAACCCTAAAACTTTTTTCCTAACTCAAAAATCTTTTTCTCTAACATTATTTTCTCTTATTTGCAATTCGATTCTTTTTTCGATTATTGTAACTGCTTCCGGGTTGTAATAGTTAGGACTATTTTCTCGCATTTTCTTTTTCAATATTATGTAAATGCTCATGGGTTGTAATAGTTTAATTAGGTTTTACTTTCTGCACTCCTCAATTATGTATCTGCCCCAAAGCCATGTAATAGCGTAGGATTTACTTTCCGCACTTTACATTTCCGCAATTTACTTTCCGCACCTATAAATTGCTAGTAACTAGGCGTGTATGGCAAGATAAAATCAACATAGCTAACTCTAATCACCAAATAAATTATCTGAAATCAGTACACTCTCTTCACACATGCACCCCTTAGGGTATTCTCTCTCGTTGCCTTTCGAGTAAATGGTCAAGCCCCTCGAACGTATGGGTATCTTAGCACGGTTGCCTACAAAATATCATCATAGTCCCGAACTAAAGATCATAGTCCCTCGATGACCTCGATGTTGCCTCGAATACATGATCTAGTCCCTCGATTGTTGCCTCACGAGTGATAATCGTCCCCACGAATGTGCTAGGATACTCCTACAAGTTGCCTTCTATGATCGATGGCTTCTAAATTATGATTTTAGCCATTTCTTTGATTCATACAAAACTATCATTTTAATTTCGAAATTTGTTATGCTTGTGCTTGTGAGGAATGAATATTTAGTATGAAATGACTATTTTGATGAAAATGATTTCGAGCGAATTCGCAAAACACGTTAAATGAAAAGAAATTGATGGAAAGGATAGAGATGGGGCGCCACACCCTTTCTTTAGAATATAAAGGATGATAAAAATAGGCTTTGGCTCCTTTCCCTCAAATAAGTCCTCACCCTTCATTGAATCAGTCATAAATTGAGTTAAAACCTTATTGACTTTTCTAGCGTGCCCTTGTCATAGGACCTCCTAAGCTTTGAATTGCATCACTTATGTCTTGTTGACTTATGTCCTCATCATTCCCTCCCTTTTGAAGAGAATTCGACCTCGATTTGAAATCTCCATCACCTACATCAAAAGGAGACAAGCCAGCAACATTAAAGGTAGCACTAACACCATACTCACTCAGGGAGTTCAATTTTGTAGGCATTGTCGTTGATCCTTGAAAGTACTTGAAAAGGTCCATCTCCCCTAGGTTGAAGTTTGGACTTCCTTTGTGTTGAAAACCTTTCCTTACTCATATGTAACCAAACCCAATCTCCGGGTTCAAAAACAACATTCTTTCTCCTTTGTTGGCACTTTTTGCATCACTATCATTTTCTTTTCAATTTTTATTTTAACTTGCTCATGCAATTTTTTCACAAATTGACCTTAGCTTGACCACCTTTATGCTTCAAAGAGATGTGTTAGGTAATGGTAATAAATCAAGAGGTGTTAAGGGATTAAAACCATGACAATCTCAAAAGGTGAATGTTGTGTAGTGCTATGAACAACCCTATTGTAAGCAAATTCTACATGAGGTAACCATTGTTCCCACATTTTTAAATTCTTTTTAAGAACAACCCTAAGAAGAGTAGAGAGAGTTCTATTCACTACCTCGGTTTGTCCATCTGTTTGGGGATGACAAGTAGTGGAAAATAGAAATTTTGTTCCTGAAGTCCTCCAAAATGGCTAAGGAATTTTGAATCCTATACGAAACAATGCTCCTTGGAAGCCCATGAAGGTGTACCACTTCTTTAAAGAAAATATTAGCAACATGACAAGCATCGTCCACCTTTTGCATGGAATGAAATGTTCCATTTTGAAAACACGTCCACAACCATAAAAAATAAATCTTTTCCATTCTTTGTTCTAGGCCCCAAAAAAGTCCATGGAAATGTCAATCCGGAAATTCGAGAATAGGTAAAGGAGTATAAAGACCATAAGGCATAACTTTTGATTTGGCCTTTTACAAACAATGCATTTTTCACAAAAATTTTGCACATCAATCTTCATATGAGGCCAATAAAATGTTCGTGTAAGAATTCTAGAGTTTTAAAACTCAAAGTTCCCCATTAACCCTCCCTCATGTGCCTCCTTTAGTAGTAATTCTCTAATGGAACTTTTGGGCACACATAGTCTCTTTTCTTTAAATAAATAGCCATTGTGCCTAAAAAATCCATTGAGGGAAGCATGCTCACAAGCTAAATATATTGAAGAAAAATCAAGATCACTTTCATACAACTCTTTAATATGCTCAAGACCAAAAACTTTTGTTTCAATAGTAGAAAGTAAGACATACCTCCTTGAAAGTGCATCTACAACCATTAGCCTTACCTTTCTTGTGCTTAATCACATAAGAAAATTGTTCAAGAAATTCAACCCATTTTACATGTCTCTTGTTCAACTTACCTTGCCGTTTTAAATGCTTTAAAGATACATGGTCTCTATGAATGGCCAATTCTTTTGGAAATAAGTAATGTTGTCAAGTTTGTAATGCCTAACTAAGGCATACAATTCCTTATCATAAGTTGCATAATTTAGGGCAGCCTTTTAATTTCTCACTAAAATAAGCAATTGGATGACCTTCTTGCATCAAAAGCAATGAATTCCAACATTGGATGCATCACACTCGATTCGAAAGATGTAGAAAAATTTGGCAGCGTTGTGCTTGAGTCACTTTCTCCTTAAGGGCAACAAAGGCTTGCTCTTGTTTTTCACCTCATTTAAAACCAACTTCTTTTTAACAATTTCATTGAGAGGTGCACCCAAGGAACTAAAATCCTTTACAAACTTCCTATAGAAACTAGCTAAGCCATGAAAGCTTCTTACCTCACTTATTTTTAGGTGTAGGCCATTCATGAATTGCTTTTACCTTACTTTCATCAACATGGACTCCTTTAGAGCTTACAATGAAACCTAAGAAAATCACATGATCCAGTAAAACACATTTTCCAAATTTGCATATAATTTTTCCGTCTTAGCACTTGCAAAGCAGTCCTTAAATGAATGCAATGTTCCTCTAAATTTTTCTATATATTAAGATATCACCAAAATACACAACAACAAATTTACCCAAAAATACCTTAAAACATGGTTCATTAATCTCATGAAAGTGCTAGGTGCATTAGTTAGTCAAATGGCATAACCAACCACTCATATAAACCATATTTTGTTTTGAAAGTTGTTTTCCATTAGTCCCCCCCCTTATCCTAATTTGATGGTACCCACTTTTCAAATCAATTTTAGAAAATAAGCATACACAAACAATTCATCAAGCAAGTCATCTAACCTAGGAATGGGATGCCTATACTTAATGGTAATGTTATTAACACCACAATCGGTGCACATCCTCCACTACCATCTTTTTGGAACTAAAATTACCCATGACACATGGACTTAGACTTTCTCTTACCCATCCTTTACTTACCAATTTAGAAACTTGTCTTTGTATTTCTTGAGTTTGTTGTCGATTGCTTGATAGCTAGCCTATTAGGAAAAGATGCTCCGAGTTTAGATCAATGTGATGCTCAATTCCTCTTAAAGGTGGTAAACCACTTGGCACATCCTTTGAAAACATGTCTTCAAATTCGTGCAAAAGTTTCAACACAACTAGGGAAACTTTGTGTGTTAGGTGTGTTAGCTAGCAACCACCTCATTGAAATAGCAAATATAGGGGTTGTTTTGAAACAATTGCATTTTAACCTCCTTTTTTTACAATCAAACTCTCTTTCTTTTCATCATTATTTTTTTTGTCACTTTTTCTTTCTTTTTCATTCTTTTCTTTTTCTTTTTCTTGCTCTTTTTTTTCTCTCACTTTCTTTTGATCTTCTCTCACCTCACTAGGACTCAATGGTACAAGAACAATCTTTTTTCCATGATGCATAAAAGTATTTGTTGGAATACCCTTCATAACTAGTTTTTTATCAAATTGCCAAGGCCTCCTAACAACCAATGACTAGCCTCCATAGGTACTACATCACACAATATCCTATCCTCATACTTCCCAATTCTAAGACAAACCTCAACATGTCTATTAACAATCATTTCAACAATTTCATTAAGCCATTGAAGCTTATATGGCTTAGGATGAAGTTTTGTCTCTAAATTAAGCTTTGAAACTAACCGAGTACTAGCAACATTAGTACAACTCCCACCATTAATAATTAAAGAACACACTTTTCCTTGAACTAGACATCTTGTGTGGAAAAGGTTTTCTCTTGAAATTTTCTTCCTCTTTGACTAAGTTCCCCAACATCCTCCTCACCATGAGTAACTCTCCACTAGGTATTTCTTCTTCTTCTTCTTCCTCATCATACTCTTCAATATTCTCTTCATCTTTATCTTCAACAACTACTTCATTTTCCTCCATAAGCATAGTTCTCTTAGTTGGACATTGAGATGCAATATTCCCTTGGCCTTGACACTTGAAACATGTAGTTTTTGTTAGTTGGAACACTTTGAGAAGGTGTAATAGTTTTACCTTTGGTTTCAACCGTGGGCTCCTTAGATGATGAAGATGAAGCACCCTCCATCTTTAGCTTGTCTTTCCAACTTGAAGAATTGAAAGTGGTGGAACTTCTCCTTGCTTGGCTCTTTCTTTTGAGTTGTTGTTCTACTTTGATAACTTGGTGCACTAAATCTTCTATCTCCACATAATGTTGCAGCCTCACTATGTCACTTATGTTATGATTTGAGCCATGAAGAAATCTAGCCATGGTTGCTTCATTATCTTCCACCACATTGGCCCTTATCTTTGCAGCGTCCATCTCCTTGTAGTATTCATCAAAACTTTTGGATCCTTGGTGAGTCTTTGTTATTTGTTACGCAAATCCCTATTCTAATAGGATGGCACAAATATCCTCCTCATGATTCTTTTCATCTCTTCCCAAGTTTCAATGGTGGATCATTATATCTTCTTCTTTCTTTGACAAGTTGATCCCACCATACCAAGGCGTGATCACGTGAAATCAATGGCTTCTTTTTTGAACATTAGTATAGCTGTGAAAAGCAAAATTTGTTCAATTTTGTTTCCCACTCTAAATGCATCGGGTCATTTTTTCCTTTAAAGGGCGGAACTTTAATTTTTATGCCACTCAATCTATCCTCCCTAGGCCTCTCCTCACGCCTTCTCCTTCTCCTTTCCTCCTCATCACCACTAGCTACTAAATTTTCCACTCGATCAATCCTCTCATGTATCCCCTCTAATTCTTCTCTCAACATTCATTGCATTGTTGTTGTAAGAGCCTCCAACAACAACCTATTGGCTTCTACTTGTTGTGGGCTTCCTTCCTCCTCACCTGACATGATTATTACGAAAAATATATATATAAAAAATGTCCTCACGTGTTTACACTCAAATTTGGCTTTTTTTATAATGAACACTCTTGCCTTTTTCCACTCTATTACTCTTTTCAGTTCTTTAAATAAACCAAATTCAATCACACAAGAAAAACAATTTTCAAATGGTAAAACACACAAAGCTTGAAATTTAAAGGAAAAGACGGGGAAAAAAAGACAAAAAAATAACTCACAAAAACTAGAGTGTGGCAACAAACAATTCTTGAATAATCACAAGCTTCACAACTAGAATATTATTCTTTTTATATTTTTTTCCGATTTTTTTAATACTTCAAAACAAAAACAAAGAAGAAATATGATTGAAATTTGCAATGCACAATGGTCCTAATACCACTTGATGGCTTCTAAATTATGACTTTTAGCCATTTCTTTGATTCATACAAAACTATCATTTAATTTGAAATTTGTTATGCTTGTGCTTGTGAGGAATGAATATTTAGTATGAGAATGACTATTTTTGATGAAAATGATTTTCGGGCAGAATTAACGCAAAACACGTTAAATGAAAAGAAATTAATGGAAAGGATAGAGATGGGGCGTCACACCCTTTCTTTAGAATATAAAGGATGATAAAAATAGGCTTTGGCTCCTTTCCTTCAAATAAGTCCTCACCCTTCATTGAATCAGTCATAAATTGAATTAAAACCTTATTGACTTTCCTAGCACGTGCCTTGTCATAGGACCTCTAAGCTTTGAATTGCATCACTTATGTCTTGTTGGCTTATGTCCTCATCACCATCCGATGTCCCTTTGAATGTCCCTTCATCCAACGATAGGGTTACCTACCAACTAATGGTATGGATAACGCTATTCTAAAGGAAAATAAAATAACACGGAAGCGCCGTTACGAGTTGGTAATAGACTCTTAATTGCTTGCTCATCAAAACATCTTTTACACCTCACACTTTTACAAAGTTAAAACACTTTTCCAAATGGAACATTTCCAAACACTTCGTATACATTCCGGCATGAATCATTCACGAGTCAAAGCGAAATCCTTTTCAAAATATTTTCAAACACACACACACAAAAGCAAGTCATAAAGTGAGCTAAAGCAATTAAGAGTAGATAACTACGGATGAAAAGGTGCTAACACCTTCCCTTTTCATAATCACCTCCTTAGCGAATCTAACAAAGGTCTTTTCTGTTCTTTTCACCTTCCCTTAATTGGATAAAAGAAAAGTCGATGGTGACTCTTGCTATCCATAACATTTGCGATCAAATGCAAAACAAACAAGTCGGTTCTCCACCGTGTTCTGAGCTGGCGACTCTGCTGAGAAACACCCTAAAAGAGATACCTTAAGGATTTCGATCACTTTCTTGGTTTTGTTTGACTTGTATGCTTTATCTTAAGGGTTGCTTGGGTGTTATACTTGTGGGGATCCTATGCGGATCTAGGTTTCCTTAGGTAAGTAGCAATAAATCGCTTGACCGTTAGGCGTATCACGAAATGGTCAACATGATGGCTACATTAGTGCGACACTTTGGATGTCCGATCGACTCATGTCTAGTTGAGGAAAGTATTTGGCGTCGTGGTGTCATCAACACTAACTCAACTTCTAGAACCCTAATTGACCCATCACGGCCATTAGAAGGTAGTGAGATAGTCGGCTTTGGTGTAGACTAAGGTTGGTTGATACTCGATGCTACGCTCATTAAGATCCGACTTTCGAGATGTTTCGGTCGACCACTTGGTAGTCGTATTGAGATTCCTAGAACCGGTTACTACTATAGGACATGATGAGCACTCAAAACTTTGGTAGGGGACACCTATGCCTCATGCAAGCCTTAAACCAAGGGCTATTGAGTGAATTGTTTGTGCTTGCTATTTGCTTAATCATGACATCATGACATCATAAAATCATAAACATCATATCATTTCTAATCATTTCAAGGACCTAGGTATTTATCATTTCTAATCATTTCTAATCATTTCTAGAAAGACTATCCGAATCAACTTCATGGGTATACCTTCTCAACTCAAATTGGTTTGAAATTCCGATCATGCCAGTTCATCAAAAGACATGGTTATCTGCTTGACTTGGTTATCTCGGTTTTGAAGAAGATATGATGCCGCGTCGTATTCCGGTTCTTGATCCGAAACATCACTACTTTACATTCCAGTTATCGGTTGGTTCCTACCTTGGAAGAGTTCTCTAAGCTACTTGGATACCTCTCCTTGATCGGATACCATTCTTTGGTTCATAAAAGCTCGAATGCGAAGACATCGCATTACATCTAAAGCGATCGGACATTGAAGCCAATTGGGAAACAAGGAGGGGTTTGCTTGCTAAGTTTACGATAAAAGCTCGAGAATTCCTCAAAGCTATGAGTTTCCGAGGCATTCGAAGACATTTGGCCTTACTAATTTACGATTTGGTTCTTTCCCTAATCCAATCGGTTCATAGACGTGAACGCCATCAAGATATTCCTCACTTGCAATCCACGCCTACCTTACTTGGAGACATTCTACATTCTCTCCACACTCGTACTATCAAAAGACAAGGAACTCTCATGTGTTGCATACCATTACTTTCCGGTGGTTTATTTGCACCTTCCTCGATCAATAATGAAGAGCGAGCAAAGATTGAAGTGGTCTCAAGGCGATGTCACTCTCTCATTCAGATATCCGTTGGTGTCTCTTTTCTTAAAATGACTTCACTTTCATTGAGCATTGTGGGGAATTCCCTAATGTGCCACTCCTTGGCATAAGGGGAGTTATCACTTACAACCCTTCTCTAGCTCTATGTCAGTTTGGTTATGCTCGAAGAGATGGTCCTCATGATATGCTTCTCCAAGATATTGTGTTTGACTACAACAACGATCTCCATAACTACCATCATAGATTTGTGCGCTTAGGGCATGGTAAAGAAGGCGATACCAAGACTTTGGGACACAAAAATTCCATTCCTTGGGAACCTTACCTCGGATGAGTGCGAGCTCGAGCTCAAACCTCATGATGCCGTTTACACATGCTACCAATGATTATAGAACTGTTGCTATAGGTGTGAACCCTATCTGTTCTCCATCCGGATATGCCTCACGATTTGAATACTTGAAGAGATCCTAGATTGACAAAGAAGAAAGGACACATTTGAAGCTCAATGCTATGCGAGCAAAGAAGAATGTATTAGAGCTAACAAAGCTACTTCACGAGGCGAAACATCAACACCTACTTCAACCTGAGGAAGCACCCATGGGAGACTTAAAACTCTAGGAATTTGTTCTTTTATTCAAACTATCTTTTGTACTTAAAAGAAAAGAAACTAATAAAAATTTGTTCATGTTTGTTTAACAAATTTAAATTCCTAAGATCCTTGAAAACATTGCATTGCATAAACATCGCATATCATAGCATGTTATTTCATAGCGGTACATTGAAGACGGTTTTCTTATTCTCTCGTTGTTTATTTCATCAAAATGGCTCTTGAGCAGACTATCAAAGATCTCCGGGCTCGAGAATGCTCGATTCCGGGAGATGTTCACAACTTGGTCCAAGTCGGAAAGACTTGAAGAAGCTCATCACGAAAGAAGAACACCATCGGTATCCTCAACATGGGAAGAAATCACAAAGGGTGCGCTAGGGTGGTCAGCCGGTTAAATCTCGAGAAAGAGCGGTGGCGAGGGAAGTGTCAAGTAGTGAAGGAAGCCATCATGGGTCGAAAATGAAGATGAAGACTATGGGACGAGCGGTATCCTCTTGACAATGACAAGTACAAACATCTTGAAGACAAAATCGAATCTTGTGGAAAATATGAAAATGTTGGGCTGAATTTTGATGATCGAGTCTTGTCCACAGCGTGGTAATTCCCATAAGTTCAAAATTCCTACCTTTGCCAAGTATGATGGCATATCTTGCCCGAGGTTTCATTTGAAGTCCTATGTTTAGAAGATCCATCCTCATCTTGATGACGGCTATGGATCCATTTCTTCCAAGAAAGTTTATCGATTACTCGGTTGGAGTGGTATTATCGGCTAAGTACCCATTCATACTTGGAATGATTAGCGGATGCTTTCTACAAGCGATACCGTACAATGTTGAATTAGCACCCACCCCATGTAGCTCTGAGAATGTCATGGGTGCGTGATGAGAAGTTCAAGGAATATGCTCGAAATGGAGAGATCTACCAGGAAGAGTTCAACCACCCTTGTCCAATATGGAGTTGGTTGATATGTTTATGGAACTGACATGCCCATTCTTGATCATCGATTGAAACTCTTTAGTCGGATTTACCAGTACGTCTTGTGCAGCGAGCATATTGGAATCAAGGCGGGAAGATTCGGTGAAGTCATCTTCAATCTTTAAGAGATCTTTTGGTGGTAAGAAAAGCCAATCTTTGCGTATGCGGTCGGAAAAGCCGTGTCAAAACCGATCATACTCAATCGTGGGGAAGTTGTGATTGTATCTGATGAAGACTTTGAGATTTTTGTATCGCAAATGTGCGGATAGCAAAGAGTCGCCCTGACTTTTATTTTATCCAATTAAGGAAGGTGAAAAGAGCAGGAAAAGACCCGTGGATTGAGTAAGGAGAAGGTTATGAAAAGGAAGGTATTAGCACCCTTTCATCCGTAGTTATCTCGTGCTCTTAGTTGCTCTTAGATCACTTTTGAATTGTGCTTTCGTGTGTTTGAAAAAATGTTTTGAAAAGGAATTTCGCTGACTTTGTAATGATTCATGTAGGAATGTATACAAAGTGTTTGGAAATGTTTCGTTTTGAAAAGAGTTTGAACTTTGACAAAAGTGTGAGGTGCAAAAGTTTTTGATAGAGCAAGCAACTAAAAGTCTTATTACCTACCGGAATGGTCAATTTCGTGTTGTTTCGTTCCTTTAGAATAGCGCTATCCGTACCATTAGTTGGTAGGTAACCCTATTCGTTGGATGTAAGCGGGACATTCGAAGGGACATCGTATGGTCATAGAAAGCAACTTGTAGGAAGTATCCTAGCACATTCGAAGGGATTATCATCATTTTTCGTGAGCGACAATCGAGGTCAAGATCATGTATTCGTGGCGACATCGTGGGTCTATGATCTTTGTATCGAAGGACTATGATGATTTGTTTTGAAGGTAGCGGTGCTAGAATACCTCTCGTTCGAGAGACTTGACCATTTAATTAAGTAAAGGCAGAGAGAGAATTACCTAAGGGGTGCATGTGTGAAAAGGGTGTCAAATTCGGATATGTTATCTTGAAATTATAAGTGATCTATGTCCAATTTTATCTTTCCATACCGCTAATTACTAGCAATTTATAGGGTGTAGAAAGTAAATTACGGAGTAAAGTGCGGAAAGTAAAGTCCTACGCTATACATGGCTTTGGGAAGATACATAATTGAAAGTCAATAAAAGTCCTACTTAAACTATTACATCCCATAGGCAATTACATAATTGAAAAGAGAAGCAAAAAATCGTCAAAGCGGTATAACGTGAAACGGATACAAAATCGGAAAATCGAGAAAATTGCATAAGAAGAAAATGTTAGTAAAAATAAGTATTTTGAATGAGAAAAGTTTTGTGTTAATAATGACATAAATATGATAAGATAAATTTTTGTAATTTTTAGTTGATTTGATAATTTAAAAACAATTAAAAGTCATTTAAATGATTAATTAGAAATTAAATTAAATATGCATGCAAAATAGTATTTTATATTAGAAATTAAATAAACATTTTTGATGATTATGCAAAAAATAAATATTTTGGAGTTTTTAAATGCATGAGAAAATTATTTGAAGATAAATTAAATTAGATGAAAAATATTAAAGAAAAAATAGAAAATATGAAAAATAGAGTTAGTTTTGTAAAGTAAAAACATTGGTCTGACGAGTTCGAACCAAGGACCTTTGAGTGAATCTCCTCATCCTCGCCTTTACCGAGCCAGCGTGTACTTGGTGTCTTGAAAATACAAGCGTGTGAATATAAGCGAATCGTGTCTTGATTATAACTCAAGCCCGGTCTACAGCGTGGACCCCGGTTGGCATGAGTGGGCGAATCGAGCAGGAAGGCCTGCGCTAGCCGCCGATCAACACGCGTCAACGGCAGACGGCTCGGTCGTCTTCTCCGACGAAATCGAAACACGCAAAATCGAGGAATAAAAGGTAAGGGATACCCTACCCAAATCGACCTTACAAATCCAATGGTGGCGTTAGTTTCGATTGAAAATGCCTCTAACTACTGGTTCGAAGCTCATCGTTTAAAAACCTAAACATGGCAAATCGATTTTCGGCGTTCACTATGCAACGATGGCCCAAATCTTATCCATGGAACCTCATGAACACATTAGAGTGGTTAGTTTCGATTAAAACAAGCGAGATAATAAAAATGCAATTTCAAGAAAATTTTGAATATGTATGAATGTGTATGGCTCGATTCAGCGACTTTGACCATGGCTTATGGTGTGTACTTATCAAACTTACCCTAGGAACACAATGGAGTGATTGAGAGGAGTGAAAGCTGCAAGTTGAAATTCAATTTAACAATTTTATGAAAATTTTGAGCAAAATAAGGGTTGTTGTAGAGGCTAGGGTTTCGTCCTTTGTCTTGTGCAACATGTTGGGTATTTATAGAGTGAGGAATGAGAGCAAAAGGCGGTGAAAAAGATCTTGTCTTGAATGCAAAAATAATATCTTTTCAAATAAAATCAAATCTTTGAAAATTTGATTTTCTCTTCCATATGCAACCTAACGAAATTTGGCAAGTTGTGTGGGCTATCTTGGACCTCAAGTTTGATAAAAATCAATCCATTTGAAAATATATCTTGTTTTCATATTTTATATAATTTAAATTTGAATTAAATGGTTTTAATTTCAAAATAAATTAAAAAAATAGAATCGGTCATGGCAAAGCATCAATAGGTCAAAATAATATTATAATCAAGTTTGGATCATAAAATTATAGGCCCGTTTGGAAAAATTAGATTTTGACAAATATCTCCTTTTGTGCAATTGCCCAAAATGTGACTTGTACAAGGTGCATTTTGCTTAATTTTCTACATTTTTGAGTGTTCTTGGACTTTTTAGAAAGATCTAGGTGTCCTCTAAACAACCTCTTTGGTTTCATCTCAATTGAAGTTTCCATTCTCAATAAATCTTCAAAACAAAAAGTTGACTTTTTGTTGACTTTGAAAAGGACCTGTAATGTTTTGACCCATACCTTCCAAATGAAGCATTTTTTGAACATTCTTGTGAGACATGAAGTTGTAGAGAATTGAATTTACTTCAAAATGAGAGGTGGTGGAAAAATATCTAAGAAATTATGAAGAAGTTATGCTCAGTCAAAGTTCAGTTGACATTTCAATGAAAAACCCTAATTTGGAAAGTTTGACTTTTGTGCAAATCTTGAGTTTTCTTGATGAATCATGATCAACCCTTGATCAAATGATGAATGTGACTTCAAAATGAGGATGTTGACCAAAAATCAGGAAGTTTGGTATGTTGACCACAGTTGACTTTTTGTCAATCTGTTGATTTTCGACCATCGAGCAATTATGAAACTTGACTTGTGGGCGTGAAACTTGACATCGAGTCTTTGAAGCATATGAGGAGGCATGATGACCATTGGAGATGTTGGAAGTCCATCTTGATCGAGAATTATCAAACCCTAGTTTGGGTTGATTGTCAGGAGGGTTTATCGATCGACCCTTGAGGAATCCTTGAGTATGGATGTATGAAATACCACGAAAGATGGAGGGCAAATTTTGGGGTATGTGGTGATTCGAGGAACCTCTTGGGCAATTATTTTTGCCTAGGCCGGTCGACCTAAGCGGGTCTCTTTTATGCGTAGTATTTTTGACTATGTCTGCGTTCACGGGGTGTGGGAAGTCTTACCATCCATGGTGCTAAGTATCATAGCCCGTCGGAAAATCTTGTTTGACTACAAATGGTCCCTCATGGGTGGGAGTCCATTAGCCCTGGAATCCTGTCATACCCCAAATTTGCCCTCCATCTTTGAGGATTCCCATCCATTCGAAAGTTGATCAAGCAAACTCTCTCCAGACAATCGACCAAACTAGGGTTTAACAATTTCCGAGGTCAAGATGGACTTCTCTCATGCCTCCTCGCATGCTTCAAGATTCTCCATGTCAAGTTTCAAGCTTCTGATCAAGTTTCTCTCGAACGATTGCTCAGATGGTTGAAAATGGTTGTATGGACAAAGCGTCAGCTGTGGTCAACTGCTCTGATCAACTTCATAATTTTGGTCAACATCCTCATTTTGATTACATTCATTTGATCAGGGTTGATCATGATTCATCAAGAAAACTCAAGATTGCTCAATCGAACTTTCTAAATTAGGGTTTCAGATGAGTCAAGCGAACTTTGCGATCAACTTCTTCATACTCTCGGTTTTCCACCACTCTTGTTTTGAAGAGGTTCAATTCTCTGACTTCATCTCCAGAAAAATTCAAATTAATTCATTCGAGTGTGTTCAGAAACATGCGGTCAGTTCAAAGTCAACAAAAGTCAACATTGTTTGAAGATATATGGAGACTCAATTGAGATGAGACTCTTGGGCTTTCCAAGAGTCAGAACACTCAAAAACATGGAAAATAGAGCAAGATACGCTATTAGAAGTTGGGCGATTTTGACGATTGCACAAAGGACATTTTAGTCAAAATGCAAAATTTTCCAAATGGGCCTAAAATCTTTGATCCAAACTTGTTCATGACATTATTCTTGACCCATAAATGCTTGCCATGGCAATTTTCTATTTTATTAATTTATTTTTGAATTTTAGAACATTTAATTCAAAATTAAATTATATAAAATATGAAAATAATATATTTTTCAAAGAATGATTTTATATCGTGGAGTCCAGAAAGCCCATAATTCATACCAAATTCGTGCATGATCATGCATTAAAGGAAAAATCAAATTTCTTTCAAAAATTGAATTTAGTTGAAAATTATTGAATGCATTCAAATCAAATCTTCTTGCCTTATTTTCCTCTCCTGATTCCTTTATAAATAGCCGAAAAGATCACAAGCCAAAGGGACGAAACCTAGCCGAAACAACCCTTATCTTTGTCAAATTTTTCAAGAAAAGTTGAAAATCAAATTCCAATTACGGCGAGTTTTGATGATCTATCCATCCAAGCGTGTTCTAGGGGATTCCACAAGCAATACCGGTCTTTACATCAAGCCCGAGCTTTCGGATCGTGCACAAGAACTTGCTCCGGTTTGGTATTTTTTGGAAATTCAATTTCTTTAATCATGCATTATTAATCGTCCTTGTTTGTTTGTATGGATTCGGGATACCTAATAGGCCATGAATGATGCCTTTCATGTAAGCTTGAGCGTCGGAAATCGTATTGCCATTGTTAGGGCACTTTAAACATTTCGATCGGTAGAAACATACTGGCGTTTTAGAGCAAGCGGATATCACAATGGATTCGTGAATTGATTTAGGGGTGGTGCAGCTTTTCCATTTATTTTATGTATTTCATGGGTTTCGGGTTTGAGGTCGCGGAGAGGCAATAGGAGCTAGGGCTCGCGTCGTTGTTGGCGTGGACCGCGAGGAGGCAGGCGTGGCACAATGGAGCTTTCGATTCGCTCTCGTTCAACTGGACCCCAGCATTGACTGGGTTTGAAACTTAATCACTGACGCGTCATCACTCAAAAACAATTGATTTTGTTCTCTCAAACACCAAGTGACGTTTGGTCTGGTTAAGCACGAGAGATTCCCCTTTTGGTCATGGGTTCGATCCTCACTGGCACCAGTTTTGTTTCTTTTTCTCAAACTTCCATATTTTCCAACTATTTCATATTTTCTAATATTTTGCATCTATTTTAATTAGTTTCATAATTTTATTTTATGCATTAAAAAATCATCAAAATATTTTTTCCTTTTGCATTTATTTTCTGAAAATACTTATTTAATTTATAAAATTAAAAAATATAATTTTGCATGCATATTTATTTTTATTCATAATTTATCATTTAAATCAATTTTAATTAGTTTTAAATTATTAAAATGCATCAAAAATCTCAAAAATTATTTTAGCATATTTATGTTATTTCTAGCATGTCATATTTTCTCATTCAAAACTTGCATTTTCTAACATTTTTCTCTTATTCAATTCATCTCGTATTTTAGATTTCTCATTCTTTTCTGAGGTTATTAGTTTAGACGATTTCTTTCTTGTTTTTTTTCCAATAATGTAATTGCTCATGGGATGTAATAGTTTAAATTAGGTTTTTATTTTCGCAAGTTTAAATTATATATACGCCCCAAAGCCATGTAATAGCGTGGGACATTTACCTTTCGCACCTTTACATTCCCCACCTATAAATTGCTAGTAACTAGGCGTGTGTGGCAAGATAATAATCAACATAGCCCACTAATTTTCAAGATAAAATATCTGAATCAACACTCTTTTCACACACACCCTTAGGGTAATTCTCTCTCGTTGCCTTCGATTCAAATGGTCATGTCCCTCGAGCGTGAGGTATTCTAGCATCGTTGCCTTGAACAAATCATCATAGTCTCTTGATAAAAGATCATAAGACCCACGATGTAGCCTCCGAATACATGATCGACCTCGATTGTCGCCTCGAAAATGATGATAGTCGCGAATGTGCTAGGATACTTCCTGAAGTTGCTTTCTATGTCATCCAGTGTCCGCAACATCCGCGAATGGGTTACCTACCAACTAATGGTATGGCTAGCGCTATTCTAAAGGGCGTAAAAACACGAAAATGACCAATTGGCGGTAATAAGACTTTTAGTTGCTTGCTCTATCAAAATACTTTTCACCTCGCACTTTTGTCAAAGTTCAAACTCTTTTCAAAGCGAAACATTTCCAAACTTTGTATACATTCCTACATGAATCATTACAAAGTCAAGCGAAATGCCTTTTCAAAACATTTTGTCAAACACCGAAAGCCAATTTTAAAGTCTAAGAGCAACTAAGAGCCGTAGATAACTACGGATGGAAAGGAATGCTATCCGTTTTCATAACCTTCTCCTTCTTTACCTTTACCTTCCATAATTGGATAAAAATAAAGTCGGTGGCGACTCTTGCTATCCGCATTTGCGATACAAAACACAAAAGTCGGTTCACCGTATCACAGGCGGCGACTTCTGCAGGGAGACACCTAAGAGAGAATTATCTTAGGGATTTCTAGATCATCTTTATTGCTTTTACATTTGACTTGCTTTATCTTTAAGGGTTGCTTGGGTATTATATTTGTGGGGATCCTACACGGATCGAGGGTTTCCTTTTAGGTAAGTAGCAATAAATCGTCGCGACCGTTAGGCGTATATCAAAGCGGTCGACATGATGGCTACGTTAGCGTGACACTTTGGATGTCTGATACTCTTCATTCCCAGTTGAGGATAGTATTTGGCTTCTGCGTGGTGTCATCGCGCTAACTAAACTTTAGAACCTAATTGACCCATCTTGGCCATTAGAAGGTAGTGAGGGCGACTTTGGTGTAGACTAAGGTTGGTTGATACTCGATGCTACGCTCATTAAGATCGGACTTTTGGGATATTTTCGATCGACCACTTGGTATCGTATTGAAATAAGCCTACGAGAAAGATCAATGATATGAGATTCCTAGAACCGGTTACTATTATAGGACGGGATGAACCAACTAAACTTTTGGTGGGGTAATCACCTATACCTCATGCAAGCCTTAACCCTAGGCTCATTGTGTGAATTGTTTGTGTGTAAACATGACATCATGACATCATTTGCATTGCATATCATTTCTAACTATTTCAAGGACCTAGGGATTTATCTTTGCTCTGTTTGTAGGGTATTATGGCTTCTAGAAAGACTATCGAATCAACTTCATGGGTATACCTTCTCACTTCAAGAATTGGTTTGAGAAATTCCGATCATGCTCAGTTCATCAAAGACATGTTATCTACTTGATTTGGTTATCTCGGTTTGAAGAAGATATGATGCATGTCTATTCCGATTTTGATCAAAACACCATTGCTTTACATTTCAGTTATCGGTTGGTTCCTACCTTGGAAGAGTTCTCTAAGCTACTTGGGATACCTATTCTTGATCAAATGCCATTCACGGTCTAGAAAAGGTTCCTAAAATGCGAAGACATCGCATCCATACCATCTTAAGCACTCGGACATTGAAAGCCAATTGGGAAACGAAGCGGAGTTAAGGGTTTACTTGCTAGTTCCTAATTAAGAAAGCTGAGAATTCCTCAAAGTTATGAGTTTCCATGCATTTGAAGACATTGTGGCCTTGCTAATCTATGGTTTGGTTCTATTCCTAACGGATCAATTCATAGATGTCAAGCGCCATCAAGTTGTTTCTTACCATAATCCACACCTACCTTACTTGGAGACATTCTACATTCTCTCCACACTCGTACTACTAAAACACAAGGAACTCTCATGTGTTGCATCCGTTACTTTCGGTGGTTTATTTGCACCTCCTCCATCGGTTTGAAGAGCGAACAAAGGTTGAGATGGTCTCAAGGTTAATGTCACTCTCGTTCGGATATCCGTTGGAGTCTTTTCTCTCAAAAGTTTCACCTTCATTGAGCGTTGTGGAGAATTCCCTAATGTACCCTACTTGGTATAAGGAGGTATTACACAACCTTCTCTAGCTCTCGTCGGTTTGGTTTTGCTGAAGAGATGGTCCACATGATATGCTTCTCAAGATATTGTGTTCGATTACAATCACGATCTCGAATTAAGCGAAGGTTCATACACGCTTGGGGCATGGTAAAGAAGGCGATACCAAGACTTTGGGGCACAATCCATTCCTTGGGAACCTTACCTCAAATGAGTGCGAGCTCGAGCTCGAAAACCTCATGATGCCATTCACACTGTTTTACATAATTATGGAACTTTGTTGCTATAGGTGGCGTACCTATATTCTCCATCACGACATGCGATTTTGAAGACTTGAAGAGATCACGGATTCGACAAAGAAGAGGGATACCTTTGAAGCTCGGTGTTATACAAGTGAGAAGAAAGTGCTAGAGTTGACCAAGCTACTTCACGAGGAGCGAAACATCAGCGCCTCATCGGCACCAAGAGGAAGCGCCATGGGAGACTTAGAGCTTTAGGATTTATATGTTTTCTTTTATTGTTTGAACTATCTTTTGT
The DNA here is from genome assembly GCA_021764765.1 of Vicia sativa. Lineage (NCBI taxonomy): Eukaryota > Viridiplantae > Streptophyta > Magnoliopsida > Fabales > Fabaceae > Vicia > Vicia sativa. Next base: position 116,707,077 of record CM038793.1, on the reverse strand, counting down.
ACTTAAAAAGAAAAGAATAAAAAGAGTACTAATAAATGTTTGTTCATTGCTTGTTTAACAAATTTAAATCTCTAAGGTCCTTGAAAACATTGCATTGCATTCGCATAAACATTGCATATCATAGCATAACATTGCATCACGGTACATTGAAGATTGGTTTTCTCATTTGCTCGCTATTTATTTTAGCGAAAATGGCTCTTGAGCGATCATCAAAGATCTCAAGCTCGAGAATGCTCGTTTCGATGATGTTTACCGGCTTGGTCAAGGCCGAAGATCTAAAGAAGCTCATCAACGAAAGAAGAGGTTGTTGGTCTTCTCGACATGGGTGAAGCGCTACAAAGTGGTCCTAAGTGGTTAGTGGATGAACTCTCTGAGAAGGAAGTGTCAAGAAGGAGGATGAGCAAAGTAACAAGGGTGATGGCGAGGTCAGCTGAGCTTGAAGAACTATGATGATGGCCAATACTACGATGAGGATGACAAGTACAAACAACTTGAAGACCGTCACGAATCTTGTGGAAAATCGAAGATGTCAGGACTGAATTTTGATGATACGAGTCTTGTTCACAGTGTGGTGATTCCTCAGTTCAAAGTTCAACTTTTGCCAGAAATGGATGTTCTTGTCAGAAGGCTGCATTTGAAGTCCTATGTTGGAAAGATCAATCCCACTTGATGACGAGAAAGTTGTGGATGCTTATTTTCAAGAAAGTTTGTAGAACTCGGTTGGAATGGTACTATCACTAGAGAATGACTATATCCGTACATGGGTGACTTGGATGATGCTTTCTACAGACGATATAGTACAATCTTTGACACCTTTCGCATGCAACTACAATCTATGGGTCGTGATGAGAAGTTCAAGGGTATGCTCGAAATGGAGACCTAGCGGTGATTCAACCACCCTTGTCCAATAGGGAGTTGGTTGATATGTTTAGGAACAACGCCAGGCCCATTCTTGATCATCGATTGGAAACTCTTGATAGGATTCAAGTGATACTAACGAAGCGGCGTGGTGAAAGGCGGGAAGATTCATAGAGTCATCTTCAAATCTTTGCGAAGATCTTTTGGTGGTAAGAAAAGAAATTAATGTTGTGTATGGACGAGAAAAGCGGGCCAAGACCGGAGTGCTTTCGATACATGAGAGCGGTTGTGATCTCGATCCTGTCGGCCTGACCTCGGCAGGCAGTAACGCGTAAGCGATACAGCGAGGCGGTTCTGAAGATCAACATGCCATTGTGCAAACCTTGCAACACATGTTGAGCGGTGATTATTGAGGATCCTCCTCGAATGTCAACTTCTCAGGATACAATCCTAATGCTAAGTGTGCTTACCATTCCAATAGCCCGGGACATAGTCTTGATGATTGTTGGGCTCGAAGAACAAAATTCAAGATATGATTGAAGCTAAGCATTGAGTTTGATCCTCACTTGAGACTACGAATGTGATCAACGCGCTATACAATCATGACAAGAGTTCCAATGCAGTTGAGGGATGATACTTATGTTTTCAACATAGATGACTTGACCATTCCTCGATGGTGTTAAGAAGAATTTCTTGCAAGCCGGTGTAATCAGGATGCCCGGAAGAATTGTTGGTGCCCCTAGCACTTTGATGGTGTCCTTGGTTGAGAAGGCGTGTTATGATGGATACCGTGAGATACTATTTAAAACCACACGTAGAAGGGCGTGTGAAGATATGTCTAAGGTGAAATCGAAGATGTGAATGAAGCGCACCATCGTATGTGGGATTAGAAATGGCCAGTGGAAAATGGAGGTGAAGTACTTCATTCACAGCTACAAGATTCCTATTGAAGGCGTTAAAGACAAGGATGAGGGTGAGTTCCCGAAGACTATCTTGATGTTAACACAATAAGGATTTCCTCTGCGATTACGTGCCTAGGGTGGCACCTCTCATCATCACTTCTCAGGCCGGTTCGTATTCCTCGACAAGGCTATCCTTGGAATTATGGTACGATGTTTACTATCATGGCGTCAAGCAAGCCCTCGACCATTGAAGATCTTCTGATTGAAGCTACCATTCTTGACATTGACAACATCACGGATCAAGTAAGGTGACCGGAACCGGAAGAGTTTCTCTCCAGAAATCTCTCCTCCAAAAGACTACTGACTCCAGCTAGTATTCGGCTATTCAATCCATTCCCCAAGCTAGAGGAAAGAACGGTGACTCATCCTGCTCAGCCGAAGTACCAAAGGAAGATTCTTGAACACCTCCAAACAAGGAGGAAATTAGAAGATTATCAAAAGAGTGACTACAATGTTGTGGAGCAGGTTGGGACGGACTAGTCCAAATCTCAATGCTTACCTTTGCTCTGTGCTCACGAGGCTCATATGCGCCTTGGTGAAGTTTATGAAGAATGCTCATGTGCATAAGACACTACCATGATCAATTTGAAGTTTGTATTGCTAGCTTGGCTGCCAACAGCTGGCTAGGCTTCTCGAATCTTGATTTGACTCTTGAGGAAGAAACACAACAAAGCCTTGCACATCTACTGTGAATGCAAGAGGCATTACATTGTCTCATGTTTTGGTGGATCTGGGTTCCGCTCTGAACATCAACAAAAAGCGCTTTTGATGGCTTGATGTCGAAGGGTTGGTTATGAGACCCGATGACATTATTGAGAAACTTTTGATGGTTCTAAGCGAGCGATGCTTGGAGCTCACTCTGCTGATAAAGTTGGTTCCAGACTTTTGATTCTACTTTCTTTGTCATGGACATCAGTCCGGCCTCTTACCTACTTGGGCGCCCTTGGATACATGGGGGCGGTACATTACCTCTACCTTGCATGGAAAAATGCAGATAAAAGGGAAGGTTATTCTTGTATGTGGTGAAGAGGGGTATAGTCGGTCATCTGAGGTCATTAGATACCTTGAGATGGAAGGAGAATTCTTGAGACTCCATCAAGCTTTTGAAACAATACCCGAGTCATGCTGACTCTCTGTCACTCTGAAAATACACAAGTTCGCCTAGGATGGTTTATTGAAGGATGCTTTCTTTGATGAAAAGAAGGTAGTACTTTTTGGTTCTGACTCCACGATCCCCTTTCAAATCGACAAGGTAGGTTAGACTTCACCATCAAGGGTCATAAATGATCGCCCACATGAGCGTGCCGACCAACTTCCTTTCGCGCATCTATAGGTGGAATCCATCTATAGAAGGCGGCGACGACTTGACATCGGATGGATCTTCGACTCGGACAATGGGCTAAGCAATGGGCGGGGCGTCATACCAATCTCCTTTAGTGGGAGTAATTGCTCTTGTTTTGTTTTGCTTTTAGTATTTCCTTATGTTTTGAACAATAAACTTTGAAAGCCTAGTGCCTTGCAGGGCATCATGGCTCGTTCTGAGGTTATTATACATTGTTTAGGCGTTTTCATTCACTAAATTAGTTGGACTTTTGCATTCAATTGTTTGTTTTCTTTTTTTTACTTTATCACCCTTAAAAAGCTATGTGTTCTCACACACCCGTGATACTGCTGAATCACTCGAATCTAGATTGATAATAGCCATACTATTGCTAAATATGACGAAAATCCGATCTACCAAGCCGAAGGCGAAAGTGAGGAAGATTGTGAAGTGCCGGAGAACTTGCATTGCTTCTGACAAGAAGCCGGAGTTATCTGACCACGAAAAGTTGAGGTTGTGAATTTGGAGTCTTGATGAAGGCAGAAAGAGATCAAGATAGGGCGGGTCTTGAGAGCGATGTTAAAGAAAGGTTGGTTCGGATACTCGAGACTATATTGAGGTTTTGCTTGGTAAATACGAAGACATACTGTTTGGACATTGATATTGTGGTATACGATTAGAGCAAAAGAAGGTTTTCTCGGTGAAGCAAAGGTTAAATGCGCGCGTCTGAGATATCGAGAGAAAATTAAAGCGAGAGTTGTAAACGATTCAATCAGGTTTCTTAACATTACTTCCTATCCTGATGGGTTTGCTAATGTGGTGCAATGTGCCTAAGAAGGATGGCAAGGTGCGAATGTGTGTGGATTAGAGATAGAACAAAGCAAGTCAGATGATTTTCCACTTCCCCCATATTGATGTTACGGTTGACAACACGCTCGGCATAAGGTTTTCTCCTTCATGGATGGTTTCTCGGTTCTGTCGGATCAAAATGGCTAGAGACATGGAAGAGCTACTTTTGTTACGCAATGGGGCATTTCATTACAAGGTTATGCCGTTCGGGTGAAGAGCGTGGCGCCACTTATCGATGCTATGGTGACATTATTTCATGACATGATTCATCACGAGATAGAGGTCTCGTCGGCGACATGATAGCTCGATCCTGAGACGGGAAAGAACATCTTGATCATTCTGACTGTTTGACGAGTTGAAAAATGGAGACTAAGACTTAATCCTAACAAATTGCACCTTTGAGTCGGATCAGGTAAACTCCTAGGGTTTGTTGTCGATGTGGTATTGAGGTTGACCACGCAAGGTTAAAGCTATTCAAGAGATGCCGACTCCCGCCGAGAAAGGAAGTCGAGGAGGTTTCTTGGGCGATTGAACTACATTGCGATTCATTGCACATTTAAGCTGCTACTTGTGAGCCCAATCCTCGAATTCTTGAAGAAAGATCAAGTGGTAGAATGGAGCAGCGATTTCCGGATCGCTTTTGACAAAATCAAAGTACCTTGATCCTCCCATCCAGCCGCTTTTTGAAGGAGACCTCTCATCGTTACAGCGATTGCTAGAGAATTCAATGGGATGTGTGTTGGGGCAACATGGCGAGTGCAGTCGTAAGAGCATGCAATATACTACCTTAGCAAAAAGTTTAAGTGTGAAACAAGATACTCACAACTCCGAAAACACAGCGCTTTGGCTTGTTACTCGCCGATAAGACAATATATGTTGACTCCCACCTTGTTGATTTCCAGATGGATCAATAAAATACATATTTGAGAAACCGACTCTCTCGGGAAGAATAGCAAGATGGCAAATCGACCGAATATGACATCGATTACTTCTCGAAGCGATCAAAGGAGGTGTAATGGCCGATCATTTGCTCATCAAGCGTAGATGACTATCGGTCTGGGTTCAATTTCGAATGAAGATGTTTTACTAATTCTGATTGCGAAGAACCGAGGCCGAAGGACACGAACAAGGATCCGATGGACCATGGTCTTTGATGGAGCCTCAAGCGCCCTTGTGTGGCATTGGCGCCATTATACATCCCCTGATGAGACGTCGCCTTTCACCGGGATTATGTTTGGTTTACACGAACAACATGGCGAATATGAGCATGCATCATGGGTATCATTGCTCTTGACTTAGAATCAAGTTCTTGCGGTATATGGAGACGGCTTTAGTGATCGATCAGTTAAGGCGAGTGGGATCTGACATCCAAATCTTATTCCCTGTCGAGCATGTTACGAGTTTGATTCCTACACTTTGAAGAGATCACTTTCAATCATATTCCACGAGAGAAATCGGTTAGCGGGCGCATTGGCTACTATGGCATGTTCAAGGTCGAGATGGGACAGCGGGCTCCCTAGATCATCATTGAGAAGTTTGGCGGACGGACGTATTGCTGAGCGATCTGAAGAGAAACCTTGGTGCTACGGCGTAAAGAGGTATCTTGAGACTCGGGAATATCCGCGAGGGCATACATTAATAACAGAAGTTCATGAGAAGATTTGCATCAAATTCTTCCTCGACCAGCGACATCTTATCAAGCGCAACCATGATGCATGCTTCCGGCTGTGTGACGGGAAAGCGACAATACTTATCATGGAAGAGTTACCTGCAGCATTTGGTACCCACTCAGTGGACACACCACTAAGAAGATTTTGAGAGCAGGTTACTATTGGTGACCATGGAGGTGATTGTCAGCTAAACGATCTTGTCACAAATGCGGTTATCTTGATAGTACCGCGTACCTCGATTACCTCGAGCGTTCTAACGCTCCTTGGCCATTTACGTGGGGCATTGACATGATTGGAGAAATTAAGCCTGACTTAATGGACATCATTTCATCCTTGTGGCAATTGATTATTTCACAAATGGGTAGAAGCGACCTCGTTCGCATCTATTACTAAGAATGTAGTGGCTCGTTCATCAGCATAATCTTATCTTATCCGGTATGGCACTCCAGAAAGTTATCTGGATAACGGTTCCAACCTCAACAACAAGATGATCCTTGAATTACGCATGCGGTTCAAGATCAAACATCCAATTCTTCTCCATATCGGCCTAGATGAATGGCGCGATGGAAGCCGCCAACAGAACATTAAGAAGATTATCTGAGAAGATGACGGTGACTTACAAGGATTGGCATGAGATGTTACTATTTTCTCTTCATGGTTATTTCTGACACGAACATCAGCGGGGCAACCCGCTTCTCTCTCTTGTATGCGGTATGGGCGGTCCTTCCATGAGGGTTGAATACCCTCGACGAGTCCTCCCGGGCAGAGTTAAACGAGTGATTGAGTTCGACTCGCCTTGACCAAATTAACATGATTGATGAGAAGCGACTCGCATCCATCGCTATAGACGATTATCGAAGCGAATGATCGAGCATTTAACAGAGGTCAATCTTAAATCTATCAAGTTAGTGACCTAGTAGTCAAAGCGCATCATTCTTCCACAAGTTGACCCAGAGGCAAATGGACTCCCACCTACGAGGACCGTTTGTAGTCAAGAAAGTGTTTTTCGGTAGACTATGATACTTAGCACCATGGATGGTGAAGACTTACACACCACGTGAGCGCGGACATAGTCAAAAATACTACGCATAAAGAGACCCGGAGTCGGTGACTAGACAAAAATAAGGGCATCTGGCAGAACCAAAGGGTTCGGGAAAAGTTAAGGATATACAAAGATATGTACACTAGGCAAACACGAAAAGGCGACTTGGGCAAAAGGTATCAGGTGGGCGAAAACCGAAAGAGCGGTCTAGGCAAAGTTAGGGATTTAAGCGTCGACTATGTCTCTTCGGATCACACCTTCCAGGACTACTATCGGCATTCAAGATTCAAATGGCGAAGATCGGTCTGCTCACTTTCTGTTGTGACAAGGAGATGAGATAGTTGAAATATATGAGTACTAGCATGGTTGGAACTTAGAGATTGTTTCATGTTTTTACCTTTCTTGTGTACAAACTACTTGGCCATCATCGCAACCTTTCAAATAAGCATAGCTTCTTTCTCTTTACAATTTTGTTGTTGTCGTTTGCAATAAGTCCAGCGTTTGCTTTGAATGATTATCGCATTTGACAATAAAAATCTCTTCGAACATGCGAAAAGTGGACATACAAAAAGTAGTTACTACGGGCTCTAGGGTGAGATGACGAAGGTCACCAATGCATTTCCCCATGAGCATGATCCCCACCGGATATCGCTCACAACAAACCTCCCAGGAGTATACATTAGTCCCCGAGCGGTGGTTCCCACTCAGTAGCCAATGTTACAGCGGTCTCAGCGATAACACTTCATCGGCCGAGGTATTTATCATCGTGAGAATATCTCTAACAATTCCCCTTTTCTCAGCGTGATGTCAGGACTCGAGACTTGGTCGGATAGTGCCGGAGAAAATCTATCTTCTATTCCCAGTCGATTCCAGCGGGCTGGTCTCCCGGCAACCATCAAGCATACTACTGGAATACGCTCAAAATCCCCGATGGGCGCCTCTAATTTTCCTAGCCAGTTACATGCAAGATCCCCAAATTGCCTCCCGGACTCTCCCCGGCGGGGTCTGTATGAGATCTCCACAACGAGTTTCTCGATCTCTACCTTCCTCAGCGACAATATCTAGGCCCGAGACTTGGTGAGATAGTGCATCGGAGGGATCAGTTCTTTTTCTTCTCGGGATCTCATCCCAGCGGAAGCGAGAAATACTCGAAACATAACATCATCTTCTTGAAGATGGATATGTTTTGAAATATCTGTATCTATCATTCGTACATTACTCATAAAAGTCATCATATATGCATATGTCATTCCTTACATTGTCATGCATCATACTTTGCATAAGACTAACAAATACTCTATCAAAGTTTCTCTTATTTTTTCCAAAGCAATTGAAGTCACTTGAGCAAATGGTCGAGTTAAGCCGAATCGGCGGAAAACTATCGAAAGACCGCCTCTGGTTGTCCTCAAGCCAGTGGTCGAGATTAAGCCCAGTCGGCGGAAAACTACTCGAAAGGCCGCCTGGTTGTCCTCAACAACTTGTCGAGGATTAAGCCGAATCTCGACGGAAAACTATCGAAAGACCGCCTGGTTATCCTCAGATAACGACAATGGATCAACACCGTGCCAGGGGAAGATATCCACATTTTCCAACTACTATCTCCTCGAGTAGTCGACCGCGAAGATCTATTAAGTTCCTTCTTATTATCAGCAATGACTACAAAAGTCTGTGCGACTCGGTTATACTGGATGGCATCTTAAGCCGTCTCCAAGCTATCAGTGTTCCTCCACCTTTGGAATGTTGCATATTTGGTTAAAAACCAATACAAACCAATAACGTCATTCAAAGGTAACCTCAAGTCTAGCGTACGACTCCTCGGGATGGCATCTTAAGCCCGTCTCGGCGCTCCTTCACTATCAAGAATCTCTGAGCTAAGCGTGCGACTCACTCCCGGCATTGATCTTTCGAGGATGGCATCTTAAGCCCATCCCGTCAATTCCTCGACATTCTCGAGTCTAGCGTTATGACTCATCCCCGTGATCTCCACTTTCTCAAGGGCATCGTAAGCCCGTTCCCGCATCGTCCACCAGCAGTGAGTGCAAATTTTCGAGGTGTGCTCGAGTGTTCATCATCTTCTACCTTGAGTCACGAAAAGGCATGCCAATCTAACCTTCGGTACAAGAAGATTGAATAGGGAAGGCTGTCATACCCCAAATTTGCCCTCCATCTTTTCGGTATTCCATACATCCATACTCGAAAGATTCCTCAGAGTTGATCGAACAAACTCTCTCTGAACAATCAACGAACTAGGGTTTGGCAATTTTCAGGTCAAGATGGACTTCCAACATCTCCAATGGTCTTCATGCCTCCTCGTATGCTTCAAAAGATTCTCATGTCAAGATTCAAGCCTTACAAGTCAAGTTTCCTCGGACAATTGCTCGGATGGTTGAAAATCGGGTTGTATTGGACAAAGCGTCAAGCTGTGGTCAACATCTGGTCAAACTTCATAATTTTGGTCAACATCCTCATTTTGAAGTTACATTCATAATTTGATCAAGGGTTGATCATGATTCATCAAGAAAACTCAGATTTGCTCAAAGTCAAACTTTCTAAATTAGGGTTTCTAGATGAAAAGTGTTGAACTTTTGGTGATCATAACTTCTTCATACTTTCTAGAAATTTTTCCACCACATCTTGTTTTGAAGGAATTCAATTCTCTACAACTTCATGTCTCACAAGAATGTCCAAAAATGCTTCATTTGAGGAGGTATGCCGAAACATTCTGGTCATTTCAAAGTCAACAAAAGTCAACATTTTGTTTTGAAGATATATTGAGCATGGAAACTCCATTGAGATGAGACCAAAAGGTTGGTTAGAGGACTCTTAGAGCTTTCCAAAAAGTCAAGAGAACACTCAAAATGTTGAAAATTGAGCAAGATACACTATTCGAAGTTGAGCAATTTTGGACGATTGCGAGAAAAGGACATTTTGGTCAAAATGCAAATTTTTCAAATGTGCCTAAAATCTTTGATCAAACTTGTTCATGACATTATTCTTGACCATAAATGCTTGGCCATGGCAATTTTCTATTTTATTAATTTATTTTTGAATTTTAGAACATTTAATTCAAAATTAAATTATATAAAATATGAAAATAATATATTTTCAAAAGGAATGATTTATATCATGCTTGAGTCAAGAAAGCCCATAATTCATACCAAATTAGTGCATGATCATGCATTAAAGGAAAATCAAATTTCTTTCAAAAATTGATTTTATTTGAAAATATTGAATGCATTCCAAATCAAATCTTCTTGCCATATTTTTCTCTCAATTCCTTTATAAATAACGATGACAAGATCCGCAAGCAAAGGGGCGAAACCTAGCCCAGAAACAACCCTTATCTTTGTCAAATTTTTCAAGAAAAGTTGAAAAATCAATTCAATTACAGCGAGTTTCACCGATCTATCCATCAAAGCGTGTTCTAGGGTTTCAAAGCAATACAGTCTTTACATCAAGCCTAAATGCCGGATCGTGCACAAGAACTTACTCGGTTTGGTATTTTTTAAATTGAATTTCTTTAATCATGCATTATAATCCTTGTTTGTTTGTATGGATTCGGGATACCTAATAGGCCATGAATGATGCCTTTCATGTAAGCTTGAGCGTCTGGAAATCGTATTGCCATTGTTAGGGCACTTGATTTGTTTCGATCGGTAAGCAGCTGGCGTTTTTAGAAGCGAATATCACCAATGGATTGGTCGGTTAGGGGTGAGTAGGCTTTTCCATTATTTATGTATTCGCGAGTTTTGGGTTTGAGGTCTCCGAGAAAGGCAATAGGAGCTAGGGCTCCGGCGATAGATTGACAGCGTGGACCGAGGGAAACTGCGTGGCCCAATGGAGCATCGATTAGCTCTCGTTCCTTCTGGACCCTTACGTGGTATTGGGTTTGAAACTTAATCAGCGGCGTCATCATAAAACAATTGATTTTGTTCTCTCGAACACCAAGTGCGTTTGGTATAGTGGTTAAGCGGCACTGTTCGAGAGATTCTCATACGGTCATGGGTTCGATCCTCAACTGGCACAGTTTTGTTTCTTTTCTCAAACTTCCATATTTTCCAACTATTTCTATTTTCTAATATTTTGCATCTATTTTAATTAGTTTTCAATTTTATTTATGCATTAAAAATCATCAAAATATTTTGCATTTATTTTCGAAAATACTTATTTAATTTATAAAATAAAAAATATATATTTTGCATGCATATTTATTTTTATTCATAATTTATCATTTAAATCAATTTTAATTAGTTTTAAATTATTAAATGCATCAAAAATCTCAAAAATTATTTTAGCATATTTATGTTATTTCTAGCATGTCATATTTTCTCATTCAAAAACTTGCATTTTTCTAACATTTTTCTCTTATTCAATTAAATCTAGTATTTCGATTTCTCATTCTTTTCTACAGGTTATTCCGTTTGAACGATTTCTTTTCTTGTTTTCTTTTTCCAATAATTGCTCATGGGATGTAATAGTTTAAATTAGGTTTTATTTTCCGAGTTTAAATTATGTATACGCCCAAACCATGTAATAAGCGTGGGACATTTACCTTTCCGCTGCTTTACATTCCGCATTTTAATTTCCATTACCTATAAATTGCTAGTAACTAGGCGTGTATGGCAAGATAATAATCAACATAGCCACTAATTTTCAAGATAAAAATATTTGAATCAACACACTCTTTCACACATGCCCCTTAGGTAATTCTCTCTCGTTGCCTTCTGAATTCAAATGGTCATGTCCCCGAGCGTAGAGGTATTCTAGCAGATTGCCTTCAAACAAATCATCATAGTCCCTTCGATACAAAGATCATAAGACCCACGATGTCGCCTCCGAATACATGATCTTGACCCTCGATTGTCGCCTACGATGATGATGATAGTCACCGAATGTGCTAGGATACTTCCTGCAAGTTGCTTTCTATGACCATCAGGTGTCCTTGAATGTCCAGCTTACATCCAGCAGATGAGTTACCTACCAACTAATGGTATGGCTAGCAGCTATTCTAAAGGCGTAAATGTCACAACGACCAATTACGAGTAGGTAATAAGTGTTTAGTTGCTTGCTCTATCAAAAGCTTTTCACACCTCACTTTTGTCAAAGTTCCAACTCTTTCAAAGCAGAAACATTTCAAACACTTTGTATATTCCTACATGAATCATTACAAAGCAAAGCGAAATACCTTTTATTTTGTCAAACACACGAGCTGAATTTTAAAGTGATGAAGCTGACTAAGAGCAGTGAATAGCTACGGATGGAAAGGGTGCTAATACCTTCCCTTTTCATAACCTTCTCCCTTACTCGAGAGAATCTATGCAGGTCTTTTTGTACTTTTACCTTCCATGGTGGATAAAAATAAAAGTGGTGGCGACTCTTGCTATCCGCATTTAAATGCAAAACACAAAAAGTGGGTTCGTATCCTGATCACTTGTGGAAGAATGATGCGTGACTACTGAATCAGGCTTGGTAGACTCGGTGTTTGACCTTCTTGTTGAATATCACGATCATTAAGCTTACGATCGGATCATCCATGGAAAGAGGATAAAGTCGTTTCTCATGATCAAATTAATGCAGTCGGCAGTGCGGACGAGTGATCACTTTATACCATCTGAAGGACTACGGTTGAGAATATCACGAACCTCGATGGGTAGGCTGCTTCCATCTTAGTACACAGAGAAGGGTTGCCCACATTGATGTTCGTCTTGTGATGCGCCGCCATGAAGAACAAATGGTATCTCATGCCAATATTTGTAGGTCCTTTGTCATCTTACGTATAATCTTCTTAATGTTCTTTTGGCGGCTTCGGCTGCGCCATTCATCTTAGGCGATAAGGAGAAGAGTTGTGATGCTTGATCTTATCTTTGCGTGCGAGTTCGGTGATCATCTTGTTGTTGAGGTTAGTGTCGCTATCTGTGATAATCGCTGGGAGTTCCATATCGGCCGATAAGATTATGCTTACGAATCGAAACCTGACATTCTTGGTAGGATGCAAACAAAGGGTATTCTACCCACTTGGTGAAATAATCAATTGCCACCGGGGATGAAAGCGATGTCCGTTGGAAGGTGGGCTTGATTTCTCGATCATATCAATGCCCCATTGAAAGCGGCCGAGGAGGTTAAAATATTCAACGATCTTTGGAGATGTACGTGTGCTGTCGACATATATTTGGCACTTGTGACAAGATCGAGCATAAGCCGGTGACAATCGGCTTCCATGGTGGACCAATAGTAACTTTTGCTCTTAGAAATTTTCTTAGCCATCGTGTGTCGGGTGGAGTGGGTACCAGGTACTTGTGTAACTCTTCCATAATATGTTGTTGTTTTACGGTCTACGGTAAGATGAAACCTAGTCGTGGTTCTTGTATAAGATATGGTTCTTGAGGAAGAATTTGGATGCAAATCTTCTCGAACTTCTTATCGTTGACGGATGCCCTGCGGGATATTCACAGTCTCGAATACCTCTTCACGTCATAGTACCAAGGTTTCCATACGTATCGAGGCTCATAATATCTTTGGTTGAAATCGAACTTCTCGATGATAATGTCGGGAGCCTCGTTGTCGACCTTGAACATAGATGACATAGTGCTAATCAATACGCCAACTAATTCTCTTCGTGGAATGTGATTGAAAGTAATCTCTTAGTAGGGGATCAAACTCGAACATGCTCTCGATATGGAATGAGATTCGGATGCTTATATCCCGATCGCCTTTAATCGGTGATCACTAAAGCTTAGTCTCCATACACTTGTAAGAACTTGATTCTTAAGTCAATAGCATGATACCCATGATGCACACTTATTGATTCCATGTTGTTAATGCAAGCTGAAACATAATCTGGCGGTGAAAGGGTATGTCACTTTGTAGGGGATGTAATGATGGCGCCAATAACATTGCCAAAGTGCGTTTGAGGCTCCATTAAGACCATAGTCCATCGGGATCCTTGTTCGGGTCCTTAAATGCAGGTGCGGTTCTTAATCGTAACTAGTAAAACATCTTCATGGAAATTGAGCATGGGCTGATAATCATCTACTTGATGAGCCAATGATGACGGCTACGCTTCCTTTGATCGCTTTTGAGAAAGTATATTGGATGTCGTATTCGGTCGGGATCATTTTCCATCTTGCTATTTTTCGGAGAGAGTTGGTTTCTCAAATATGTATTTTATCGGATCCATCCTAGAAATCAACAAGGTAGTGTGCAGTCAACATATCTTGTCTTAGTCGTGACTGTAAGCGTTGCAAGTTTTCTCGGTACGTGGTATCTTGTTTCACGGTCGGTAAACTTTGCTAAGGTAGTATATTGCATACTCTTTTGACCGGAGACTTGTTATGTTGACCAACCACCACCCATTGAGTTCTCTGCAATCGAAGTACATGATAAGAGGACTTATGTGACCTCGGGATAGGGGATTACATGGGTACTCCTTGATTTTGTCAAAGCGATCGGCAATCGTCGTTCCATTCCACTACTTGATCTTTCTTGATGGCTTGAAGATTGGTTCCAGTAGCGATTAAATGTGCAATGAACAGCAATGTAATTCAATCGGCCGAAACCTCGACTTCCTTCTCGATGCGGGTGGCATCTCTTCAATAGCTTTAACCTTGGCGGGGTCAGCAATACCTTTTCCATGACAACAAACCCTAGGGTTTACGGATTGACTCCAAAGGTGCACTTGTTGGGGTTAAGTCTTAGTCTAGCCACTTCAACCTATCAAACAATTTCATAAATGATCAAGATGTCCTTCTTGATGCATGATCGAGCTATCATGTCGTCGACGTGAACCTCTATCTCGTGATGAATCATGTCATGAAATAATGCCACCATGCCGCGCGATAAGTGGCGCCGCGTTCTTCAGTCGGAGCGGCATGACCTTTAGCGAGAAAGTGCCCACTGTGTGGCTAAAACTCGTCTTCTCCATGTCTTGGGGAGCCATTTTGATCGATTATGGCAGGAGAAACCATCCATGAAGGAGAAGACCTTATGTTGGGCGGTGTTGTCAAGCGAACATCAATATGAGGAAGTGGAAAATCGTCTTTCGAACTTGCTTTGTTCGGATCTACGTAATCCAAACACATTCGTGCCTTACCATCTTTCTTAGGTACAAGCACCACATTATGACCATTGTGGATAGGAAATGTGGGTAGGAAACCGTTGAAATTTTCATAACCCGGTTTGATTTTCTCGACATCTCGGGGCCATGTCGGCCAGACCTTACCTTCCACGGGAGAAAACCTTCCTTTGTCGGTGGGTGTACCACAATATCAATGTCTAAACTGGCATGTCTTACATGACCAAGCAAAAACCTCGATATAATCTCGTAACATCATGCCAAACTTTCTTTAACAACATTCTCAAGACTGCGCCTATCTTGATCTCTTTTACATCTTCATCGGTACCCAAATTCACAACCTCGACACGCTCTTCGTGTGGGTACATATAACTTGTTCTTCTTCTTTGTGCATCGGACAAGTTCTCTGGCACTTCACAATCTTCCTCACCTTGTCTTGGCTTGTTAGATCGGATTATTGAAGTCATATTTAGCAATAGCATAAATTTGTTATCGAGATTCGAGAGTGATTACATAGTGTATAGCATGGGTGTGTAAGAAACACATAGGTTTTGAAGGGGTGATAAAGTAAAACAAGGAAGAAACAATTAAATGCAAAAGTCCATGATTTTATTGAATGAAAATATGCAAATGGCGAGATAATAACCCTCACAAGCGAGCCATGATGCCACGGCAAGGCACTAGGCTTTAGAGTTCATTGTTCAAAACATAGAAAATACTGAAAAACAAAACAAGAGCAATTACTCTTGTCAAAGGAGATTGGTATAGCGTCTTGATCTCTTCCAATTGTTGAGTCCATTGTCGGGAGTTGGGAAGATCCATTCTTTGATGTCGTATAGTCGTCGTCTTCTATAACATGGATTCCTCTGGTCGATGCGGAAAGGAAGTTGGCTGGCGTTCGTGGCGTATCATTTCGACCTTTAATGGTGAAGCCTAAACCCTTCTTGTCGAGTTGAAAGGAAGATCGTGAGTTGTCCCAAATAGTACCTCCTTCTTTAACACTTCGAGCATCTTCGGTGAGGCCATCCTAAGCGAATGGCGTAACCGGGAGTGGCGGGGAGGTCCACAGGCATGACTCAGGGATTGTTCAAAAGCTTGCGGGGAGTCTCGAAGAATTCACCCTCCACCTCGAGGTATCGGAATGGTAGTAGATGGTGACCATATACTCTTCTTTCGGGTACTTGACCGATGCAGGTAGATGTAACGGTAGCTTGCCCATGTATCCAAGGCGTCCAGTAGGAAGAGGTAGTGATGATGTCCATGACAAAGAAAGTGGAATCAAAGTCTAGGAACCGACTTTACGAGTGAATGAGCTCTCCAGTATTGTTAAGCAGAACCATCAAAAGCTCTCACAATTATATCCTTTGGGCTTGAACCAATCCTTGAACATCAAGTCGATCAAAAGCAGGTCTGGTAGGATATTCAAGCGTAACATCCACCAAAACATGAGACAATGTGGTGCCCTTGCATTCAACGAGGCGTGCAAGGCTTTGTTGTGTTCCTTCCGGTCATGTCGACATCAAGAACCCTAGGCCTTGTTGGCGGTCGGGCTAGCAATACAAACTTGAAAGCGGTCGGTAATCTTGTCTTGCGGTACATGAGCATTCTTGAAAACTTCACCAGGCTTTAGCATGAGCCTCGAAGCACGAAGCGAGCAAGCATGGAGATCTTGGGCGGTCTGTCAAGCCCATTCCTGACATTGTAGTCACTCTTCTTAATAATCTTGAATTTCCTCCATTTCTTGTTTGGAGGTGTCTTGACAACTTCCTTTGGTACTTTTGGTGGCGAGGATGAGTCTGGTTCTTTCCCTCTAGTCTCGAGGCGATTGAATAGTTGGAATCTGTTTGGAGTCATGATGTCTTTGGGAGGAGAGATTTGGAGAGAATACTCTTCGGTTCTCACCTTACTTGATCCGGTGATGTTGTCAATGTCGGGAGTGGTAGCTTCATTGTAAGATCTTCAATGGTCACGGGGTCTTGTTTGGCGCCATGATAGTAGACATCGATCCATAATTCAAGGAATAGCTTTGTCGGAGGACAAAAGCGGCTGGAGAGTAATGATGAGAGGTGCCACTCTGGCGTAGGATCAGCGGAGGAAATCCTTATAGTGTTAACATCGACATAGTCTTACGGAAATCGTCACCCCGTCCGGTCGCCTTAACATCTTCAAGGAATCTTGGCTCTCGGGAACAATATACTTCACCATGTAATCAAACATTCCACTTGGCTACCCCAGGTATCCCATGCAGCAGTGCTTCATTCCCATCTTGATCTTCGATTTCATAGACATGTCTTCACACGGACTCTCCACGGTGGTTCGGGAATAGTATTTCACGGTTATCCATCATGCCGAACCGTCTTCTTAACCAAGCACTGACCATCGGTGCGAGATGGGCATAACGACAATTCTCTGGGCATCACAGGTTGGACGGCTTGCAGCAAATTCTTCTTACGATCATCGGAGGGATGGTCAAGTCATCTATGTTGAAAGCGTAAGTATCTCTCCACAACATTGGAACTTTTGTCATGGTTAGGCATAGGCGCTTTGATCACATTCGGTCTCAGCGGAGGATCAAACTCAATCTGATTAGCCAATCATATCTTGAATTTTGTTCTTGAGCCCAGCGGTTGTCGATTATCGGTGCCTGGCTATTGGTGGTAAGCACACTTAGCATTAGGATTGTATCTCGGAGAGGAAGTGTTGACACTCGAGGAGGATCCTTCAAGTAATCAACTTCGACTTTCAACATGTGTTGCAAGGCTTGCGACAATGGCATGTTGATCTTTGTAAGCGTCTTCGTGCGGCGTTACGGCTCGTGCGTTGTCTCATGAGGTTGTCTTGATGTAGGATTAGAGATCTGCGCCCCACAGATTGAGCATGGTCGGTCTTGGCTCGGCTTTTCGACCATACAAACATTGGCTTCTTTCTTACCCAAAGATCTCTTGCGACATTTGAAGATGACTCTACATGAATCATCCCACTCTTGATACCAGCTTCAATACGCTCTCCTGTTAATATCAGCTCGATGAATCCGGCTGAAGAGTGTCAATCGGATGATTGAAGAATGGGCCTATCGATGTTCCACAAACATATCAACAAATTCCCTATTGGACAAGGCGGTTGAACTCGCTAGATCTCTCCATTTCGAGCATACTCCTTGAACTTCATCACGACCCATAGACATCTCTCTGTAGTTGCATGCGGTGGGTGTCAATTCGACATTGTACTCATACTATATGTAGAAAGCATCAACTAAGTCACTCAAAGACGGATCTGGTCATTCTCTGGTGATAATACCACTCCAATTGAGTTCGACAAACTTTCTTGAAAATAGTGCATCCACGACTTCTCATCGATGTGGGGTTGATCTTACGGACATAGGACTTAAATGCGACTTGGACAAAATGCCATCATACTTGGCAAAGTTGGAACTTTGAACTTGGGAGGAATCACCACACCGGGAAGGACTCGAGATCATCAAAATTTAGCCTTGACATTTGATTTTCCACGTGATTGAGACGGTCTTCAAGTTATTTGTACTTATCATCTTCATCATCTTGGTCATTATCATATGATCCTCTCTCTTTCTTAGCTCACGTTGGCTGCCTTCTTGTGCCTTGACATTCCCTCGGTCTTGACACTTCCTTCGAGAGCTCATCCGGTGACCACTTTAGGACCACCTTTGTAGCGTCTACCCATGTTGAGAATACCAGCGACCCTCTTCTACATTGATGAGCTTCTTCGTATCTTCTTGGCCTTGGACCAAGCTAGTGAACATATCTGTTGGGCCAGGCATTCGAGCACGGAGATCTTTGATGACTGTTCAAGGCCATTTACGCTAAAATAAATAGCGAGAAAATGAAAACCAATCTTCAATGTACAGTATGAGATTTTATGCCATGATATCGATGTTTATGCAAATGCAATGCAATGTTTTCAAGGACCTTAGAGATTTAAAATTGTTAAACAAGCACGAACAAACATTTATTAGTTCTCTTTTTTATACTTTTTCTTTTTAAGTACAAAAGATAATTCAAAGAAAAAAAAGAAAAGCATAAAAATCCTAAAGCTCTAAGTCTCCCATGGGCGCTTCCTCTTGGTGCCGAGGTAGCCGTTGATGTTTCGCTCCTCGTGGAGTAGCTTGGTAACCTCTAGTACCTTCTTCTACTTGCATACCCTTGAGCTTCAAATGTATCCCTTTCTTCTTTAAGTTGGATCCAGGACCTCTTCAATTCTTCAAAATCAGTAGGCATGTCAGGATGGAGAATAGTATAGGGTTCGTCACCCATAGCAACAGGTTCCATAATTCTTGGTAAGCAGGCGAGATGGCATCATAGGTTTTGATCTCGAGCTCTCACCCTTTTGAGAACGGTTCCCAAGGAATGGAGTTTGGTGCCCCAAAGTCTTGGTATCGATCTTCTTTACCATGCCCAGCGTGTATGAACCTTTTCGATGATTGGAGATCATGGTTGTGTCGAACACAACATCTTGGAGAAGCATATCATGAGGACCATCTCTTGAGCGAAACCAAGGACGTAGAGCTAGAGAAGGGTTGTAAGTAATACCTCCCTTATACCAAGTAGTGGTACATTAGGAATTCTCCACAAGCTAGCGAATGTGAAGTCCTTTTGAGGAAAAAGACACCAACGGATATCGAGTGAGAGAGTGACATTAGTCTTTGAGACCATCTTAACCTTTGTCGTTCTTCAGCCCGATGGAGGAAGGTGCGAAATAAACCACACAAAAATAGCAGTACAAACATGAGGTTCCTTGTCTCTTAGTAGTGCAGTGTGGAGAGAATGCAAAATATCTCCAAGTAAAGTAGGCACAAGATTGCGGTGAGAAACAACTTGATGGCATTGACATCTATGAATTGATCAGAGTTAGGAAATAGAACCAACCATAGATTAGCAAGGCCACAATGTCTTGAATGCATGGAAACTCATAGCTTTGAGGTTCGGGCTTTCTTCATTAGGAACTTAGCAAGTAAACCCTTAACTCCACTTCGGTTTCCCAATTGGCTTCCATGTCGGCGTTTTAGATGTAATCTGATGCGATGTCTTCGTGCTTAGGAACCTTTTCTAAGCCGTGAATGGCATTTGGTCAAGAATAGGTATCCCAGTAGCTTAGAGAACTCTTCCAAGGTAGGAACCAATGATAATGCAGGAATGTAAAGCAATGGTGTTTGGATCGAAGCTGGAATATGACATGCATCATATCTTCTTCAAAGAATAACCAAATCAAGTAGATAACCATGTCTTTTGATGGTGAGCATGATGGGAATCTCGAAACCAATTCTTTGAGTGAGAAGGTATACCCATGAAGTTGATTCAGATAGTCTTTCTAGAAGCCATAATCCTACAAAACAGGCAAAGATAAATCCCTAGGTCCTTGAAATAGTTAGAAATGATATGCAATGCAATGATGTCATGATGTCATGTTTAGCACACAAACAATTCACCACAATGAGCCTAGGTTTAAGGCTTGCATGAGGTATGGTGATTACCCACCAAAAGTTTGAGTTGGTTCATCTGTCCTATAATAGTAACGGGTTCTAGGAATCTCATATCATTGATCTTTCTCGTGGGGTTTATTTCAATACGACTACCAAGTGGTCGAAAGAAAATATCCCAAAGTCGATCTTAAAGCGTAGCATCGGTATCACCAACCTTAGTCGCACAAAGTCGGCCATCTCACTACCTTCTAATGGCCAAGATGGGTCAATTAAGGTTCTAAAAGTTTAGTTAGTGCTTGATGACACCACGAAGCCAAATACTATCCTCGACTTGGAAATGAAGAGTATCGAGGACATCCAGTGTCACTAACGTAGCCATCATGTTGACCGTTTCGATATCGTCTAGCAGTCGGACGATTTATTGCTACTTACCTAAAAAACCGGATCCGGTGTAGGATCCCCACAAATATATACCAAGCAACCCTTAAAGATAAAGCAAGCAAGTCAAGCGAGCGATAAAAGTGATCTAGAAATCCCTAAGTATTCTCTCTTTAGGGTGTCTCCCGGCGGTCCTTGATTACATGTCTGGTGACCCGACTTTGAGATTTTATATCGCAAATGTGCGATAGCAAGAGTATACCGACTTTTCTTTTATCCAATTAAGGAAGGTGAAAAGAGCGAGAAAAGACTTCGTTAGATTGAGTAAGGAGAAGGTTATGAAAAGGGAAGGTATTAGCACCCTTTCCATCCGTAGTTATCTGGGCTCTTAGTTACTCTAGATCACTTTTGAAAATTGTGCTTTACGTGTGTTTGAAAAAATGTTTGAAAAGGTATTTCGCTTTGACTTTGTAATGATTCATGTAGGAATGTATACAAAGTGTTTAGAAATGTTTCGTTTTGAAAAGAGTTTGAACTTTGACAAAAGTGTGAGGTGTAAAAGTATTTTGATAGAGCAAGCAACTAAAAGTCTTATTACCTACCGGAATGGTCGTTTTAGTGTTGTTTCGTTCCTTTAGAATAGCGCTATCCATACCATTAGTTGGTAGGTAACCTTTAGTTGGATGTAGCGGGACATTCGAAGGGACATCGTATGGCCATAGAAAGCAACTTGTAGGAAGTATCCTAGCACATTCGAAGGGACTATCATCATTTTCGTGGCGCAATCGGTCAAGATCATGTATGTGGCGACATCGTGGGTCTATGATCTTTGTATCGAAGGGACTATGATGATTTGTTTGAAACAGCGGTGCTAGAATACCTCTACGATCGAGGACTTGACCATTTGAATTCGTAAAACAACGAGAGAATTACCTAAGGGGTTCATGTGTGAGAGTGTGTCAATTCAGATATGTTATCTTGAAATTATAAGTGATCTATGTCCAATTTTATCTTGCCATTCAAGCCTAATTACTAGCGGTTTATAGGGTGCGAAAGTAAATGCGGTAAAGTGCGGAAAAGTAAAGTCCTCGCTATTACATGGCTTTGGGCGGATACATAATTGAAAGTCGGAAAATAAAGTCCTTAAACTATTACATCCCATAGGAAATTACATAATTGAAAAGAAAAGCAAGAAAAATCGTCAAACGGTATAACTTTGTGAGCAGATACAAAATCGGAAAATACGAGAAAATTGCTAAGAAGAAAATGTTAGTAAAAATAAGTATTTTGAATGAGAAAATGTTTTGTGTTAATAATGACATAAATATGATATGATAAATTTTTGGTAATTTTTGAGTTGATTTGATAATTTAAAAACAATTAAAAGTCATTTAAATGATTAATTAGAAATTAAATTAAATATGCATGCAAAAATAGTAATTTTATATTAAAAATTAAATAAACATTTTCGATGATTTTGCAAAAATAAATATTTTTGGAGTTTTTAAATGCATGAAAAAAATTATTAGAAATTAAATTAGATGAAAAATATTAATGAAAAATAGAAAAATATGAAAAATAGTTTTGTAAAAGAGTAAAAACATTGGTCGACGGGTTGAACCAAGGACCTTTGAGAGAATCTCCTCATCCTCGCCTGCCCAGGTAGCGTGTACTTGGTGTCTGGAAAATACAAGCGTGTGAATATAAGCGAATCGTGTCCGATTATAACTCAAGCCTAGTCGACGCGTGGACCCCAATTGGCATGAGTGGGCGAATCGAATCTTGGGAGCGCCACGCTAGCCTTGGGTCAACACACGTCAGCGGCGTCGAGCCCAACTCCGATCGTCTTCTCGGCCAACACAGAAATCTAAACACGCAAAATGAGGAATAAAGGAAAAGGATGCCTACCCCTAAATTGACCCTTGCGAATCCAATGGTGGCATTAGTTTCGATTGAAAATGCCTCAGCTAAGCTCAAGCTCATCGGTTTAAAAACCTAAACATGGAAAATCGATTTCGACATGCAAGCTATCAACGATGGCCCGGATCTCATCCATGGAACCTCATGAACACATTAGAGTGGTTAGTTTCGATTAAAACAAGCAGATAATAAAAATGTAATTTCAAGAAAATTTTGAATATGTATGAATGTGTATGGCTCGATTCAAGCAGCTTTGACCATGGCGTTTGGTGTGTACTTACTCAAACTTACCCTAGGAACACAATGGAGTGATTGAGAGGCATGAAGTGTGCAGTTGAAATTCGAATTTCACAATTTTATGAATATTTTGAGCAAAATAAGGGTTGTTGTAGAGGCTAGGGTTTCGTCCTTTGTCTTGTGCAACATGCTGGGTATTTATAGAGTGAGGAATGAGAGCAAAGAGAGTGAAAAAAGATCTTGTCTTCAATGCAAAAATAATTTCTTTTCAAATAAAGTCAAATCTTTGAAAATTTGATTTTCTCTTCCATATGCAAGCTAGCACGAATTTGGCAAGTTGTGTGGGCTATCTTGGACCTCAAGTTTGATAAAAATCCAACCCATTTGAAAATATAGCTTGTTTTCATATTTTATATAATTTAAATTTGAATTAAATGGTTTTAATTTCAAAAATAAATCAAAAAAATAGAATGTGGTCATGGCAAAGCCTCAATAGGTCATAAATAATATTATGATCAAGTTTGGATCATAAAATTATAGGCCCATTTGGAAAAAATTGGATTTTGACAAATATCTCCTTTTGTGCAATTGCCCAAAAATGCCCAACTTGTACAAGGTGTATTTTGCTCAATTTTCCACATTTTTGAGTGTTCTTGGACTTTTAAGAAACCTCTAGGTGTCCTCTAAAAAAACTCTTTGCTTTCATCTCAATTGAAGTTTCCATGCTCAATAAATCTTCAAAACAAAAAGTTGACTTTTTGTTAACTTTGAAAAGGACCTGTAATGTTTTGACCCATACCTTCCAAATGAAGCATTTTTTGAACATTCTTGTGAGACATGAAGTTGTAGCGAATTGAATTTCCTTCAAAATGAGAGGTGGTGGAAAAAAATCTGAGAAAGTATGAAGAAGTTATGCTCAGTCAAAGTTCAGTTGACTTTTCATTGAAAAACCCTAATTTGGAAAGTTTGACTTTTGTGCAAATCTTGAGTTTTCTTGATGAATCATGATCAACCCTTGATCAAATGATGAATGTGACTTCAAAATGAGGATGTTGATAAAAAATTAGGAAGTTTGGCTTTATGTTGACCACGGACTTTTGTGCAATCTGGTGATTTTCAACCATCCGAGCAAGCTATGCGAGAACATGACTTGTGGGGCTTAAAACTTGACATTGAGAGTCTTTAAAACATATGAGGAGGCATGATGACCATTGGAGATGTTTGAAGTCCATCTTGATCTGAGAATTATCAAACCCTAGTTTGGGTTGATTGTCTAGGAGAGGTTTATCGATCAACCCTTGAGGAATCCTTGAGTATGGATGTATGAAATGCCTTGAGGAGTAGGAGGGAAAATTTTGGGGTATGATAGTGATCTCCAATCTTACACCAGCGCAACCTCAACGAGACAACGCGCATAGCCAAAACGCGCCACGAAGACAGTTCACGAAGATCAACATGCCATTGTCGCAAGCATTGCAACATATGTTGAAAGTAGAGCTGATTACTTTGAGGGATCCTCCTCAACACGTCAACACTTCCTCTCCAAAGTACAATCCTAATGCAAGGTGTGCATACCACTCCACAGCCAGGAACACGACACCGACAGCTGGGCTCACGAAGAACAAGATTCAAGACATGATTGAAGCGGGGAAATTGAATTTGACCTCTGTCCGAAATTCGTAGGTGATCAGCGCACCAATGCACGACCATGGCAAAAGTTCTAATGCTATTCAGAAGACTCTTATGTTTATGATGTGAGCAAGTGACTATTCCTCATGATTTATTAAGAAAGATTTGTTGCAAGCCGATGTATTTCTAGGATGCCGGATGATTGTTGTTGGTGTGCATGATGGACAACAGGAAGTCTTTGTTTACGAAACCTCCTCTGTGTAAAGAATCGTGTGAAGACATTTCTAAGAATCTAAAGATTGAAGGCGTAAGCAAAATGAACCAAAGTTTGGGATACCTTGGGACGACCAGTGGAAAGTTAGATTTCATGGTGAAGTATACCGCTCACGAAAGTTACAAAATTCCTATTGAAGATGTCAAGGCAACGGATGGGAGAGCGATTTCCCAGACTATGTTGATGTGAACACAATAAGGATCTCCTTTAATCGATCCTATGCCAAGGCGACACCTCCATCTCATTACTTCTCCCAGGACCAATTCCATATTCCTCGATAAAGCTATCTGGTGGAATTATGGAGAAGTTTACTATCATGTCGTCAAGCAAGACCCGTTAATGATTGAAGATATTGCAGTTGAAGCTACCAATCCTGACATCGAAAATATCACCGGATCAAGCAAGGTAACCAGAACCGGAAGAGTATTTTCTCCAGAGATCTCTCCACCAAAAGACACTGCGACTCCAGCTTGCATTCCAGCTAACGAATCAGTTCCCGAGGCGAGAGGGAAAGAACGTAACTCATCCTGCTCATACAGGAGTACCAAAGGAAGTTGTCAAGGGTACCTCCAAGCAAGAAATGGAGGAAATTCTAAAGATCATCAAGAAAAGCAACTACAATGTTCTGGAACAGTTGGGACAAACTCTGTCCAAGATAACCATGTTAGCTCTGTTATTGTGCTCTGAGGCTCATGCTAAAGCCTTAGTAAAGTTCCTGAAGAATGCTCACATACCGCAAGACACTACTGGTGATCAATTTGAAGGTTGTATTGCTAGCCTGACCGTCAACAACAATTTGGGTTTCTTTGATGCTGATTTAACTCCTACCGGAAAGAAACACAACAAAGCCTTGCACGTCTCCATTGAATGCAAGGGCACTACATTGTCTCACGTGTTGGTGGATACTGGTTTTGCTTTGAATATTCTACCAAAGAGCATTTTCGACCGACTTGATGTTGAAGGAGTGGTCTTGAATCCTAGTGACATCATTGTAAGAGCTTTTGATGGTTCTAAACGAAAAGTACTTGGAGAGCTCATCCTTCCTGTTAAAGTCGGTTCCCATACTTTTGACTCTGCTTTCTTTGTCATGGACATTCACCAAACTTATTCTTTCCTACTTGGACGCCCTTGGATACATGGGGCAGGCGCTGTCACTTCTACCCTGCATCAAAAACTGAAGTACCCAATGAAGGGGAAGATTGTTACGGTATGCGGTAAGGAAGAATATATGGTAAGCCATCTGCAGTCATTCTGATACCTCGAAATGGAAGGTAAATTCATTGAATCTCCCTGTCAAGCTTTCGAAGTAGTTCCATGAGACATTCCTGTTGACTCTCCTGTCACGCCTAAAGTTACTATGATTCCACCAAGAATAGCCTCACTGAAGGACGCCCAAGCTGCAGTTGAAGAAGGAAGTCGTACTTTTGGGGTCAGCTCCCTGATCTTCCTTTCAAATCTGACAAGACTGGTTTAGGCTTCACCACCAAGGTCGAGGAAGATGACGTCGCGAACGTGCCGGAAAACTTCCCTTCCACATCAACAAGAATGGAGTCCATGCTATAGAAGATAACGACAGCGACTTCGACATCAACAACTGGATCTTCCCAACTCCAGACAATGGACTCAGCAATTGAAAGACCGAAGACGTCATACCAATCTTCTTTAGACAGGAGTAATTGCTTTTTGTTATGCTTTTCGTTCTTTATTTACGTTCGACAATAAACTTAAAAGCCTAGTACATTGCGGGGCATCACGGCTCGTTGTGAGGTTATTATTTGTCATTTGCATATTTTCATTCAATAAAATCATTGGACTTTTGCATTTAAATACTTTTCTTTCCTTTCTTTTACTTTACTACCCTTCAAAAGCTATGTGTTCTTACACACACCCGTGATACACTCTGATTCACTCCCAATCTAGTTGATAACAACTTTGCTATTGCTAAATATAACCCGATAATCCGATCTACCAAGCCGAAGGCGAGAGATTGTGATGTGCCGGAGAACTTGTCCGATTGCTACAGCAAGAAGAATAGGTTATACAGCCACATGAAGAACCAGTTGAGGTTGTGAATCTAGGTATTGACGAAGATAGAAAAGAAATCAAGATAGGAGCAGGTCTTGAGAATAGTATCAAGGAAAGATTGGTCTAGATGTTGCGAGACTATATCGAGATTTTTGCTTGGTTATACGAGGATATGCCAGGTCTGGATATTGACATTGTGGTGCACTGGCTACCAACGAAGGAAGGATTTCTCCCTGTAAAGCAGAAGGTTCGTCGTATGCGTCCCGAGATGTCTGAGAAAATCAAAGCCGAAGTTATGAAATAGTTCGACGCCGGTTTCCTAGCCGTTACTTCTTATCCACAATGGGTTGCGAACGTGGTGCCCGTACCTAAGAAAGATGGCAAAGTAAGGATGTGTGTGGATTACAGAGATCTGAACAGAGCAAGTCCGAAAGACGATTTTCCACTTCCTCATATTGATGTTCTAGTCAACAACACCGCTCAACATAAGGTCTTCTCCTTCATGGATGGTTTCTCCGGTTACAACCAGATCAAAATGGCTCCTGAAGACATGGAAAAGACTACTTTCGTTACACAGTGGGGCACATTCTGCTACAAGGTTATGTCGTTCGGTCTGAAGAATGTTGGTGCCACATATCAACGTGCCATGGTAGCATTGTACCGTGACATGATTCATCACGAGATAGAGGTCTACGTCGACGACATGATAGCTCGATCACAGACTGAAGAGGAACATCTCGATCATTTGCGAAAACTGTTTGATAGATTAAAGAAATACATACTAAGACTCAATCCCAACAAATGCACCTTTGGAGTCAGATCCGGTAAACTCTTGGGATTTGTTGTCAGTGGTAAAGGTATTGAGGATTGACCCTGCCAAGGTTAAAGCTATCCAAGAAATGCCGCTCCCTTTAGAAAGGAAGTCGAGAGGTTTCTTGGGACGATTAAACTACATTGCCAGATTCATTGCACATCTAACTACTACTTGTGAGCTAATCTACAAGTTACTAGAAAAAGATCAAGTAGTGGAATGGAACGACGATTGCCAAACAACTTTTGACAAAATCAAGGAATATCTACAAAATCCTCATCCACGATGCCTTGGTCAAGAAGACCTCTTATCATGTACTTAATAGTATTAGAGAACTTGATGGGGTGTGTGTTGGGCAACATGCGATGCAGTCGAAAAGAGTATGAAATATACTACCTTAGAAAAAGTTCACCAAGCTGTGAAACAAGATACTCACACTTGAGAAAACTTGCAGCGCTTTGGCATGGGTTGCTCGCCGACTAAGACAATATATGTTGACTCACACTACCTTGTTGATCTCCAAGATGGATCCGATAAAATACATATTAGAAACACGCTCTCTGCGGAAGAATATCAAGATGGGAAGCGATCTTGACCGAATATGTCATCAATATACTACTTAGAATCGCGATCAAAGGAAGTGTAGTAGGCGATCATTTGGCTCATCAAGCCATAGATGACTATCGATCTATGCGATTCAATTTCAAAGCGAAGATGTTTTGCTAGTTACTGATTGCGAAGAACCAGGACCAGACGAAGGACCTGAACCGGGATCCCGATGGACCATGGTCTTTTATGGGGCCTCAAATGCACTTGGCAATGGTATTGGCACCATCATTACATCTCCTCCAGGCGGACACGCGCCTTGCACCAACAACATGGCCGAATACAAAGTGTGCATCATGGGTATCAAAGTTGCTATTGACTTATGAATCAAATTCTTGCAAGTGTATGGAGACTCAGCTTTAGTGATCAGTCAGATTAAAGGCGATTGGGATACGAAGCATCCGAATCGCATCCCGTATCGAGCATGTTCTAAATCGATCCCTTACTTCAAAGAAATTACTTTTGATCATATTCCACGAGAAGAGAATCAGTTGGCAGACGCATTAGCTGCCATGTCATCTATGTTCAAAGTCGGATGGGACAACGAGCTCCCCAATCATCATCGAAAAGTTTGGCGAACCATGTTGTTGTGAACTTGATGCGGAAGAGAAACCTTGGTTCTCTAGTGAAGAGGTATCTTGAGACTCGGGAATATCCAGGAGGCATCATCAATGACAAGAAATTCTTAAGAAGATTCGCATCAAATTCTTTCGGCAACAACATCTTATACAAAGCGCATCACGACTTATGCTTACTCCATGTAGACTAGAAAATAACGAGCAGGATCACGGAAGAATTACATGAAGGCGTATTCGGTATCCACTTCGTTGGATATCGATGCTAAGAAGATCCTAAGAAGGTTACTATTGGTCCACCATGGAAGTTGATTGTCACCGCTATGCTCGGTCTTGTCACAAATTCGGATATATGCAAGCAGTACGTACCTCGGTGCCGTTGGAGATATTACGACGCTCCTTGGCCTTTCGCAATGTGGGGCATCGACATGATTGGAGAAATCAAACCTACCGCTTCCAATGGACACCGTTTCATCCTTGTGGCAATTGATTACTTTACTAAATGGGTAGAAGCAGCCTCGTTCTCATCTGTTACCAAGAATGTTGTGGCTCGATTCATCAAGCATAATCTTATCTGTCGATACGGCATCCTCGAAAGGATCATCACAGACAACGGTACCAACCTCAACAACAAAATGATCACCGAACTCTGCACGCAGTTCATGATCAAGTATCACAACTCTTCTCCATATCGGCCTAAAATGAACGGCTCAGTGGAAGCCGCCGACAAAAATCTCAAGAAGATCATACAGAAGATGACAGTGACTTACAAGGATTGGCACGAGATGTTGCCATTTGCTCTCCACAGTTACCGCACTATAGTACTAACATGTACAGGGGCAACCCCCATTTCTCTTATATACGGTATGGAAGCAGTCCTACCCATCGGGGTTTAGGTACCCTCAACCAGAGTCCTCCAGGACGCAGAACTAGGTGAAGATGAATGGATCCAGACTCGCCTTGACCAGATTAACTTGATCGACAAAAAATGGCTCACATCCATCTACCATGGACAGATATACCAGAAGCGAATGATTAGAGCATTCAACAAGAAAGTCCAACACCGAGTCTACCAAGTCGGTGATATAGTAGTCAAGCGCATCATCCTTCCACAAGGCGACCCCAGGGGCAAATGGGCTCCCACCTATGAGGAACTATTTGTAGTCAAAATAGTATTTTCCGGCGGAGTTATGATACTTAGCACCATGGATGGAGAAGACTTTCCACACCACAATGAGCAGGACATAGTCAAAAATACTACGCATGAGCGAGACCCGCTGGGTCGGTGGAAAAGCAAAATAAGGGCATCTGGCTAACCAAAAGTTGGGAAAAAGTTAAAGATATATACACAAAAATGTACACCAGTCGAAAACACACAAAGCAAAAAAGTATCGATGAATTGAAAACCGAAGGCGGTCTAGGAAAAAATTAGGGATTTAAATGTACGATTATGTCTCGTCGGATCACACTTATAGACCACGCTACTATCAACATTCAAGATTCAAATGGCGCAAAATCAATTCACTCACTTTCTCTGGCAAGGAGATGAGATAGTGAAATATATGAGCAATAGCATAGTTGAAACTCGGCGAGATCATTTCCGCCTAGCTTTTAATATTACGGTTTCCTCTTACTAGGATATTAGTCTCTTGTATACAAAGCCCTTGGCCATCGCCACTTTTCAAAATTTATGCAAATTCCCTTTTACGATGTTAATTTTATTGTTTTGCATAAAGTCCAATGTTTGCTTTGAATGATTATATGCATCGACAATAAACATCATTCACATACATATAAAGCGAGAAAAAGTAATTACTATAGGCTCTAAAATTGGGATTACACTAAAGTCACCAATGCATCCCGATGTCACTTTCACAAGAAATGCATCCACGGGATCATCATCTTGAGCTATCGCTCTCCCTACAAAGATAAATCTTCTCCGAAGAGTACTAATCTCCTCCCATAAGTATTCCAATGCATCTTCATCACGTTAGTCCCGGTAGTGATCTTATCAACTTCATCACATTACTCCGGGGTGATCTTATCAACTTCATCACATTAGTCCCGAGTAATGAGCTTATCGACTTCATCACGTGAGTACCCGAGCAATGATCCTATCAATTTCATCACGTGAGTCCACTGACGTTGATCTATCAAACTTATCTACCTTCTCAAGTTATCACGTTACATTGGTCCCGGCGGTAACCAAATCATCAATCGACTTACTATATCGGCCTCAGAAATAATAGGTTATTCGGTCACATTATTCCCCAACATGGTTTATACACAAGGATATTCATCCCAATGGGTATCTCTAATTATTATCTTTCCCAAACAGCGATATCCATACTCGAAACTTGGTCATATAGTGCATCGGATGAGCTTACATCTCTCTTATTCCTAGTTAGAGTCTTCAACAAACTTGATTCATCACCTCATTGGGGGCCTATCGGGTCCGTCGCCTTTCATGATCCTACAAGCCTCGTCAAGCTTTAATGACCTGTCGGCTTCACCACGTCAAGTCGGTCTCTAGCGATAGCAGTTATGCCATGCCACGTTGTCCCCGGAAGGGTCTATGGAAATATAATCACCCTCATGAGATATGCACAAGATCTGACCAGTACCTCTTGATCATGCTATTCTTCCAACATCATTAATATCTAGACTCGAGATTTGGTCGGATAGTGCATTGGAGGAATCAGTATCTCTTTTCTCTCAAGTCAAGGTTATAACAACCCTACCCCCAAGCAAACATCGAAATCCTCGTGAGGACGTTCCATCTTCTTCAAGATGGATATGTTATGAAATATATCTACATTCATACATTTATATTCATACATCTACATAAAAGTCATAACATATGCATACATCACAATAATATTGTCATACACTCATGCATCATAATCGCATAAGACTAACCATATCTGTCAAAGTTTATCTCTCAACGGTAACAAGTCATTTTCAAGCAGAAGGTCAAGATGAATACCCAAAACAAGATTGGAGAACTATGAAAGACCACACAAATTATCTCCGGGCAACAAATTATGGATTAACACGAAACAAGGCGGAAAGTTATCCACATGCCAAATATTCACCTCAAGAATAGCAAGGCGAAGGTTTATTACGACTTTCTCTTATTATCAACAACCCGGATAGCATCCTTAAGCCCATCTCCGTTGTCTGCTACTCAAAGACAACTACGAGTCTAGCGTGCGACTCGGCTTCTCTAGATGGCATCTTAAGCCCATCTCCATGTCTCTTCTACTCAAAAGACAACTACAGTCTAGCGTGCGACTCGACTTCTCGAGATGGCATCTTAAGCCCATCTCCGTTGTCTCTTCTACTCAAAGACAAATGAGAGTTTAGCGTCGACTCACTCTTGGTGGTTTCTCCAAATGGCATCTATAAGTCCATTCCGGTATCATTAGGTGGCGATCCTATTTCATACAGCGAGTGCAAATTTTCGGTGGACTCGGTGTTCAATCATCTTTACCTTTAGGTCACGAAGGCAAGAATGCCAATCTAACCCTTCGATACAACAAGATTGAGCAGAGCTGTTACCCACAATTTTTCCTCCCTTCTCAAGGCGATTCACATCTCAATACTCGAAGATTTCAGGGGTTGACCAAACAAACCCTCTCTAAACAATCAATCCAAGCTAGGGTTTTGCCATTCTCAAGTCAAGATGGACTTCCAATGCTCCAAGTGGTTATTATACTCCATCATATGCTTCAAGGAATCACCATGTCAAGT
The DNA here is from genome assembly GCA_021764765.1 of Vicia sativa. Taxonomy (NCBI): domain Eukaryota; kingdom Viridiplantae; phylum Streptophyta; class Magnoliopsida; order Fabales; family Fabaceae; genus Vicia; species Vicia sativa. Next base: position 116,674,641 of record CM038793.1, on the reverse strand, counting down.
TTCAAGCCTCACAGGTCAAAATAGTATATCCAATTGCTCGGATAGTTGAAAATCAGTTGTACAGGACAAAAAGTCAATTGTGGTCAACATACAATCAAACTTCATAATTTTTGTCAACACCAATATTTTGAAGTAATATTCATCATTTTATCAAAGGTTGATCATGATTCCTCAAGAAAAGTCAAGATTTGATCAAAAGTCAAAGTTTCTAAGTTAGGGTTTTATAGACAAAAGTCAACAGAACTTTGACCAGGCATAACTTTTACATACTTTATTAGAAATATTTCCACCACAGCTCATTTCGAAGAAAATTTAATTCTCTACAACTTCTGGTATCACAAGCTTGGGCTAAAAATGCTTCATTTGAAAGTTATGGATCAAAACATTAAAGGTCTTTTTAAAAGTCAACAAAAAGTCATCTTTTTGCAAAGAAGTGTTCATGAGCATGGAAACTTCAATGAAGATGAAACCAAAAGGGCAGTTTAGAAGACATCTTGAGCTTTCTAAAAAGTCCAAGAACACCTAAAAATGTCAATAAATTGAGCAAGATACAAGATGTGCAAGTTGAGCATTTTTGAGGAGGTGCATAAAGAGAAATACTTGAGAAAATCAAATATTTTCCAAATGGGCCTAACTTTTCTTGATTCAAACTTGTTCCTTATCTAAATTGGAACCTCCAAGCCCAAGACCACGTTTTTTATCTTTTATTTTTATTTATTTTGGATTTTTATTCATTTAAAACTAATTTAATTAAAATAAAAGATATAAAATCAAAAATTAAGTGCAAGATTGATTTTCTCTCATCCTTGAGGTCCAAGCAAACCAATTAATCTGATTATTTTGAAATAATGAAGATTGGCAAGAGAATTGATTGAAATTGGCTCAAAAAAGCAATATTTGGTTTGATTCTAAATCAAATATTTTTTCATTGATTGGCATGATATTTCTTCAAAATTCTTGACCTAATTCACTCTAGTATATATACACTGTTAGTGTTTTAAGTTGGCATTACTTTTTGGTAAAACTAGGCTATGGCAATGTCTTGATAAATGTCATGACATTTAGAGATTGAAGATAAATCCTACTTGACCAGGATGTTTAAAGTACTGCTCAGGCGGAAGATAAAAGGCATCTTTGGAATTATGATAGTCGATGTCATAACAGATGTTATGACATTGATCATGTTTGATTCATTCTGAGAATGCATTTTTCTGAGACTTTTCGGGAAGTTTGTTGTTGCTATATTATGTTTTTACATTATTAGATTGCATGCTCACGTGGCATTAGGTTAATCTTAATTAAATCTAAATTGGTTGTTGATAAGACCAAGTTTTAGGATTAATTAAGTGAACCCTAACTATCTTTATAGAAGCCAAGCTGAAGTTTCAATTGCTTCTATAAAAGGAATAGAACCCTTACCTTTGCTTCTATCTGGAATTTATTGAAGATTTAGCGGGTTGTTATTTGTGTAATTCTAGTTTCTCTTGTGAGCCAAGCAATTATCAATTGATAAGTGCCTTGGACTAGGATTTGTTTGTAAGGGTAGTTTATCACTCAAAGCTTTGAAGCACGAGTGTTTGTCTCATGATTAAAGCTTTGAAGCAAAATCAAGATAGTTTATTGAAGTGTGTCTTCACAATTCAATTAATCAATAGGTTGATATCAACTGCTGTGATTGAGGGGAGTGGTAGGAACTCGGGTCTAAGTAGGACTTAGATTGAAGTTGCATTGGTTAGGTTTAAGTGAAGGAGATAAAGCGGTTGGTTTATTCTGAATTAATTCTACTAATAGTGAATTTCCTCCTTGGCTTGGTAGCCCCGGATGTAGGTGTAGTTAGACCTTTGGCGGGTAAACAATTTATTGTGTTCTTCTTCTTTGTTTAAATTTATTGTGTGAATTGTTAGCAGTGTCGATAGTGTGTCATAACATTCTACGTGACATCACGTATCTGCTGCCGAAATTTCAATTGGCATCGGGCGGGCACCCATCCATTATTTACGGGTGAGATCTAGGGATAATAGTTTACGGCGTAATGGATAAGGAAGGAGGTTTTGGAGGTAGACCACCTATTTTGGATGGGTCTAATTATGATTCTGGAAACCTCGTATGGTTTCTTTTTAAGATCGGTGGATATTAATGCTTGGAGAGCTCGACAAAGGATGGAAACATCCCACCAAGCTTGAGAAGATGGGACTCTTGTCTTGAAACCTAAGGAAGAATGGAGCAAGAGGAAGAGGAGCTAGCAGGGAACTCTAAAGCATTGAATGCCTTATTCAATGGTATTGAAATATCTTGAGACTAGTTCATCAATGTAGGCGGCCAAGGATATTTGGGACACTCTCAAAACTACTCATGAGGGACATCCAAAGTGAAGATGTCAAGACTTGGATGCTCACTACCAAATTTGAGAATTTGAAGATGAAAGAAGATGACACTATTCATGAGTTTCACATGAATATCTTGGAAATACCAACACCTCGGGAGCACTTGGTGAAAAGATATCGGAAGAAAAGGCTGGTGAGAAAGATTCTCGGATCCTTGCCTAAGAGTTTGCAATCAAAATAAGCGCAATAGAGGCTCGGACATCAGCACCTTGAAGGTTGAAGAACTTATTGGATCCCTTATGACTTTTGAGATGGGAATCAGTGAAACTGTTGATAAGAAAAACAAGAGCATAACACTTGTATCCAATATTGAAGAGGGATGCAAGGTGGATGATGAAGAAAAGATATCGAAGCTATAGCTATGCTTGGAAGGCGATTCAGAGACTCATTAAGAGGTTGGTCCAAAGTCAAGGTCCATGTCAAGGACACTTCATCGACATTGGCGGATCTTATGACTCCGGAGAAGATCAAGTCAGAGGAAAAAGGAAGTCAAAGCAAAGAAATCAAGTGTCATGGTTGTGAAGGATATGGGCATATTAGGGCTGAATGTCCCAACTTTTTAAAGAAACAAAGGAAAGGGATGACTGTCACTTGGTGCGATGGTGATTCGGAAATGAATCGCGAGGAAGAAGCGATGAACTTGTCTTGCTCTCTAGAGTGTACAGTTCGATATGGACTCTAGTGATGAGAAGTGACATTTGAAGAGCTTCTTTGAGACCTACAGAATGTGTAAGGAGTGGTGAGTATGTCGACAAAATGAGAAGCAGAAAAAAGGCGATTGAGAAATGGAGCGAGAATGTGAAGTTGGAGGTGAGAAGAAGAAAACACAACCACTATAAATCACCTCGACAATGATATTATAATGTTGAGCTCAAACTGATCGGATGTCAAAATCTGTCAAAATGTTGACATCTGGTATTGATAAGTTGGAAGAAATCCTTGAGCTTGGACAAAATGCAAGAAATAAGCATGGTCTAGGATATATGGCTGAAAAGAAACTTGTAAGTGACATGAAGAAGAAGAAGAGGCATGGGAAACCAATGTCAAAGCGGTGTCACAACATAAAACAAAATGTGTTTGGCTCGGGTATGTGGTTGCAAAGAAATTTGCGATAACAAGGAGAAGAACAAACTGGCAGAGTCAATGGCAAAGAAGATGCCACACCACAGGCAGGAAATAGGTGCGCCTCGGGATATGTGGAGGCTAAGAAATTTGTTGATAACAAAAATAAGAACAGACCTAATAAACCAATGTCAAAATAGATGTCACAACATTGGGTTCGACATCAAGATCAAAGAAACATGATCAAAAAGTTTCAAAGATGGAATGTCATTATTGTGGAAGGTTTGGTCACATAAAACCTTTTGTTTTAGACTACATGGATATCTGATCAAGTCTCTTATGTGAAGCCTAAGACCAAAAAGTCATACACTCAACGGTGGAAGAAGAGAAATTGCTCTCGATAGCTCACACTTCTCTGGTGTCTACCAAGGAAGATTGGTACTTTGTGTTGTTCTAAGCATATATGGAAGCAATCTTCTTAATAATGTTAAACCTCATTCTACCGACTTTGTTACTTTTGGAGATGGAGCTAAGCGAGAAATCAAAGGTGTTGGAAACTCAAAGCTGCGGAATTCCAAACCTAAATCGAGTGTTCTTTGGTAAAAGGTTTATTGCTAATCTCATTAGCATAAGTCAGCTATGTGATATAGGGATTCACGATCAACTTCACTAAGTCGAATGTCTTGTAATCAATGATGAACAAGTGATTATGAGAGGAGTCGATCAAAGGACAACTGCTACATGTGGAGATACGAGAACACCACTCACATCTACATGTGCTCTGAGACAAAGATGAAGAGGAAGTAAAATTGTGGCACGAACTTGGTCATTTACATCTCGGAGGAATGAAAAGGATCAGTTCCATGAAGGAGTCATAAGGATACCAGACTTCACATTGATGAAGGAGAATCTATGGTAAGTATGAAATTTGGACGAGAATGTCACGCTCAATGTCCGGACATCGACCACTTCTAAAGTCTTTGAAGCAAGCTACTAGGATCAGTATGAAGGCCAACCAAGCTCCTTCTTGACAAAGGATATAGGGAGGGCCTTGGATAAAACCCTCTTTGTCAAGAATGAAGGAGGAAGATTATGGTGGCTCAAATTTATATTAATAACATAGTATTTGGAGAATGTCAAACCTGATGGTGAGACATTTTGCCAACCAAATGCATCTTGAATCTGGAATGAGTCTCATGGGAGATTGATTTGTTTTCTTGGAGTGCAGTCACACGGATGGAAGACTCAACATTTCTTTCCTGAGCAAGTATGCAAGGAGCAGTGTCAAGTTTGAAATGAAGAATGCCGACCATAAAGGACTCCTGCTCCTACACATTTGAGTTGCCCAAGAACACATGTGGAGAAAAGGTTGATCAAAGCTTGTGTAAAAGCTCTTTTGAAGGATGTTTCTTCTTGAGAAACAATCTTGTTTCTTAGTTGACAAAGCCAAGCGTGTGTTCTGTACCTTTGTTGGTTTGAATACATAGCTTGGTAGTAGCGATTGCTCTCGATGATCTGGATGAAGCGAGATCTTGGCCCAGTACAATGTCATCTGGATGTCATGACATTGTCTGTGACATTTTACTAAAAGTTCTTGAGGCTAGTCGGTTTATGACTTTAAGGGTCAAATGGGTGTTTGTCAATATGAGGGATGTAGCAATTAAGCATGCCTACAACAAGGAATGGAAGGGACCTTTACTTCAATTATTTATAAGTGGGTCATTAATTATTTTCATCTTAATTTTAAAAGGTCCAAGAATAGGAAGAGACTCCCTCATATAATAGTTTCTTCATTTGAAAGTATCATATTTTCTTCATCCAAAAGAAACTTTCAAACCCTACGCCATTATAGCTCCCATTTTCTCAAAGTCATCGACAAAATATGTCTTCATCATCTTCATCATCTCAAGAATCGCTCTTCATCTCTACCATGGGCTGAAGTTAGGGCAAATCTTTGAAGCCATGCAAGTTGAAACCACGAGGGTTACTCAGCTTGCGTCAATAGACTCTTGACCGGAAAAAGTCAAGAAATTGCGCACAAGGAATGCAAGAAGGTCACAAGCATCACCTACAGTAAGACTTACGCACCATCCTCTTGAGTTCCCCGAAATAGTGAATAAAGAGGTCTGGAGTGCATGCATATAGCCATTGCTAGATTAGTAACGAGAATCCTAAGCGAAGACCAATACATGCACAGGGTTTGATGCCTCTAAACCATAAGTGCACTAGCCCTAGTTTAGTAGTTGATCCAAATGTCCTTTGAGAATGTCCGACATCTAGTGATCATGTGATTCCCTATCAAGGATCTTTGTTGATCCTTGATTAAAGATTACGAAGTGAGTATTGATGATGCTTGTAATTAAACCCTGCTGCTAATGAAGATGTGGTCTCGATGGTATTCATGAAGAATCCTCGGAAATTGTGCTACGATAAAACTCACATTGACTATATTTACGATAGTATCTTAGAAGAAACTCAAAAAAAACCAGTGGTGATAATCTTGAAAAGTCTCGGTTCAAGATTACGAACCTCTGTCATTAATTTGGATGAAGTGTTCTCGGACAATGACCTCGTTGCAGTATCAATCCAGCATTGCAAAGAGGATGATGAAAAGGAAGGAAAAGCAGGCTGTCTCATAGAGCCTGTTAAAGAAAAGTGTTGAAGATGTGTATATAGGTGAGAAGAATCCTAAGGTTGGATCCTCTACAAAGAAATGTAGAGTAAAGCGTTGTGGTGTCTCTAGACCAAAGAGAACACCAATTGTGAAAAGAGGAAGGAACACGAACCTTGATCGGACCAAGACTCGATTTTGATGTTGAGGAGAATGTCACGGACATTCATCCAGAAAGAAGCCATCTCTTGGAAAACTACCCAAGGTACACAGTGGCCATTGATAATATCTCATTCCATCATCCACGAGAATCTTGAAGATGGAAGTATGTTTGCTTAAAGAGGGTGGCTCGGAAGAGAGTTGAATAAAAGTGCACTTGAGTGCAAGGAGATTGTTGGTTTTGATTAAGGGCCGGCTAATAAGCAGTGGTGAGTTGTCAAGCTGTTATGAAGTTTTGGTAAAAGAATTTATAGTCAACTGTCAGTGGGCGTGGCGATGGGAATCTGTGACTACAAGGCTATATGTGAGGGAGGAAATTAAGGTTTTCTCAAGTGTGATCAACGATTCCTAGGAGATCGATGATGCTCAACCAGTTTGGAGGCCCGACAACAAGATCATCAAACCATCAATGCCAAACAAGTGAGGCAATGGCCTGCAGCGGAAAACTCTCAACCAAGTAAGTTGGTGCAAATTTGCCATCGCATAAGATAGGTGCGCTAAGCGGGTTCAACCAATCACAAATCAACCATCTCTGTTGGTGGAAGATTCATATATCGATGGCTTTTCGGGCTAAATTTGACTATGGATCCTATATATTTGAGAGCCCTCAAGCATCTTTGGCTATGCTATCAAAGGACAAATAGCCTTTCCCTCCCATTGTGTGGAATTACCAGACCAATTTCGATATCCTAGTGAAAGAGATGGAGTCTTCAAAAGCCCTGCTCTTGGATTTCACTACAAACTCTTTCAAAGCGAGACATGTCCCGGACATTGTCATGACATCAGTGAGACATCCATGTCAAGGAAACTTCTCAAAACAGCTGTCTTAGGCTGTGATAAAAGCTACTGCGAGAGAGTTTGCGACAAGGAAGCAAAGTCTTGAAGAGCGATCTCTCACTAGAGTAGGACATAGAGGTTGAGGATGAAGGGATATGGTGATGATGTTGTTGGTGAGAATGAGGATGTTCATATGGCTGCTGACTAAAGGGAGTTGAGAAGATGCTTCCTTTCATAGTGTTCATACGGAGAAGAGCACTTGAGATGAAACTTACATCCATTGTTGTCTATTGCCTTGTTGTTTAAATCCACATTTCTGTCTTGTATTTTTCTGTTTTGTATTTTCTGTCTTGTATTGATTCCTTTGGCCCCTTTGTGGCTAAAGGGAGAACTACATGTGGCATTGGGAAATTTGGGAAGCTGTATGGAAATTTAAATTTGTATGTGGGAAATTGTGGGAAATTTGTATGGGTGAATTTATCTTCTCTAGGTTACGGTTCCTTTAAACTTAGAACTAGTTTGTCTTCTTTGCATAGGTACTACGATGACTTAAGTAGTTTTAGACAAAAATGTGCCAAAGGGAGTTTGTTAGTGTTTTAAGTTGGCATTACTTTTGGTAAAACTAGGCTATAATGTCTTGATAAATGTCATGACATTCGATTGAAGATAAATCCTACTTGACAAGGATGTTTAAAGTATAGCTCAGGCGGAAGATAAAAACGTGTTTGAATTAGAGAAAATGATGCGATGTCATGAGGATGTTATGACATTGATGTGAACATTACTGAAATCATTTTTCTGAGACTTTTGGGAAGTTTGTTCTTATATTATGTTTTCTATTATTAGATTGCATGCTCACGTGGTATTAGGTTAATCTTAATTAAATCTAAATTGGTTGTTGATAAGACCAAGTTTTTAGGATTAATTAAGTGAACACTAACTATCTTTATGGAAAAAGCTGAAGTTTCGGGAATGCTTCTATAGAAGGAATAGAACCACTTACTTCTTTGTTGCGCCTCTAGAATTTATTGAAGATTTAGCGGGTTGTTATTTGTGTAATTCTAGTTTCTCTTGTGAGCCAAGAAACTATCAATTGATAAGTGCCTTGGACTAGGATTTGTTTATAAGGGTAGTTTATCACTCAAAGCTTTGAAGCCACAGTGTTTGTCTCTTGATTAAAGCTTTGAAGCAAAATCAAAGATAGTTTATTGAAGTGTGTCTTCACAATTCAATTAATCAATAGAGTTGATATCACTCCTGTGATTGAGGGAGTAGTAGGAACTCGGTCTAAGTAGGACTTTGATTGAAGTTGCATTGGGTAGGTTTTAAGTGAAGGAGATAAAGCGGTTGGTTTATTCTGAATTAATTCTACTAATAGTGAATTTCCTCCGGCTTGGTAGCCCCGGATGTAGGTGTAGTTGACCTTTGAGCGGGTAAACAATTTATTGTGTTCTTTCTGCTTTGTTTAAATTTATTGTGTGAATTGTTAATAGAGTGTGAGATAGTGTGTCATAACATTCTCTGTGACATCACGTATCTGCTGCCAGGAATTTCATACACATTGATTCCAAATTCCACAAGAACGAATTTGATGCCTAAATAACCCTAAGCCAAGTACAAAATTTCGTGCATTCAAGCAAGCGGCGAGACCTCTTTGTGCATCAATTCGATCAATTCTAAGCCTTCCAATCGCTTCCTGGAGGTCCTCTAAATCGATCCAGATACTCACAAGCCATCCAAACATCCAGAATCGCTCAATTCGAGTCACAGTTTGCATAACTCTAACTCAAAATCGATTTCATATTTTCATGCATAATCAATTGAATTTAACCATGCATTTGTGTTTATCATGAAGCTTGAGCTTTCTGCATAGTTTAATCGAGTTTGAGTGCGGGAATATGAATCCACCATGGCTGGGGTTCGTAGCTCGGAATTAGGGCTTTTCGTTTAAGCCAAAATAAGCCAAAACAGGCATCGTGCTCGAGAAGAGGATTTCCGATGCCTCGAAGATAATTTATTTTGATATGATGAATGTTTGATCTTGGTAAAGCTTTGGTAAAGCTTTAGCTACGGATGGCAAGTAGCTAAAAGCTGAAATTAATTGAGACGATGACCCCCTTAGCGCGTGTTTTCTTCAGCGTTCGGAAATTATCTCCCTTATATTCATTATGTTTCATATACTAACACCAAAGCAGGTTGGCTCGGATGGCAAGGCGGTAGCGTTTGACGAGGAGGACACAGGTTCGAACCTTAGCACCTCGCATATATTTTTTATCACTTTTCCACTAACTTTATTTTCTTATTTTCACATTATTTTTCCATTCAATTCAATTTCTTTTCAAATATTTTTCTAACACATTAAAAAATCACAAAAAAAATTTTCTTTTTGCATTTAGGTCAGAAAAATGCTTATTTAATTTTTAGCATAAAAAATTATATTTTTAATTAATTGTTAATTAGTCGAAAAATTAACTTTTAATTGTTTTCTTTACTAAAATTAATCCGAGAAAATTCCCAAAAAAATGTTTTCTCATCTACTTAGGTTTGCTAACCCTAAAACTTTTTTCCTAACTCAAAAATCTTTTTCACTAACATTATTTTCTCTTATTTGCAATTCGATTCTTTTTCCGATTATTGTAACTGCTTTCGGGTTGTAATAGTTAGGACTATTTCCTAAGTTGCCTTCTATGACCATCGATGTCCTTGAATGTCCTTTACATCCAACGAATAGGGTTACCTACCAACTAATGGCATGGATAGTGTTATTCTAAAGGAAAGTAAAATAACAGGCGACCGTTTAGTAGGTAATAGACTCTTAATTGCTTGCTCTATCAAAACATCTTTTACACCTCACACTTTTACAAAGTTAAAACACTTTTCAAAACAAAACATTTGAACACTGTATACATTCCGCGTGAATCATTCGACGTCAAAGCGAAATGCCTTTTCAAAAATATTTTCCAACACACACACAAAAAAGCAAGTCATAAAGTGAGCTAAAGCAATTAAGAGCCCGTAGATAACTACGAATGAAAAGGGTGCTAACACCTTCCCTTTTCATAATCGTCCTTACGAGAATCTAACGAAGGTCTTTTCTTGTTCTTTTCACCTTCCTTAATTGGATAAAAGAAAAGTGGTGGCGACTCTTACTATCCGCAACATTTACGGTCAAATGAAAAACAAACAAGTCAGTTCTCCCACCGTGTTACACCCACCAATCAAGCAAAAATTAAGAAGAACTCATCACGATATGGGATGAAGATTAAGGAGGAAGTTTTAAAGCGGTAGCGTAAGTTTCCTTGTGACATTAGTCTATCCTCCTTTGGATCATAGTCATGTGTGTTGATTCTTGAGATCTAAACAAGGCTAGTACGAAGATGGTATTCCTTTAGTACATTGATATGGTCTTTGGGCGATGCTTGCAAAATGCAAAGTGTTCTCGTTCATGGATGGATTTTCTGATACAATCAAATTAAGATGGCTCACGAGGATATGGAAAAACAACGTTTATCACACTCTAGGGAACATTTTGTTATAGAGTGATGCCTTTTGGGTTCAAGCGATGGAATGTACTAGAGGCCATGGCGACCCTATTGAAGTGATCGATGCATAAAGAAATATAAGTGTATGTTGATGATATAATTGCCATGTCCCGAACCGAGGTAGATCATTTGGCGATTGTTGGCTGTTTGGTTGGAAGTCTGAGTCTCGCTTGAATCCCAATAAATGTACATTCGGTGCTATTGGGTTTCATTGTCGACCAAAGGAATTAAACTTTATCTGATAAAGTTAGGAAATTCAGATCGGCACCAAGCTGAAAAGCACGTCGGAGGTTTCCTCGGACGTTTGAAATCATTCAAATTCATTTCACATATGGTGCAACTTGTGAACCAATTTTCAAAATTGTTGAAGAAAGATCAAGCTTGCGTATGGACAGATGATTTCCAGAGGGCATTTGAAAGTATCAAAAAGTATTTTCTTGAGCCTAATATCTTGCTCCCTCTTGTTGAAGGAAGACCATTGGTTCTATATCATTTGTGTTGGAAAGCTCCATGGGATGTATTTTGGGACGACAAGATGAAACCGGAAGGAAAGAATATGCCATTTATTACACGAGCAAAAGTTCCCGACTATAAGTAGGTATTCTATATTGGAATAGACTTGTTGTGATTGCTGAGGCTAGGCGTCTGCGACAATATATGTTGAATCATACTACTTGGTAGATCTCTCGAATAGATCTGATCAAGTACATCTTTGAAAATCCTGCTCTTACGGGAAGAATTGCTAGTTGGCAGATGTTGTTATTTGAATATAATATTGAATAAAGCACCTCGAAAGCTATTAAAAGCAGTGTACTGGCAAAGTACCTAGCTCATTCGGCCGATTGAGGATAATCGATCCGTTGAGTTTGATTTTACGGATGAAGATGTAATGTATTTGAAAATGAAAGATTATGATCATTACTCCTCTAGGAGCTCACATTCCTTTCACAACAAGGTTGATGTTAGATTGTACAAATAATATGGCGGAATATGAAGCTTGTATCACGGGACTTAATGAAACTACCGATCACATAATCAAAATTCTTGATGTGTCTGATGATTCGACTTTGGTAATAATCAGTTAAAGGAGATTGGGAAACTTCGTCACCTTGGTTTAATCCTTACAAGATTATGCATGGAGGTGTTGACTTTCTTCAATAAAGTAGAGCTTCACCATATTCCACGAGATGAAAATCGGATGGCGGATGCTTGAACTTTAGCTTCTATGTACAAAGTGAACGGTGGAATGATGTACCTCGGGTCAATATTGAGCGCCTTGAGAGGCCAAGTTATATATTCGCCATGGAAGTGGAAAATTAAGAAAAACCACAGTATCATGGTATCAAGCGTTTCTGATGACTCAGTATCAATTGATCGACAAGCAAAGATAGAAAGACCTTGAGGAGATTGGTGGTAGTTTCTTTCTCAATGAAGGTGTGTTATACAAAGAAATCATGACATGGTCACCTTTCGGATCGTGGATAGACCGAAGTAGACATGTTGATGCATGAGATTCATGAGGCTTCCTTTGGTACCCATGCGATTGGATACTCATGGCAAAGAAGATGCTAAGGATAGGTTACTATTGGTTAACAATGGAATTCGATTATTACAAATTTGTGAAGAAGTTCCATAAGTGTCGAATTATCTTGATAAAATTCATGTGCCTCCTACACTTCTAAATATTATTTCTTCCTGGCCTTTCTCTATGTGGGGTATTGACATGATTGGGATGATTGAACCCGAGGCTTAATGGACATCGCTTCATCTTGGTAGAAATTGATTACTTCACCAAATGGGTTGAAGTGGCTTCTTGCCAATGTTACCAAGCAAGTGGTGGTCCGATTCATCAAGAACAATCTCATTTGTCGGTATGGTATGCTGGTGTCATACCCCAAAATTTTCCTCCATCTTCTCAAAGATCTCATACATACATGCTCGAGATTCCTCGAGAGTTGATCAGAACAAACTCTCTCTAGACAATCAACCCAACTAGGGTTTGGTATCTCTCAAGTCAAGATGAGCTTCCAACATCTCAATGGCCTCCATGCCTCCTCGTATGCTTCAAGATTCTCCATGTCAAGTTTCAAGCCTCATGAGTCAAGTTTCCTCGAGCGATTGCTCGGATGGTTAAAAATCGGGTGTATTGGACAAAAAGTCAATTGTGGTCAACATACTGATCAAAACTTCGACTTTTGGTCAACATCCTCATTTTGGAGTTACATTCATCATTTGATCAAGGGTTGATCATGATTCATCAAGAAAACTCAAGATTTGCTCAAAAGTCGAACTTTCTAAATTAGGGTTTACAGGTGAAAAGTCAAGCGAACTTTGGTGATCATAACTTTCTCATACTTTCTCAGAATTTTCCACCACCTCTTGTTTTGAAGGAAATTCAATTCTCTACAACTTCATGTCTCACAAGAATGTCAAAAATGCTTCATTTGAGAGGTATAGCTCGAAACATTACGAGTCATTTTCAAAGTCAACAAAAGTCAACTTTTGTTTTGAAGATATATTGAGCATGGTAACTCAATTGAGATGAAACCAAAGACATTGGTTAGAGGACTCTTAGAGCTTTCAAAAGTCCAAGAACACTCAAAAATGTGGAAAATTGAGCAAGATACACTATTGAGAAGTTGGCGATTTTGAACGATTACCAAAAGGACATTTGGTCAAAATGCAAAATTTTCAAATGCCTATAATCTTTTGATCCAAACTTGTTCATGACAATATTCTTGACCCATAAATGCTTGCAATGGTGATTTTCTATTTTCATGATTTATATTTGAATTTTACAACATTTAATTCAAAAATAAATTATGTAAATATGAAAATTAAGTTTCTTTTCAAACAAGTTGGATTTATATCTTTCTTAATGTCCAAGAAAGCCCACCAATTGCCAAATTAGTGACTCATGCACATGGAAAGAAAAATCAAGTTTTAAAAGGAAATTTGATTTTATTTATTGAAAATATTTGCACATTCAATTTCCAATCTTTTTCCTTGTTTTTCTCTTCAATTTCTTATAAATTGCGGCATTGTACAAACCAGGGCGGAAACCTAACCTAAAACAAACCCAAACTCTTGCAAAATTTTCAAGATTCTTGGAAATTCAATTCAAATTCGAACTCTAAGACTCTTCCATCTTTCTCGACCTCTTCCGGCCTTTCCATTGTGCTCGAGGGTTCCCGGATCGAGAATCAACTCTTGCTCGAAGCCAATCCATCGAATCGTGCTTGATACCTCACTCCGATTTGGTATATTTTGAAATTGAATTTCATTATTCATGCATCGATACGTTTCTTGTTTGTTGTATCGATCCGGGATGCTTGTTAGGTATGAATGAAGCCTACATGCAAGCTTAGGCGTGTAGAACTCAAATCACCATAGCTAGGGCATTTTGTATTTGATTTAAACCGGTTGATACAGGTGTTTTTAGGGCAAATAATGGCACCATCGTGTTCGACCCTCGATTTAGGGGTAGGGTACCTTAGAACTATTTATCTTGCGTGTTTCCGGTTTAGGTGCTCGATTGGGAAGGCAAGGAGCTAGGGCTCCGCGTCGTTGACTGATGGACGCCGTGAGCTGCATGCGTGGCGAGAGCAGCGTCTGATCGTCCATTCAAAATAAGCTGGGGTCCAAACACGCGGCGTTGTGTTTTCAAATATACCGGGGCGTGTCAGCGTTTTATTCAAATGTTTCCGCTTTTCAACCAAAAGAGCATCTTGGCCCGTGGTTAAGGCTTGTGTTTGAAGATTCTCGGGAGGTCATGAGTTCGATCCGACTGGGACGGTTCTTCCTTTTCTTTTCAAACTTCAAACTTTTCCTATTTTATATTTTCTATATTATTTAATATTTTGCATTATATTTTAATTCTTTTCATAATTTTATTACGCATTAAAAATTACAAAATATAATTTTCTTTTTACATTTACATTCTGAAAATGTTTATTTAATTTAATAAATTTTAAAATATAATTTTGCATGCATATTTATTTTATTTTTATTTTAGCATTTAAATCATTATAAATTCATTTTAAATTATTATTTATGCATTAAAAATCCCAAAAATTATTTTAGCATATTTATCTTATTTCCAGCATATAATAATTTCTCATATTACAATTGCATTTTTCTAACATTTTCTCTTATTCGATTCATATTGCATTTTAGATTTCTTCCTTTTATGCAGGTTGACTTGGATTCGACGATTTTCTCTTTATCATTTTATCATTCTTTTTTCAATAATGTAATTGCATATGGGTTGTAATAGTTTTAATTAGGACTTTATTTTCCGCATTTTAAATTATGTATGCCCCAAATCCATGTAATAAGCGTGAGTTTTCTCTTTGCACTTTTACATTTCCGCTTTTACATTCGCATTTGCTTTACCCTATAAATTGTTAGTAACTAGGCGTGTGGCAAGATAATAATGAACATAGCCCACTAATTTTCAAGATAACATATTACGAAATCAACACATCTTCACACACGCCTTGAGGGTAATTCTCTCTCGTTGCCTTCTGAATTCAAAATGGTCGTGTCCTCGAGCGTAGAGGTATTACACCGTTGCCTTCCAAACAAATCATCATAGTCCCTTGATACAAGATCATAAGACCCGATGTAGCCTCCGAATACATGATCTTGACCCTCGATTGTAAGCCTCGAAAAATGATGATAGTCCCCGAGATGTGCTAGGATACTTCCTACAGTTGCTTCTATGACCATCAGGTGTCCCTGAATGTCCACATCCAGCAAATGGAGCTACCTACTAACTAATGAATGGCTGGCGCTATTCTAAAGGAATGTAGAGTACAACAAAAGCGACCAATTACGAGGTGGGTAAATAAGTCTTTTAGTTGCTTGCTCTATCAAATGCTTTTCACACCACACTTTTTCAAAGTTCAAATTCTTTTCAAAACAAACAAAACATTTCCGAACACTTTGTATACACTCCTACATGAGTCATTACAAAGTCAAAGCGAAAATTTTCAAAAACATTTTTGTCAAACACACGAAAGCAATTTTAAAAAGGTGATCTAGAGCAACTAAGAGCCGTAGATAACTACGGATGGAAAGAGTGCTAATACCTTCCCTTTTCATAACCATTCTCCCGAACTTCGAGAATCTAGAAGGTCTTTTACATTACTTTTACCTTCCCTAATTGGATAAAATAAAAAGTAAATTGGCGACTCTTGCTATCGCACATTTGGATACAAAATCCTACAAAGTTAGTTCAAGTATTCAGAACTAGCGACTCTGTGTGAGGAAACACCCAAGAGAATTGCCTTAGGGTTTCTAGATAACTTTTATTGCTTTTTGTTTGACTTGTATGCTTTATCTTTAAGGGTTGCTTGGGTATTATATTTGTGGGGATCTACACCGGATCCGGGTTTCCTTTTAGGTAAGTAGCATTAGATCATTGCGAGCTGGGCGTATAACTCTGCGGTCAACATGATGGCTACGTTAGCGTGACACTTTGGTTGTCCGATACTCTTCATTCCCAAGTTGAAGATAGTATTTGGCTTCTGCGTGGTGTCATCATGTAACTAAACTTTTAGAACCTTAATTGACCCATCTTGGCCATTAGAAGGTAGTGAGATGGCGGCTTTAGTGTGAACCGAGGGTTGGTTGATACTCGATGCTCACGCTCATTGAGATTAGACTTTTGGGACATTTCGATCGACCACGGGCGTCGTATTGAAATAAGCGCCTACGAGAAAGATCGTGATATGAGATTCCTAGAACCGGTTACTATTATGGGGCAGGATGAACCAACTCGAACTTTTGGTAGGGTAATCACCTATACCTCATACAAGCCTTAAACCTAGGCTCATTGTGTGAATTGTTTGTGTGTGCTAAACATGACATCATGACATCATTCGCATTGCATATCATTTCTAACTATTTCAAGGACCTAAGGTTTATCTTTGCTCTGTTTTGTAGGGTGTTATGGCTTCTAGGAAGACTATCAAGATCAACTTCATGGGTATCCCTTCTCATTCAAGATTTGGTTTGAGAATTCCCGACCATGCTCGGTTCATCAAAAGACATGGTTATCTACTTGATTTGGTTATCTCCGGTTTTGAAGAAGATATGATGCATGTCCTATTCAGTTCTTTGACCGAAACACCATTGCTTTACATTTCAGTTATCAGTTGGTTCCTACCTTGGAAGAGTTCTCTAACTACTTGGGATACCTATTTTGATCAAATGCCATTCATTAGGTCTAGAAAAGGTTCCTAAATGAAGACATTGCTGCCTTACATCTTAAGCTCGGATATCGAAGCCAATTGGGAAACTAGAAGTGGAGTTAAGGGTTTACTTTCCAGTTCTTAATCAAAAAGCAGGAATTCCTCAAGTTATGAGTTTCCATGCATTTGAAAACATTGTGGCCTTGCTAATTTGGTTTGGTTCTATTTCTAACTCGGATCAATTCATAGATGTTAATGCCATCAAGTTGTTCCTTACCCTGATCCATTGCCTACCTTACTTGGAGACATCCTACATTCTCTCCACTCGTACTACTAGCGACAAGGAACTCTCGTGTGTTGTATCCGTTACTTTCAAGGTGGTTTATTTCGCACCTTTCTCCATCGATTTGAAGAATGAACAAAGGTTGAGATGGTCTCAAATTGATGTCACTCTCTCATTCAGATATCCGTTGGATCTTTTCTCTCAAAAGGACTTCACATTCATTGGCGTTGTGGAGAATTCCTAATGTACCTACTTGGTATAAGGGAGTGTACCCTGACCCTTCTCAGCTACGTCGGTTTGGTTTTGCTCGAAGAGATTGTCCACATGATATGCTTCTCCAAGATGTTGTGTTCGACTACAATCACGATCTCGAATTACAGCGAAGGTTTATACACGCTTGGGGCATGGTAAAGAAGACGATACCAAGACTTTGGGGCACGAACTCCATTCCTTGGGAACCTTACCTCAAATGGGTGCGAGCTCGAGCTCAAAACCTCATGATGCCATTCACGCTTTGTTACTACCGGTAATTATGGAACTGTTGCTATAGGTGGCGTACCCTATCTTGTTCTCCATCACGACATGCTCACGATTTTGAAGACTTGAAGCGATCTGGATTCGACTTAAAGAAGAAGGATACCTTTGATTATTGCAAGCGAGAAGAAAGTTTAGAGTTGACCAGCTACTTCACGGGGCGAGTCAACACCTACATCGGCACCAAGGAAGCGCCCATGGAGACTTAGAGCTTTAGGATGTTTATATTTTCTTTTATTGTTTGAACTATCTTTGTACTTAAAAGAAAAAGAATAATAAAAAAGTACTAATAAATGTTTGCTCATTGCTTGTTTAACAAATTTAAATCTCTAAGGTCCTTGAAAACATTGCATTGCATTTGCATAAACATTGCATAGCATATCATAACATTGCATCACGGGAACATTGGAGATTGGTTTTCTCATTTGCTATTTATTTATTTTAGCGAAATTCTTGAGCAATTGTCGAATCTCGGGCTCGGAATGCTCGGTTTATTGATGTTTACACTTGGTCCAGGCGAAGATTTGAAGAAGCTCATCAACGAGAAAAAGAAGGTTGTTGGTCTCCTCGACATGGGTCGGCGTTTCAAAGGGGTCCAAAAGTGTTGATCGGATCGAGCTCTGAAGGAAGTGTCCATCCGGGGGGAGTACGAGGGTGATGATGGTGACCGGTGAGCCAAAGAAAGAAGGAGGAATAGCTCACGATTACTACGATGAAGATGACAAGTACAAACAACTTGAAGGCGTAAGAATCTTGTGGAAAACTGAAGATGTCGGGCTGAACTTTGATGATCGAGTCTTGTTCTGGTGTTGTGATTCCTCCACAGCGGCGGAAAGTTGTGGATGCTTATTTTCAGAGAGTTTGTCCAGACCGGTTGGAATGGTACTATCGATTAGAGAATGACCAAGTATCCAGTACTTGGGTGATTTGGTGATGCTTTCTTCTGAGACGGTATGGTACAATCTTGAATTGACACCCACTCGCATGCAACTACAAAGCATGTCTATGGGTCGGGCGAGAAGTTCAAGGGTATGCTCGAAATGGAGATTTAGCAGGTTCACCACCCTTGTCCAATAGGAGTTGGTTGATATGTTCATGGAACAACGGAGCCCTTTCTTCAATCATCGATTGGAAACTCTTCACCGGATTCATGAGAGTGATGACAATGACGAGCGTATATTTGGTATCAAGTGGGAAAATTAGGTGAGTCATCTTGAAATCTGCGAAGAGATCTTTTGGTGGTAAGAAAAGTCAATCTTATGTATGGTCGAGCGGAGGCCAGATCGTGCCATTCGATCGTAGGCGGTTGTGATCTCATCCCTCCATCAGCCTGACCTCGAGACGGCAGCGTGGCAGCAGCGCCACGAGGCGGTTCTGAATCAACATGTCATTGTGTAAGCCTTGCAACACATGTTGAAAGCGAGTGATACCTTGAGGATCCTCCTCGAATGTCAACACTTCCTCAGTCTGATCAATGCAAAGTGTGCTTACCATTCCAATAGCCAGGGGCGACAACGACAATTGTTGGGCTCGAAGAATAAGATTCGAGATATGATTGAAGCTAAGCAGTTGAGTTTGATCCTCTGTTGAGACTCGAGATGTGATCAACGCTCTACCTAACCATGACAAGAGTTCCAATCTTGTTGGTGGCGATACTATGTTTTCAACATAGATGACTTGACCATTCCTCGATGGTATTAAGAAGAATTTCTTTGCAAGCCGGTGTCGATCGGGATGCCGGAGAATATCGTTGGTTCCCATATGCACCGATGGTTGTGCTTGGTTGAGAAGGCGTGTTCGGTGCATGATGGATAGCCGTGAGATACTATTTACGAAACCACACATGCGGGCGTGTGAAGAAATGTCTAAGTTGAAGATCGACAATGCGAGGAAGCGCACCATCGTATGGGATACCTTGGGGCAACCAAGTGGAAAGTATGACTACATGGTGAAGTACATCACGATAGTTACAAGATTCCTATTGAAGATGTTAAAGCGACGGATGGGGTGACGATTTCCCGGAAGATTATCTTGATGTTAACACAATAAGGTTTCCTCTGCGATCCTGTGCCTAGGTGGCACCCCTCATCATTATTCTCCAAGACGGTTCCATATTCCTCGTAAAGCTATCCCTTGGAATTATGGGTGATGTTTACTATCATGGTGTCAAGCAAGATCCTCGACAATTGAAGATCTTACCATTGGAGCTTATTCGACATCGACAACATCAGGATCGATAAGGTGACGAGAGAAAGACTACTGCGACTCCATCTCGCATTAAAATCTCTCACACCCAATATCCCAGAGCTAGAGGAAAGAATCGGTGGCTCATCACGCTTTCGACGAGTACCAAAGGAATTCTTGAAGACACCTCGAACAAGAAATGGAGGAAGTGCGAAGATCATCAAGAAGAGTGATTACAATGTTGTGGAGCAGTTAAGGCAGACTCGTCCAATTTCCATGCTCGCTTTGCTCTTGTGCTCAGGGCTCATACTAATGCCTTGGTGAAGTTTACGAAGAATGCTCGTATGTGTGAACACTACCAAACGATTCGAAGTTTGTATTGCTAGAGGCTTCCAACAACGGCCTAGGTTTCTCGATCTTGATTTGACTCCTTAGGAAAGAAACATAACAGGCCTTGCACATCTCTGTTGAATGCAAGGAATACTACACTATCTCATGTTTTGGTGGATACGGTTACGCTCGAATATCTTCTGAAGGCGCTTTTGATGGACTTGATGTCGAAGGGTTGGATTACGAGACCCGGTGACATTATCGTGAGAGCTTTTGATGGTTCAGCGAGCGATGCTTGGAGAGCTCACTCTGCACATCAAAAGTCGGTTCCCGGACTTTTGATTCCACTTTCTTTGTCATGGACATCCGTCTGCTTACTCTTGCTACTTGGGCGCCTTGGATACATGGGGGCGTTATTACTCTACCCATCGGTAAAATACGGTGAAAGGGAAGGTTGTTCACGGTATGTGGTGAAGAAGAATATGGTCGGTCATCTGATCATTCCGCTATCTCGAGATGGAGGTGAATTCTTGAGACTCCTGTCAAGCTTTTGAAACAATCCCAGTCATGTAGACTCTCCCACCTCAAGTTACAGTTCCGCCTAGGATGGCCTCATTGAAAGATGCTCAGTTCTTTGTTGAAAGGTAGCTATTTGGGGTCGACTCCAATCTTCCTTTCAAATCCGACAAAGGCGGTTTAGGCTTCACTATCAAGGTCGGAAGATGATCGCCCAGCGAGCGTGCGGCCAACTTCCTTTCATCAGCGGTGGAATTCATGCTATAGAAGCGACACGATGACTTGACATCGGCAAGTGGATCTTCGACTCGGACAATGGGCTCGACAATTGGAAGGCGAAGGCGTCATACCAATCTCCTTTAGTCGGGAGTAATTGCTCTTGTTTTGTTTTGCTTTTCGTATTTCTTTATGTTTTGAACAATAAACTTTGAAAGCCTAGTGCCTTGCGGGGCATCATGGCTCGTTCACGAGGTTATTATCTGTCATTGTTTGCGTTTTCATTCAATAAATTCGTTGGACTTTTGCATTCAATTGTTTGTTTTCTTTATTTACTTTATCACCCCAAACAGCGTTTTTCAAAAAAATCATTTAATTTGAATTTTCAAAAAAACATGTGAAATCGCCACCTAATTTTGATTGTTCTAAAGAAGAGCAGGGAAAATATAGATAAAACCCACAGAATGAAATGGATAAGACGGTCTCTGAAATTAAGAGTTGAGGTTGGGAGTTGGTTGTCAGAGGGAAGGTATTAGCACCCTCACATCCATCGTGCTCGTGGTACCCATTTAGTTCGAAAGTGTGGTTGTGTTTATTGAAAAAATTTCACGATCTTAAGGTTTGAAATGAGAAAGAAAGAGAGGAGATATGTTTTATTATTTTTGAGTTTGACACGATTTTGAAACAGCGTGCCTCGTTGCTCCCTCGTGCAATGGGAAAGTCAAAACTCCGTAGTTCTTCTAAAAATGATTGTTTGATTGATTCTAAATGAAAAAGACAAGTCGTCATTTTAAAAGGAAGACTAGATCTAACGTCCACAGGTGTGATAAAGAATAAAGGACTCGCACCAACATGAGGGAGGTTTGAGAACACCTCTGGTACTCAGTGGAGAAGTCGAAAACCTTGGGAATAGGGAAGAAGCATCTCATTTATAAATGAATCATGTCTAATCTTGAAAAAGGGTTTAAAGGTAAAAGGTGCTTAGGCGCACAAAAGTTATTGAAATGTTGGAATTGATTTTAAATTGTGGATGACAAGTACCAAAACATTGGGATATCCTCTATGATTCAATACTCGAGATTGGTGATTGAGGTCAACCGATCATCTCTCATCTAAAATCTTTATTATGAAAAGAGTGAGGTGAAACAAAGTTCACTTTTATTAAGTGTATGGAATAAAGTATTTAAGTCATTGGGTTACCTCTAATGGCCCAAATACTTTACATTTAATTAAATCGTCGGGCTATCCTCTTGATTTACTTAAATACCATAGCACCATGTTTTTATTTTAGAACATGGATTTGAAGTTTCTCAATTTATTGGGTTATCCTCAATCAATTAGAAACTTGATTTGTTTTAATCGTTGGGCTAACCTCTAACCATTAAAACAAATCTTATCCAAATGTTCTTTTGTAGAAATTCATTTTTGAAAATAACTCGCGTTGGATCGAGGTTTGAGAAGAAGACTCGACGTTGGATCGAGTTCTTATTGAAAGTGTTTAAATGCTTGGTGAATGGAAAAAGAATAGAATCGAGACAATTGTAAATCACAAATAAAATCGACAAAGCCCATACAAGGTGGTCAACCTAAGTATAAAATAATTAAATTACATGTGTACTAGCAAAGTGGGCTAGTCTTCTAAGCGACCAATTGGGACAATTGATCGAAATAGGTTCCTTTGTAAGAAGGCCGAGGATCAAGCGTACATGTGTGCATGTGTGGTCATCGCGGCCGTAGCTTTGTCGACTTCGGGTTTAAAATGATTTACAAATATTAGTTTAAAAAATTTTTTGGTTTTGTGTAAGTATTAAATTAAATAAAATAAATGTGCACTAGATAATTATTACATGAATTGTTTTTGGTGAGGATACATGAACTATAAATGGGGATTAAGCGTAAAATAAAATGGAAAGCGATAAATTATTTACAATGCATCAAGGGATTTTATTATTGAAGATGGGGATAAATTAAAATTAAAAGAAAGCGGTAAATTGATAAAAACATACAAATAGAAACTAAATGCGGTAAAACTTAAATATTAATTAATTATTGTATTTTATTATATTAGTTAACTTTAGAATAAATTTATGAAATTAAATCTAAGACATGCAACTACTATATTCTGACATAATTAAATTTAATTACAAATGAATATGTAAAATATAATAATAATAATAATATGTATGTAATATTCACGATACTAAATATATGAAATAAAAATAACATGTATAAATATATTCACAATATAAAATATAAAATAAAATAAAAATGCAAGTATATTGTAGGTACATTATTAAATGTTAAATGTTAGATAAAAAAAAGCATGTGTCAATATTAAAAGAAAATGAATGCTTTTTGAACAATCCTCGAATGTCTACAAATAGCAAACATATTAGTAGCATGAGTGTGAGATAAAATGAAGAAAATAGAATTGCAAATAGAAATGGTTAGTAGGCAAGAACTTAAAATCAAATGCAACTTATATGAATGAATGAACAATTCAAGAATCAAGAATTTATTCGTTGTTATCGATTCACAAATGGACTAACCAAAGAACTCATGCTATTAATCAATCAAAAGTGGAAAATTGAGTTTTAAACACATTTTAAAGCATAAACGAAAACAGGAGCAACTTAATTATATTAAGAAACACTCAAAAATTCCACTTAAATCAATTAAACTACCGAAACACCATTGTCATTGCGTCCAAGATTCCATCATTGATTCTCGGTTAAGTCTTACGCCAATAAAGCGACATAGACCTTGAACCATCATCGAAACCAATATGGAATCCTTATCTCAAATTCAATCGAAGTTAAAAGAAGCGAATAACATAATACGGTGTTCAACATGTCTCGAGTTAGATTTACACGCGACTAAACGCGGTATAATCATTAAACCTTCATCGAAACAAAACAAATAAATGTCAAATGGTTTCTCGGTTAGTTTCTACACAAATAAACGCGGAAACAACATCACCTTCATTCACCTTCATTGAAACCAAATCAAACTTCAAATATCCATCAATCGTAAAACTTCAATCGAAATTTAAAAAATGAGAATAACACCATAATATGATATCCCAACAGTTTCTCGTTCACATCCTACGCAAATGAACGTGTCGATGTCGAACTCTCATCGAAACTACAATGTGATTCTTATCACCAATTCAAAAGAAAACAAACTAACATGGCTGCCCATGACAGTTTCTCGGCCATATCTTTCACGAATAACGCGATATAGATGTCAAACCATCATCGAAACTAGTCATGGAAACCTTTACCACAAATTCATTGGAATCAAAGTGTACATAAGATTATACCAATCAGATTCCAAATTCAAACCAAACATATACGCATTGAATCTGTAATAACCTCTTTTCAAGGATTTTTCCTAAAGAGAACAAAACTATTCTAAATTCAAAAGAAATTATATTACACTATAACTATTTCTCACTTCCGAAATTCAATCATGAATCCGAGCATATCAATTCAAACTTGAACCATAATCATGCCTGATTGAGAATAATTAAAATCGGCGGAATAAGTGTGCTTATAACTCAAACAGATTGAAATCGCGAGAATAAGTATTTTCGGCATATCCGGTCTGAGGAATCAATAACACAATAAAAATCCATTGTCTTCATAGGTTTTAAAGCGGTTCCACGACATATCGAGACAAGCAGTGATATAAACCTTACCGAAAAAAGCAGTCTAGTACCTATTCGTTGACGAGCAAAAAGAAGCGGATTGGAGATTTGCGTCCGCGGTTGTTGTCGCGGAAGCTTGCGGGCGGCGGTGTGGAAAGCGCTGGCGGAGGAGGAGTGGGCAGTGGCGGTTTGTTGTTGTAATGAGTGGAAGATACGATGTGGAAGGAGATAAGAGGTTTGAGAGGTTCCTGTTGAAGAAGGAAGCTAGGGCGAGTGACAAGACAATTGAAGGAGAGGGTGATGAAGAAGATGATGTTTTTATAATTTTATAATCGGATTTTGTTTTTAATAGCCGTTCCGTTTCAATTTTTCAATTGGCCTCGGTGTTGTTTTCAAATTGGTCTCCTTGAACAATAACACAACATTAGTATTTATACTATAAAATTAGGTTTTACATTAAAATGCCTAAAATGTCCTTTATAATTAAATGGGCCACAAAATGGGTTGGGTAAAAAATGACAAGCCCAAAAATATTTTTGTTTTGATTTTTTGAGATAAAAAAAAATAGACACCTAAAATTGTCAAAAAATGGTAAAAGTTCGGACAATAAATTATCCGAAAAAAATAATATGAGCATATTAAAATAAACTACGGCTCTTATAAATTAAAGAAAAAATATTGACATGGTTAAAATTGAAATAAAATGATAATAAAGAATACAGATTTAAAGCGTTCTGATTTAAAAGCGAGACTCAAATATCGAAAAATTAGGGAGAGCACATTTTCATGATCTGTGACACGTAGATTCATAAAGCGATGAGTAAAAGATAAA